>CAHIKZ030002173.1:710000-715000 GCA_903632075.3 Acanthosepion pharaonis | reverse complement strand
TTTATTTTTAAAAAAACTATTATGTAAATTTTTGTAACCTTGTATAATATTTATGCATTACACCCTAATATTTATTCGGTAAAAATTTCATTGCTAATCATGCATTACTTTTTAAGTAATATACATATTTATGTCTTTGTTGTTTCCGTTCCTTATATTATGGACACTACTATATATATATATATATATATATATATATATATATATATATATATTAAGTTTGGTGCAAAAATAATGACGTAATAATGTCGTTTTTGATGTATTTTTTACGCCAAAAACGACATTATTACGTCATTATTTTTTGTACCAACCTAATATATATATATATATATATATATGTGTGTGTGTGTGTGTGTGTGTGTGTATCTTGCTTTTCTCCTCATCTGTCACTCATTCTCGTTTTTTCTGACCATCTCCTTGCAGTTGATGTTTAGTCCTTTCTTCTCGCCTTTCTTTGGGAGGAGTTTTTATCGTTTCCTTTCTGTGTCTGCCATCAACACTATGTCATCTGCATATCTTATCTTGTTAAGATAGTGGCCGCCAATAATGAATCCTGGTAGGACTTCTAATTCTCTCAGAATCGCCTCACTGCATAGGTTGATTAAGTTCCGTGTGCAACCCATTCAGTGGGAGTTTTTATAGTTTCCTTTCTGTGTCGTCTGCATATCTTATGTTTTGCCCCCATTCCAATATTTTCTATTTTCATATGACCCCTGCGATACCATATGTAAGAGATATGTTTGCCGGTATCATAGTTACGGCCTTTGTAGAAATATCGAAATGGTTATTTGGCGCACTTGAAAATAAGCTGTGAGGCGTTTTGTCATGATTCTACGACTTTTAGTAGCATATGCCACTGGCAGGTTTAGGTGGAGTAATGGATAGCGGCTCGGATTGAGGAATCGGAGAGCCGAGTTCGAATTCCAGTCGAAACGATTACATTCACTTACGTGTTAATACCCTTAGGAAAAGTATGAATCTTCTTCTTCTGCCTTCAGCTATAGAACAAATCATGTTCTATAGTCTGGTCTACCGCAAAAAGAAATGGCAACCTACTTCAGGAAAAAATCTGCCTCTTCAGTCAAGTATTGAAAGATACATGATCGCCTAAGCGTGTATCACGCATGGCCCATAACTAAATGAGCGACATTCCAGTCGAATCCATTGCATTCACTTACGTGCTAATACCCTTTGGAAATGTATAAATCCTCTTCTCTCACTAGCTACGGGTCAATAGCTGGACAGACCGGGTTCTATAGCCTTGGACTGCAACTGGTCTACCGCAGAAAGAAATGTCAACCTACTGCGGGAAAAAATCTGCCTCTTCAGTCAAGTATTGAAAGCTACATGATCGCCTAAGCGTGTATCACTCATGACACATAACTGACTGATCTACATTTTTTTTTCTTGATAAAATTTGCTTCTACTAACGCAACAGTGTATCTTTTTTCTTACGACAGGAAAATCAAAGTTCGATTTCCCGCTTCTTTGATATTTACACTTTCCAAGATGCTAAACTCATCAATGTCGGCTTTCTTTACTTGAACAGACATTGCACGGATATAAAACACCTTAAAATACTTTTTCTTCGCCAACAACCAAACAAAAGTTTTAACGATTCTTCCAGCTATGAATTATTCTTTTTCATCACCAAGAGCTTCGCTTGAAATGTAAACACTTCAGTTTTATTTCAGGAAAGTAATTACACTTATTGCGAGAAGAAAGAACAAACCAGCCACTTGTACGGCAACAGAATGTATGGTCATTAGACAGAGAAACAGGCCATGATGCTCGCTACGATTTGGAGTTGTCGGAATCAAACAAGTCCAACTATTTATTTATCTCTCAATGTTATAACAAAGGAAAGCAAGATGGAAACTGTTAAAGATGTCTTTCAAAAGCTAAGCAAAGTATTAGCAAAGAGAAATTCTTGCATTATTTACAATACTCGCTCTTCAGGTGATTGGAATTTCGATCGGAACCCTTCATTTCGTCCACCGGGGTTTAGATTGTTCTAGTTCCACGTGTCATGCCTCTTCCGGATGTCTCAGTTATTTCCCTTTGACTCACCACTGGTATTGATCTCACAACTCACTGAGTCTAGTCACTGGATCTGACCAACGTTTTTATCCACTGAGCTATGTGAAATCACGAAAAATCAAAATACCGAAATTTAAAATCCTCAAAGATCATAATCTTTGGCAGGTGGAACTAGAAAAATCTATCCCCGTGGACGAAATAAAGTGTTGGGTTATAAATTTTAATCACCTGAAGAAGGCCGGAGCCTTCAACGGCCGAAACGTTGTGAATATGGCAATGAAGATGAGAATAACATTTCGAATATGGTAAATAATGCAAGTAATCATAATACCTCATCTCAGAGATATAGAGACAGAAACGTTGTGAATATGGCAATGAAGATGAGGATAGCAGTCCGAATAATGTAAATAATGCAAGTAATCATAATACCTCATCTCAGAGATATAGACAGAAGAGAAATTTGTTATAAAGAAGAGAATGCCGAATTGCTATGTAATATCAATCCTTTTATGCGACAGCAGGTTTGCCGTACGCTCACTGAAGTTGAACAATGTAGAATCTGGTCTCTGCCTAGATGGGTAAACGGTTGGATGTACGGGTTGTATAATAGAAAATAGCTTGGATTTGTTAATCGTAGAAGCGAGTTCGAATTCCTGTTGTGTCCATTATATTCGTTAATCAGGTTGATGTTTTCTCTCTAACAGTTGTGCAGTCCGGTTTTCTGTTTTACATTTTCAACAATGACAGGCTTACTTGCTTGCTTCCCCACCGCCATTTCTCTGTGCCTTTTCTATAGAAATTTTCATTATACCGAGAATTTACAAAATTAAACGCAGTAGTTTCGATGACTCTGAATAAATCACTGGTTGATCGTAATGGCTTTCACACCTGGCGATGGGCTTCTCGAAGGTCTGCCTTATCAACTGAATAAGTGAACAACTCCGATGTTTTAGGGAAAATGGAAATAAGAAAAGAACACATAGAATCAGAAAGAGGCATTTGAAATCTCGATGGCACATAATGAGAAAAGAAGGCTTAGAAGATATGACACTCACAGGGCGTATTGAAGGCAAGAGAGACAGAAGTGAGCAGTAAGCCTAAAAAACTTTTGTAAATGTTTAGCAGAATAAGGATTAGGAGAGGCACAAAGAGACAAATTTTGCTAAGTACTACAAAGGATAGGAACTTGTGGAGAGCCATGATCGTTCACACCCTGAAGGGACACGGCACATAGAAAAAGATTCTGCAAAAGCGATGGCAGCATCCATTTTGTTTATGGATCACTTTCGTGAATCTAATGACGTATTTAAACAAGTTTTTCTATTTGGGCCTTTGATACAACCATAAAACTTTATCAGACTTGCCCAAGTGTTTCAAACGGAATCCGTCTAAATTTGGATTTATGTAAAATGAAACAAAAGGACTAGAATCCAATAAAATCAACAACAAAAAAAGAAAGATTTAAAAATATCTGAACATATGTTTTAAATCTTTTATCGTCACTTTCTCAGAGGATCCGCTTTGTAAATACACTGGGGGTAACACCAGAATTGTCCAAATCGTGTACCAACAGAATTGTCCAATTGTTAGATTAAGCTTTGAAACGTGGTATCTTAGAAATGATTAAAGATATTGTCATGGTCCGGTTCCTTGTACCACGGTGATAGTTCAAGGTAGAACCAATAAAGAACAACTCGAACACAGGTATGGAATAACACAAATATATTACAATCAGGAATATATACAGAGAAGTAGTGTTAGTATGAACAATCAGGTTTAGTAGAGAGAACAATGTAATCTCGACCAGTATCACTATTCCAATGTCTTGCAGTAATTGTCTGAACGCGACTCAGTTTCGGACTGCCTCTGATTCGACTCTTGACTCGCTCGCTCTGACTGACAGACTCCTGACGGACCTCACTCCAGACTTCAGACTGAACAGTATTTACTCAAACGAGGGCATCATGTGGCACAAGGCCGGTTTAACGTGGGATCTCCGAGCCCGTGGGCTCGGGCAAAAATATGCCTTTTAAACCCGTATAACGGGTTCAGGGTCGGTTTACCTCCCCAAAAGAGACTCCGTCTTTCGGCGTAGCCTCGTTCGGGTTCCTCCCCGCCCAAAGGCAGAGAGTTCAACTGACCAGCCGGTCAGCCGGTCGCCCGACTTCGGACTGAACTCCCTGCTTCCTCTTGGGTAAGATCCCATTACAGATAACTTACTAGTATTCTAAGAGGGCTTTACATCATTATTGGACTCTACTATGAACAATAAGAATGTATTTAGCTCTAAGTTGAAATGATCCCCCCCACCTATTGCTGACCTCCAGATCCAGTTTTTTTTCTCTGCTCCCCTCTTTTTTAAACTTGTTCACCATTCTGTTGATAGTCCTTGAATACGGAAGACGGGGTATGAATGATAGTACCATTACTGTAGACCTGAAGACCTCAAACATAGTGGGACTGACGCATAACGATTTTAACCTGTTCTCAAAGAATTTTTCAGTGATTCTTACGACAAATGGTCTCAAGATGGCTAAACGTCTGATATGAAAAACTGGCAAAAAGAAACTTTATTGTTCATTGATTTTTATAGATATTAAACATATGTCGGACAGAAAATTATGCTGTTACACAATTAGGAGTTAAAGACCAAATGTAGATCAGATATGGATATCCGACAAGATGGTAAAATAAAATAAAGAACAAGTAGGAAACGTATCTCAATCTAACATGTTTCAATTTTAATAAAAACTTCGTTAGAGATTGAGATAGAAATAAAAAGCAAAGATTATTGGTATGTTAAGATTTTTGGTTGGTTCTTATTGGTCAGATATGTGTCGCGTGTATAAACGCAATAAATAATATAGAAAAAGGTGTGGGGAACATTTTGGACGTTAAAGTGTGTGAGTGTGTATGTAAAGAAACGCTTATTTGTCTATGTGTATGTTGTATGGTAACAT
>CAHIKZ030002173.1:692500-702500 GCA_903632075.3 Acanthosepion pharaonis | reverse complement strand
AAACTTCGATAACGGAGAATTCAATAATTTTGACAAGGTAGGAAAATTCGGTAACTATTAAAAAAGACGATTGAAAATTGATTTTAGGGCCGTTCTAGGAGGGATTTCAAAATAGAAACGAGGCTATATATTTTAGGCTGTTTAAAAAAAAATACCTATCAAAAACTTAATTTACTGACTACATTTTTATTAAAATAATTCGGTAACGGAAATTTCAGTAATGGAAAATTTATAACGAAAAATTCGCTAATTTAAAATTCGGTAACGGAATATTCGTTAAGGGAAAATTTGTAACGAAAAAATTCGGTAACGGAAAATTCGGTAACGATAAATTCAGTCACGGAAAATTCGGTAACTGAAAATGTGTAACGAAAAATTCGGTAACGAAAAATTCGGTTACGAAAAATTCGGTAACGAAAAATTCGGTAGCTGAAAATTTGTAACGAAAAATTCGGTAACGGAAAATTTGGTAGCTGAAAATTTGTAACGAAAAATTCGGTAACGGAAAATTCGGTAACTGAAAATGTGTAACGAAAAATTCGGTAACGAAAAATTTGGTTACGAAAAATTCGGTAACGGAAAATTCGGTAGCTGAAAATTTGTAACGAAAAATTCGGTAACGGAAAATTCGGTAACGAAAAATTCAGTTACGAAAAATTCGGTAACGGAAAATTCGGTAACTGAAAATGTGTAACAAAAAATTCGGTAACTGAATATGTGTAACGAAAAATTCGGTAATGAAAAATTTGGTTACGAAAAATTCGGTAACGGAAAATTCGGTAGCTGAAAATTTGTAACGAAAAATTCGGTAACGGAAAATTCGGTAATGATAAATTCGGTAATTTTTACAGGGTAAGAGAATTCGGTAACTTTGAAATAAATGTCGATGGAAAATTGATTTTAGACCAGTTCTAGATTAAGGATTTATATATATTTATCTATAAAAATCGTGGAATCCAGATAAAAGCCCAATACAACGCTACTAGGGCAGTATATGCAGAAGGGGAGGCTTAAGGGATTAGGCGTCCTTCCCCAATATTTTTTTTTTAAGTTTTATTAGATACCGTGGTGTAGGTAGACCCTACTACAACAATAACAAAGCTTTTACTTTCTGAAGGGGCTACCCCTTTGATACGTTAAAAAAAAAAAATAAAATTAACTAAAAAAAATCATATTAACAGTCCAGATAAAAACCCATCATAAGCAACAATACCGGGATATACTTTCTAGATAAAACCCCAATTGGGACAATATCTGTCCGTAATGGGGTTTTTCATCCTTCAATATTTTTAAATATTTTTTTTATTATGCATTTATTTAATTATAATTCTCTGGTTTTCAAACAAATAAATTCTATGCAACGATGTTAAAGTTAAGTTCTTGTATTTTTTTTTCAAATCATTATTTTAATGAAAATGTAGATAATAAATTAAGTTTTAGATAGTTATTTCTTTATAAAACACAAAAAACTATATAAGCTCATTTCTATTTCAAAAATATAGGGTGAGGTGGCTTAGCCCCCAAATGCGCACAACAGAACGGCCCTGAAATTAATTTTCAATCGATTTTTATTTCATAGTTACCAAATTTTACTACCTTGTCAAAATTACCAATTTTTCCGTTATGGAATATTCTGTTACCGAATTTTCTGTTACCGAATTTTCCGGGCACAATCTCCCATATCTATAAGTCTTACATGCTCAGAATATTGCTGCCACGTATGGTCCGATACCCCCGCTATTTAACTTGTGCTCCTTGATAAGATCCAAAGAAGAATCAGCAATATTATTGGTCCTGATCTGGCAGCTCGGCTTCAGTCACTTTCCCACCGCCGTAAGATTGCCTCTCTGTGACTTTACTATAAATACATTCATGGTAATTGTTCAGATGAGCTCTTCGTTATTGATGTTTTATTCCCCTCCCCGCTACACACAATGAATTGTATATATGGGGACTGGTTAGGATTTTCATAGAGACAATGAGGTATTATGGTGAATGTAGTAAGAAAGGTACTTAAGAATTTTGGTGTAAGGAATATTGTTTGTATGATGCGTCAGTGTTTGTGGCTAGCTAAGTTTAAAGTTAACAAAGAAGAAGACCATCCTTTTCTCCACTCACCATTTATGACCTTGTGCCACATTTTCTCACATAGCAGAAATAAATATCGGTTTTTTCTATGGTACATACAGTTTTTGAATTTAACTGTAACACTAGAGTTGCATCTAGATTTAAAAATGACTAGACTAGCATCAATTTACGGTTGAGCTAGCTAGATGTAGCTAAACTGAGTTAATTTTTTGCAGATTAAATTTGTTTGGAAAGCATGGGGTAGAAAGGAAATCCCACATAAGAGAAGTGCAACAAAAGAAAATATTAGCATAGAACTTACGGTTGCATCTATGTAGATGTGAGTCTTCTTGTTAGACATGAAGTATATCCAATATAATTATTTACAAATTTGGTTTGTTCAGGAACATAGCCCTTAGGGGACATCTATATTCGTAAATAATATTTGTCCTCTGTGATTTGGAACTTGCGGGTGAATTATTATTTTAGACGATGAAGTTAGCGGTTTAAATTTTTTTTATAATAAATAATTAATTCAATTTTCTTGTTTTTCTCGTCTGGCGTTGTGTATTTCTTATGAAGTTTCTAAGTGAAATATAAAGAAAAAATTATACAACCACGTGAGAAATTATATAAAAAACTCAATATATATATATATAAATATATATATATATATATATATATGTGCATTTAGGCAGCAATCCTTCTTTCATGCACATTTCATTGAACATGGACACATTATCTTGACCGTGTTTTGAAAAATGAAAACATTTTATAAAACATACATACAACAAACTATTTCTTATTTAACAGTTAAAATATTTAATCCTTAAAATGGCTAAATGTATAGCCGAAAGCGCTCGGATAAAAAGAACATTCGGACAGTTTTTTTATATAAGTTATCATCCAAAAAGAAAAAATATTAGATCCATGAGAAAATGTATAAAAAAAAAAAAATAAGAGCACCTTGTCTGCCGCATTCAATAAAATGTGCATATATATATATATATATATATATATATATATATATATATATATATATATATATATATTATTAGGATATTTCATCGAAAACATGTCAAAAAATGCTACACATTTGCAATCGTGTTTCGATGCGAAACGACGCACCTCATCAGGTGATCGTAAATGTCTGGTAAGTGAACGATTTATTGAGATTTAAAAGCAAAATACAGCCTCTTTTTACGAAAAAAAAAAAGAAAAAAAAAGAAAAGAATGGAGGTGGTTATAGACTTTGTGGGATTTACTCAGATCAACCAATCAAAATGACCCACGTTAATTTAAACTAAGGGACGCAGTATAAATTGAAGAGGCTGTCTTTCTTAAATGGTTCATGACCTGCAGCTTTAGGATAAAAGACACCAATCGGACGCCAAACACGGGCGGATATAAATAGGTACAATATTTTACACCAGACTGTGGAAAAGCTACATGTCCAGTGAGGTTCAAGAAAAAAATAAAATAAAAAAACGAGGGTGACCTTTTTTATAATTGATAAATAAACAGGCTCTTTAAAATTTAATTAGTGCTAGACCGGAAAAGAGCTCAGATGCTAATCTCTGATCGTCATGAGTTTTAGATTTGCGCCTGTATATCGTCGTATCATCGGCATTGATGTTTACAAATGATCTGAGTTTATTCTTAGGCAGATCATTTGTGTAAATCAGTGTTATGGTCCGGTTCCTTGTACCACGGTGATAGTCCAAGGTAGAACCAATAAAGAAGAACTCGAACACGGATATGGAATAACACAGATATATTACAAACAGGAATATATACAGAGAAGTAGAAAGTGTTAGTACGAACAATCAGATTTAGTAGAGAGAACAATGTAGTCTCGACCAGTATCACTATTCCAATGTCTTGCAGCAATTGTCTGAACGCGACTCTGTTTCGGACTGCCTCTGACTCGACTGACTGACTCGACTGACTGACAGACTCCTGATGGACTTCACTCCAGACTTCAGACTGAACTCTAGACTTCAGACGGAACAGTATTTAATCACCCTCCACGTGGGCATCATGTGGCACAAGGCCGGTTTAACGTGGGATCTCCGAGCCCGTGGGCTCGGCCATAAATATGCCCTTTGAACCCGTATAAACGGGTTCAGGGTCGGTTTACCTCCCCGAAAGAGTCTCCGCCCTTCAGCGTAGCCTCGTTCGGGTTCCTCCCCGCCCGAAGGCAGAGAGTTCAACCGATCAGTCGGTCAGACCGAACTCTCTGGCCCGACTTCAGACCGAACTCTCTGCTTCCTCTTGAGGCGCAGTATTTATTACGTATGGAATAGTCCATAATGTTATTATGGGTAAGGTCCCATAACAATCAGAAAGAGAGTTAATACGAGGAGAGACCCCTGAGGGATGCCTGCATTGACACCCAGGGCTTCTTAGGACTGACCCTTAATAACTATCTTCAGCGAACTACCTGTTAAGAAGGATTCCTTTCGTATTCCATTAACAAAATCAATTTGGGTAACTTTGCCTTTCTGATGTCGAGTATCAGTCGAAGTCGAAGGAGATAGATTTTTTTTTAACGTGGTATTTTTTTTAATAATTTCACCTCAAGCAAGGCAATAAAGCCACTAAGACACAAGGGAGTTATTGAGTGTGAGAAGATACGAAAAAATACCAACATTATTAAGGAGAGAAGACAATAAAAGAACAGAGATTAATAAGACAGAAGATAACTAATTGTCATTGCATTTAAAGAATGATAAAAATAAAGAGTGAAGGCGAAGAAACTGTTAGCATAGAACTTACGGTTAGCTCTATCCATTTCAATTGTAAAAATATGAAACCTTGCATATATATGCTCTGTAATAGCCCAGTACGTACCTGATTCTTCATAATATCACATACCATTGTAAGAGACAGATCAGGCCAAAAATGGAGTGATTATCCCATATTTGAGCAGGAGCTGCCAAGTCCTTACTCTCCAGTCCTGAGAGTTCAAAAGCGTCTCCGGGTCCTTGTCGGAGAGGAATTATTTTCCACTCTTCAACCTCTCTCTTTCTCACACAGGCGGGATGTGGGGATTCCTTGGGTCTAAAAGTTCTAACCTTCCCGGAAAGGACCCACTATGCCACTAACATAGTCGTAAACTACCCACATTCCATCAGTATTCCATCGACGAGAAGTAAATTCCACTCAGACAGTTTCTTTCCGCGAACCAAGAGACTCCCAAGAGAATGCTTTCCCGATCACTACAATCTTAACCTGTTCAAGCCTAGAGTTAACCATTATCTTCTCCGATTCATACAAACTGCCTTTAATATAACACTCTACCTCGAGTGGCTCACAGACCTTGTAGAGGGTGAACCTTACTATCCAAATAAAATCGGGACGGTATGTGGTGTGAAAGACCCTGACTGTGTCGGTCTTAACAGGTGGAAGTAATGAACGTAGGTCGTGTGAAGATTGGCCGTCGAAATAGCAACGGAGTAGCAATAGGTTAACAAAATTTCGCTTACTGGAAACTGCTTGTAGGGCAGAAAATAATTCATCACTCACAGGGCCGCGGAGATTTTTCTGAACATTATCGAGTCTGAAAATTGGGAATTTGGCATCTTCAGCTCAGATAGGTTCATAGTTTGTCAGTCTCCTGATCTGTCCCTTATAAAGATAGCGTATTGCAGGAGGGGTCAGGTTCTTACTTGAGCGAACAGGAAACCGACCATTTTTCCAGCCTCTTTAGACATTCCAAGCGATGAGCTTCCCTGAGTGTACAACTTCTGTATTCGGTACTTGGAACCGCTGTACCTTTATATGGAAACGAAGAATTTCAATTTAGTTGTAGACAGGCCAATTAAATTCCCGAAAATGCGTAGTCATGAAAAAATCCTTCAAAAGCCATTAAAAATACTTTGATATGTATTTTATAGCAATGATATGTGAACCATCGATTTGATGTCAAAGAAAGATGAAGTATTATTTTTTTTTCTATTTCATATGTTGGCAGAGTATGTAATGACTGCACCATTTACTGCTACGCTGTAACTAGTTCTTTAAGACGTTGCATACTGACAAAGACAATATTTGGAAAATGCTACCAAGAACTTGTACTGCAGATGTCAAGAATCTTATTTGTCTTTGTTCATTTTGAAAGCAAGATAGAAACTTCTTGACCATATTCTGCCATAATCCTTGCCTTCAGTTCATCTTTGGTTTTCACAAGAAGTTTTGTTGGTTTCTCACTCAACTGCGCTCCATACATAATAACCAAGGCGGTAACAGTCTGGGGAGTTAGGTAACTAGATGTAAGGGGTGATGTGGTCGCAAAAATTGTCTGAAAGCCATAACTGGGTTCTCCTGCTTGTATAGCATGGTGCAGAATCCTGTTGACAGACAAAGGGGTCTTCCAACAGCCACCCTCTTGACCCAGAGCAGCACTACCTTCTCAAGGCATTTGATGCAGGGCTCCATGTTGAGTCTGAGACCAACACCAAAAAATCCGGGAGTTCTTTTCTGATCAGAACGATCGGAGTGAGTTTTTCGAGCTGCGGAACCTTCGTAATCACCATTAGACTCATCCAACTCTTTCCGAATCCTCTGCGCTGTCCTCCAGTTGACATGTAAACTCTCTGAAGTCTTCGCATTGGGGCTTTCGTAACGAATGCCATGCAGTAAAGCAAACCGTTTCTAAACATCTGCCTGGGGGAATTACGTCATGGTGCTCTTTTTTCTTAGAGACGGTGACCAACTGACCCTAGTGAACAAAATTAAAAAAAATAAAAAAATGCAGATGCGCGAAATGAAATATATAACATTGCGATAATTTACCCATCGCATCCTTTATATGCTTGTGTGTGTTTGTCTGTGTGTAAATTTTCAGATATAACTAGAAAATATATCTGTAAAAGGTCAATGCTACATGACGTTCTGAACTCAAGGAAAGATGATTCGTTTTGTCTAAACTCTAAAAAAAAATTAACGGATTTAATTTAACTCCAAAAAAAGTATTTGTTTTTGTACATCTAACCTGAAGATCTTTTGTCTTATTTTTACTTTCTGTTTTTGCTTACCTAAACTTATATTTATCAACTTTGCATTTTCTATACTTGTTCATTTTTTATCAATTGATAGCTAAAGTGTCAGCACTATCAAAAAGGCTGTATAAATTATTTTATTGTTTGTTAAATAATGACTTCATTATCTTTGTTTTATGATTTCATTTTTTATCCTTGATTTATATTTTCAATTTTCGTTTCTGTTATCTTTTTCTAAAATTAACAAATTTTTCGATATTTGAATTTGTTTATTTATGTACGACAATTTCGTAATTTGTCATGATTCCTTGTGTTTTTGTTTACCTGTCTTTTTCTAAATATATAAAATATTTTTAAAAAAGTTTATTTTGTTTGGGAGTTCTAAAACATTATGTATGTATAAAATGTTTATATATCAATTGATAGTTTATATGTTCCAAAGTTTATCAAAGCCGGATGTGATAAATAATGAGATCAACCTTATCACTGCCTATAAAAAAGTGCCTTCCAAAAGACATGCGTCTGAAATAGTCTTTGATAACTTTAAGCGGAAAACTGGCGCCTCATCACCATTATTGTATGTTAAATAATGATTTCATAATTTTATTGATAGAGCTCGACAGCCCAAAAAGGCATTTCATCTAGGAAATAAAAAGCCTGATTTTTTATCAATTGATAATTTATTTATTTCTTTTTGTACATCTAACCTGAAGATCGTTTGTTTTATTTTTACTTTCTGTTTTTGCATGCTAAAAGTTATATTCATCAACATTGCATTTTCTAATCTCGTTCGTTTTGTTATGAATTGATAGTTTTAGGTTAGTACTTGATCGTTTAAAGTTGTGCAAAAAAATTTTTATTGTATGTTAAATAATGATTTCATAATTATTATTTTACGTGTTGCTGTCAAAAAAATCTTGATTTATATTTTTCATTTTTTTTTCAATTGATAGTTTTTCTAAAATTAACAAAATTTTCGATATTTTTCGGTTTTGATTTTTATGTACGACAATTTTGTTATTTATGCCAAATAATGATTTCTTTTTATTTTTGTTTACCTGTCTTTTTCTAAATATATTTCATATTTTTACCCTTGAACACTTACCATCAATTAAAAAGTTACCCCATGTTAAATAACCATGGGTATTTTATCAAACCCGATTTTGAAAATATCAAAAAAATATTAAATATAAATAATGATTTATTTTTAAATATTTTACATGCAGGCACTTCAAACTTTGTACTTTGAGTTAATGATTTAATAGGGACTTTTAAACATTATTTAGGTAAGAATATCAGGTACTCAAAAATTGTAATTAAAAATAGAAAATTTGCGCTGGGTACTATATACCCATGGTTAGTGTTCTAGGGTTAAAAAAAAAAATTATTGTGTTAAATTCTTGTGAGCCTTAAAACATAGTAGTGTATACTGTCAAAAATATTATTGTATGTTAAATAATATGTTCCAAATTTTATCATAGATAGATTACGTGATACTGAGAACAACCTCCCACTGCCTATAAAAACAACTTCCGTGGCATTATCTTGAAATAGTTTACTGACAACTGAAGTCAAAAACATTATTGCCTGTTAAATAATGATTTCCGCTTTTTATCAATTGATAGTTTACGACAGCCCAGGAAGGTAGTTCCTATAGAAGGAAATAATGATTTTTAATTTTATCTTATTTATTTGTTTTTGTACATCTAACCTGAAGAACGTTTGTCTTATTTTTACTTTCTGTTTTTGCTTCCTAAATGTTATATTCATCAACATTGCATTTTCTAATCTCGTTCGTTTTTTTATCAATTGATAGATGAACTGTCAGCATTGTCAAAAAGGCTGTATAAATTATTTTATTGTATGTTAAATTTTATGAATTCATAATTTATTTTTAGTGCTTAAAAAAGGCTGATTTATATTTTCAAATTTTCAATTTTCGTTTCTGTTATCTTTTTTTAAAATTAACAAACTTTTCGATATTTGAATTTGTTTATGTTTATTGAATATGCTTATGTACAACAATTTCGTAATTTGTCATGATTTCTTGTGTTTTTGTATACCTGCATTTCGTTTAAATATATAAAATATTTAAAAAAAAAATAATTCTTTTCATAATTTTTAAACACGTAGTGTTTACAATGTTTATAAAAAAGGCATTAGTATATATGTTCCAAAGTTTTTCATAATTTTATGTAATAGTTTACGTGACAACCTGTCAAAAAGCCTATTAATGTATGTTAAATAATGATTTCAAATTTTTCTCAATTGATAACTTACGTGTAGTGCTGAAAAAACTTATTGTATGTTAAATAATGATTTCATAGTTCCAACTTGATAGCTTAGGAAGGCAGTTCATCTAGTAGAAGGAAAAGCCTGATTTTTAATATCCTTATTTATTTGTTTTTATACAACTAACCTGAAGATCATTTGTCTTATTTTTACTTTCCGTTTGTGCTTAACTAAAGTTGTATTTATCAACTTTGCATTTTCTACTCTTGTTCGTTATTTTTTATCAATTAATGTCTGAAGTGTTAGCACTGTCAAAAAGGCTCTATAAATTATTTTATTGTATGTTAAATAATGACATCACAACCTTGTTTTAGGCTTAAATCCTGATTTATATTTTCATTTTCCGTTTTTATCTTTTTCTAAAATTTACAAATTTTTCGATATTTGAATTTGTTTATTTAGGTACGACAATTTCGTAATGTGTCATGATTTCTTGTGTTTTTGTTTACCTGCCTTTTATTAAATATATAAAATATTTAAAAAAGAAAATGTAAATTCTTGGGAGCTTCTAAAACACGTAGTGTATACAATGTTTATATATTTACTGTATATATGTTCCATAGTTTGTCATAGCCGAATGCGATCATGGTGACAGCATCACACTGCCTATAAAACGCTTCCGTGGCATGCGTCTGAAA
>CAHIKZ030002173.1:682500-687500 GCA_903632075.3 Acanthosepion pharaonis | reverse complement strand
TCCTCATCTTTGTCGCCATATTTATTACAACGTTTCGGCCTTTCAGTATCTGTCTATATTTCTGAGATGAGGTATTATGTACACAATTTACATTATTCAGACTATTGTCCTCATCTTTGTCGCCATATTTATTACAACGTTTCGGCCTTTCAGTATCTGTCTATATTTCTGGGATGAGGTATTATGTACTCTATTTGCATTATTCGGACTATTGTCCTCATCTTTGTCGCCATATTTATTACAACATTTCGGCCTTTCAGTATCTGTCTATATTTCTGAGATGAGGTATTATGTACATTATTTACATTATTCGGACTATTGTCCTCATCTTTGTCGCCATATTTATTACAACGTTTCGGCCTTTCAGTATCTGTCTATATTTCTGAGATGAGGTATTATGTACACAATTTACATTATTCAGACTATTGTCCTCATCTTTGTCGCCATATTTATTACAACGTTTCGGCCTTTCAGTATCTGTCTATATTTCTGAGATGAGGTATTATGTACTCTATTTGCATTATTCGGACTATTGTCCTCAGCTTTGTCGCCATATTTATTACAGCATTTCGGCCTTTCAGTATCTGTCTATATTTCTGAGATGAGGTATTATGTACACAATTTACATTATTCAGACTATTGTCCACATCTTTGTCACCATATTTATTACAACGTTTCGGCCTTTCAGTATCTGTCTATATTTCTGAGATGAGGTATTATGTACACAATTTACATTATTCGGACTATTGTCCTCATCTTTGTCGCCATATTTATTGCAACGTTTCGGTCTTTCAGTATCTGTCTATATTTCTGACATGAGGTATTATGTACATTATTTACATTATTCGGACTATTGTCCTCATCTTTGTCGCTATATTTATTACAACGTTTCGGCCTTTCAGTATCTGTCTATTTACATTTCGGTTGTTGTACGCACCGGCCTTCGTCAGGTGGTTGGAATGTCGAACTGAACCTTTTATTTCGCTCACTGGGGTAGACTGTTCTAGTTTCACGTGCCATGTTTAATGGATGTCAGTTATCAGTTATATTCTGTTCATTTTCCCTCTGAAAGTTCTCCACTGCCTTAACCGGGTATCGAACTCACACTCTTTGCGTCCTATCACTGGATCTAACCAACGACTTTATCCACTGTGCCATGTGTCCATTTTTTATTGCTTGCTTTTCAGTGGACACTAAGTTCTAGGTTATTGTCAACTCCGTGTAAGATGACATCTAAGAAAAATGAAGTTTGTTTTTTCTGTTTCATATGTTGGCAGAGTATGTAATGGCTGCTCCATTTACTGCTACGCAGTAACTACTTTTTTATGACGTTGCATACTGACAAAGACAATATTTGGAAAATGCTAGCAAGATCTTGTACAGCAGATGTCAAGAATCTTATTTGTCTTTGTTCATTTTGAAAGCAAGATGGAAACTTCTTGGACATATTTTGCAAATGAATCCTGAATGCCCGGCTAACAAAGCCATGGAGTTTTACTTTGAAAAGACTGACTTCAAAAAGTTCAAAGGTCATCCAGAAACCACCATAGTCACAACGCTAATCCGAGACATTCAAATAACAAGGTAAAAAGATCCCATTTTTCCTTTGGAGAAGTTTACAATCACGGAAGAACTGCAACGAATCAGCAAGCCCATAGAGGACAGAGAAAGCTGGCAAAATATTGTCGAATTAGTATACAATGTCCCTGAAGATGAGAGAACACGTTAATACATGACCTGAAATCGAAACAGTTTTGATGATGATGATGATGTGAATTTTATTGCGTGTTCAGTTTTGTTCAGTTTATCTTCAATATCTGCTAAGTTATTATCACGGGGATAGATTAATGGAGCATCATCAATATATCGGAAGTAATTTCATTGTTTAGGTAAAATGTTTTGGAAAGAAGTAGAATCGAGAAATTCTAAAAGAATGCATGCCAACACTTCATTAAGAGGGGATCCCATTGCAATCTAATTATGTACAACGGATCATATGCAATATAGGTGAACAATTCAAGAAAAAAATGAAAATAAATACAAATGTACCTCAATACAAATTAGAGACATGTCATAATTATAGACAGATCATTCCATCTTAAATAAATCAGCAAATGTTTTGCGGCATTTACCATTAACTTGAGGTTTTTCTTGTTAAAAAGTTGTAATTTTAACACATTCAACATCTTACTTATTATAAAACGCAGATTGTGTGTGTGTGTGTGTGTGACTGTTCGTTTATATATTGGATCGGATTTCCTACATTTTTCAACCGATTTCAACAAAATTTCACAGGACTACGTAAAATTACCTTGCGGTGGTTCTGACAGCGCCCAAAATTGGTAAAAAACAATTGTTTTTGCACGAAATCAATTTGAAAACACGATAAAACACGATTCTGTCGCCAGAATGAAAGGGGGACAACTCATATCGAGTTATACTTATTATAAAACCCAGGTTGTTTGTGTATGTGTGTGTTCGTTTATATATGATGATCGGATTTCCTACATTTTTCAACCGATTTCAACAAAACTTCACTTTTTTTTGGCAGGTAGTGTTTCTTATTGTCTTGCACGTTTTTTTTTCTTTATTTTTACATTCAGAATGCTTTTAAAATTCTATTTACAAGACAATTGTTTTTAATAAAATTTTATTCAATCGGTAGACTCATAACGATTGAAAACAATGTTTTTGTTTGACCAATTCGTAAAAAAACATAATGATAAGACATGCGTGTCCGTCAACCTTAAACAATAATCTTTGTCAATTTTATTTATCAGTCTTTATGATGGTCGATACTTGATCTATCTCTTACTGTTACATCCCCGGGCAACGCCGGGCTCTACTGCTAGTTATGAATAAAAAAAATAGTGAATTTTCTATACTGTTTTTTTATTTTTTTAGACTCATCACAAGCAAAACAAATTCACGGATTTGGACAAGAAAAAGATCCAAGAATGATGTCAAAATCTGCAATTTTTTCATCCTTTTAGTTTAATTTGTAATATATATATAAATTTAGAGAGAACAAAACAAATATTACTAAGACATGCCCGGGCCCCCAATCAGCCTTGCCTCACACCCCACCCATTCAGGGGTAGTACATACTGAACCTGGAAACTATTATACTGCCAATTACTTCAACTGGAGAAACTTATCATGGAGTCTTACGACATGACGGAAGATTTGTAATTCAGGTTGAAATAATTGCAGTAACTTAATAATTAGTTTGGATTAATATTAATATGATAAAAAAATTCGATCATTCAAATATCAATCCCGAATCTGTGATACGTGACGCAGAATCTATGATACGAGTTCCCCCACCGAATGTACAATAATGGATCTTATGCAATATAGGTGAACAATTCAAGTAGAAAAATTGAAAATAAATACAATGTATCTAAATACAAATTAGAGACATATCATAAGAGATCATTCCATCTTAAATTAAGAGTGTTTTAACATCAAGTAGTAATTTTTCTCGTCAAAAAGTTGAATAATTTTAACACATTGAACATCATGAACAAAAAATAGTTTAATTTTATACAATTTTTTCGAGACATATCATGAGCAAAACAAATTCACCCATTTGGACGAAAAAAAACATCAAAATCTGCAAAAAATGTTCACCTTTTGACAGTCATTTGTACTTAGTTTAATTTATAAGGTATATAACTGTAGGTTACAAAATGTTCATAAGATAGCGAGGGGTCACAAAACACTGCTCGAGGGTGCCAATCTGGCTCCTCACTCCCGTGAGGAAGGGTGGCGTTGTTAGTACGCATCGACCCTACCGATATTGAGAAGAAAGCTTAGAGATGGCTGGGTGAACACGTTTTTATCTCTACGGGTGTTTTTGTCAAGATTTAAAATTAGAATACCTAAACGAATAGGAAAGGCTTTATTAAACGGTCAAGGTAGGAATGATAACTGTCTAAAAAAATGGCTGACCGCTAGATGGGAATGTTAAACAGAAAAGCTAGATTGAAGGTGATGAAAGTGTCGTTATAATAAATGATGAACAATTTAAACATGGTATAGGTGCTGTTAACCCTAATGAAAACGAAAGAAAACGGAGAATATAAAATGTGCTCGCATCTAAAATTTCTTCCATTAACAGGAATAATAATTAAACCATGTCATAATTATCAATGTGTATTTATTTACAATAAATTACCTCGTACAAGTCGACCTGGCATACAAGTCGACCTGATGTACAAATCGACCTGGTGTACAAGTCGACCTCAAGATAATTAACTCTGAATTAAGCCTATACCTACCGTATAGGTCGAGCCCTAAACATACGATAGGCTACCGGTAAATGAAGTTTGGTTACTGATGTGGCCGTGTAGGGCCAGAAATAAAGAGACAAAGAGAGTTATTGAGTTAAACAAATATATTAACAGAAACAGTAATACAAAGATATACAAACGAGAATGTTACAGCATGAATGTTCAGTCTGACTGTCAGAGCTGACTGCTGGAAACTTCTCTCTCCAAAAGGCAGTACCTGCTCCTATTTATAGCTGGGAGAGTCCATGCGTGCGTGGGTAAATTACCATAACAGTTACATAAAATCTAACAGATCACGACATTAGGGAGATGTGATTGAATATTGGAAGCACGGTGGAGTAATGGATTGCAGATCGGATTGAGGGATCGGAGAGCCGAGTTCGAATTCCAATCGAATCCAATACATCCATATACGTGCTAATAAATGGGAAAGGTATTTTTTTCTTCCCCAACAGCTATGGATAAATAGCAGGATTGACCGGGATCTACAGATGGCAACTGATCAACCGCATATAAAAATGGTAACCTACTGCGGGAAAAATCTGCCTCGTCAGTCATCTATTGAAAGATAAATGATCGCCTACACGTGTATCACTGACTGAACTGACTGGTTAAATATACTTTAATGTTTAAGAAAATGTATTCAGTATTATTATTGTTTAGTTAATAAGCATTGTAACATAGCACAAATAGCTAAAAGGAATT
>CAHIKZ030002173.1:497500-677500 GCA_903632075.3 Acanthosepion pharaonis | reverse complement strand
ATTAGTGCAAAGTGAACATCAGCAACGTCAAAACGTCATTCGAACTCTGCTTGCTTAGTTTGTTTTTGCAGCTGATAATAGTTTTTCAACCTGGTACCGCATTATTGTAGATAAATGGAAAGCAGGGAGAGGTGGAGCCATGCCTTTCTCTAGTAGATTAGTGCTAATTGCACATAAGCAGCCGATTGTGTGTTCTCCTGTTATAAATATCATCCTAGCTCGCACCTCCATATCGTACGTATATAGAATGCAGGGATATGTTGATTCATGCCTTTGGGCTAAGTGATCATAAACAATTTTAAGCAAACTCCGATATCCGATTCCGTTTTTTCAAACTGCTAACCGTTATATTACCTTACTCATCCATTTGGTACATATATATAATACAGGGAAAAGTGGGTTCATGACTTTCCTTAGGATATTAGTTGTAAGTGAATTAAAGCAGCTTCCGCTGAAATTCGAACTCTGATTGCTGATTTTGTTTACTGTGTTCGCAAAAATCACGTGACCTCACAGCTACATATAGTATATGTACAGTGGATAAAGCCGTAGGTGAGATCCAGGGACATAACCCAAAGAGTGTGAGTTCAATACCTGGTTAAGGCGGTGGAAAGCTTGGAGAGGGGAATTAACAGGAGATAACTGATAACTGACATCCATTAGACATGGCACGTGGAACTAGAACAGTCTACCCCAGTGAGCGAAATCTTTTTTTTTTTTTTTCTTTTATCTCTTTCCCTGTCTCTGGTTTGAACTTATTTTTAATGATGACTTGCGTTCTTTTAATTTTATTTCGTTCTTCTTTTTCTTCATTTGAATTTATTCTTGGGTCTTGGTACTTTCTTCTTCTTCTTCTTCTTCTTCTTCTTCTTCTTTAGATTATTTTTTCAGAGTCTTGGCAACTGTTTGACAGAAGCTCTGATAGCACCAACCACTTTTTGGAACGTCTTAAAACATCTCAGTGTAAGAACCAACGGCAATTTTAACCAACCAAGAAGCGTAGACAACTTTAAAGAATCTTTTACAAAGGCAAATATGCAAGATGGGCAGAAAATTCCCGCCGCTGTTCCAGCCAACCAGAAAAAAAAATGCATTTGCACATATAGCAACTTCCGAGTTTATTTAAATCTGGTTTACAGATGTCAGACGCCAAATGCAATGCAGTATTATAGCCCAAAAGTTCTTACACGGCCTGGTGGGTGATTAATTATTTTCCACCTAAGAACCCATTCCACGCAGCCGAAGAATTAATATCCTCCCACTAATATATCGTTACTTTCATGGTAAATTTTCGGACAAGGTACCTTCCTTAGTTTTACCAGTTCAGACCTTCACAGCTAAGCCTCTCTCTACTCTATCGCTATTTCCATGGCAAATGTTCAGACGAGCTACATTCCTTAGTTCCACCAGTTCAGACCTTCACAGCTAAGTCTCTCTCTACTCTATCGCTATTTCCATGGCAAATGTTCAGACGAGCTACATTCCTTAGTTCCACCAGTTCAGACCTTTACAGCTAAGTCTCTCTCTACTCTATCGCTATTTCCATGGCAAATGTTCAGACGAGATACATTCCTTAGTTCCACCAGTTCAGACCTTTGACAAATAAGTCTCTCTCTACTCTATCGCTATTTCCATGGCAAATGTTCAGACGAGCTACATTCCTTAGTTCCACCAGTTCAGACATTTACAGCTAAAGTCTCTCTACTCTATCGCTATTTCCATGGCAAATGTTCAGACGAGCTCCATTCCTTAGTTCCACCAGTTCAGACCTTTACAGCTAAGTATCTCTCTACTCTATCGCTATTTCCATGGCAAATGTTCAGACGAGCTCCATTCCTTAGTTCCACCAGTTCAGACCTTTACAGCTAAGTCTCTCTCTACTCTATCGCTATTTCCATGGCAAATGTTCAGACGAGCTCCATTCCTTAGTTCCACCAGTTCAGACCTTCACAGCTAAGTCTCTCTCTACTCTATTGCTATTTCCATGGCAAATGTTCAGACGAGCTACATTCCTTAGTTCCACCAGTTCAGACCTTCACACCTAAGCCTCTCTCTACTCTATCGCTATTTCCATGGCAAATGTTCAGACGAGCTCCATTCCTTAGTTCCACCAGTTCAGACCTTCACAGCTAAGTCTCTCTCTACTCTATTGCTATTTCCATGGCAAATGTTCAGACAATCTACATTCCTTAGTTCCACCACTTCAGACATTTTCCATCTAGGACCCGTCATGCCATGTATATATTATCGAACCCTGTACCCTTCGTATACATTTGTTAAGGGAGAAGTTCCAATTAACTCGGAATTATTACCGTGGGATACACACTTAAGAGAGGATACTATGTTCTTTACCTTCTGAAGCGGTGTTATCCAATCCACATATGTTCATATTATGCTCATCAGAAATCTCTTTAGACCGTTGAAATCATCCTCATTGAATAATCCTCTATCTTGAATGGCGCTATGGGACAGCTGCAAAAATGATCTAGACGAGTGGTCATTCAAGACAACTTTCATTACGCGATTTCAGCAGTTGAACTAGAGAAGTGAAAGCCATAATGTTTATCTGAAAGAAGTCACTACGAAGTGAAATGCTTAACCAATTCAGAGTTGATTAGAGCCTCCTATACTTAAAGACTTCAGAAGAGGATGTTTAGATTAATCTTGTTGGATGCTGGGCCACCCTCTTCACCTTGTTGGCTAACCGGGTCAGTCACCGAAAATTCAACCATGCGACAGGTAGCCGAATTACCCGCTCCTTACCGCGCGTCATACATTTGTTTTGTACGAAAATGATGATTGATTTTAAATCATTGTTGTAATTTGTGGAGAAAAATGATGCATTTCAATATTACTCAGTGATCTTGCCGATGTGACCTCCATTTTCTGGGTTTCTCCTTCTATATTTTGGACAGGATTCATTCTCTTGTTTAAATTTAATTTAAATCAAAGGGAAAAAATCAATGGTGGTTTGAGCTTGCTGGGGACCGCTTTTGATCAAAATGGAATATATGTCATTCCCTTGTTTAAATTTAATTCACATCAAAGGGAAAAAGATTTCAATTTCAGCTAGATCTCAACCCTTTGCTATGTATTTGATGCAATACTTGATTGAATGAATTGATGAGCGGATTTCAACATTGATATGACAGTTGAATTGTCGCAACAAATATTGTAAGGCACTACCTACTGATTGGTGATTTCTTACTCAACTCGACGTCCATATTGTCTCATTTTGATCTTGTCGATGTGACCTCCATCTTCTGGCTTTCTCCTTCTATATTTTGGATAGAAGCCATTCCCTTGTTCAAATATAAATTTAATTTAAATCAAAGGAAAAAGATTTCAGTGTGGAGGTACTGCCCCCACCGCGGGACCCTCTTTGAACAAAGTGAAGTATCTCTATCCATGTCCACTAGGAGTCATTCCTTTGTACAAATTAAAATTTAATTTATATCAAAGAAGAAAAAAATATTCGGTGTGTGTGACCCCTCCACCCAGGACCTCCGTTGATAAAAATGGAACATACTTAGCGAAGTACCTCAGAATATATCTCAGTTTCAGAATATATCTGTTTATAGCGGTCTATCTCTCAAATCCTACGAAGAGTTCGATAACAAACAATTTACATATATATATATATATATAGATAGATAGATAGATAGATAGATAGATAGAGATAATGATTGTCACTTCTTTGAGGAAGAACATTTCTTCAGTTGCTAGCATTTTAGTACACTATTTACATTATTCGGACTATTGTCCTCCCATTTTTATTGTCGCCATATTTATTATCAACGTTTCTGAGATCATTATCTGTCTATATTTCTTTGTCAACTTTGTCGCCATATTGAATATCGTTACATTTTCACATTTTATCTTCAATAAATTTCGAAAATTTTATGAAATTATCTGTCTAACAGAACTGTTTCCTCAGTTCCATAAAAATCAATAATGTTATCCTTGTGAGTTATGAAAAATTCATAATTTATTGAGTTTTCAGTATGTCTTTAATTAAGCTAATTTCTTTGTTATTAATAATTGTCTATATTTTGGATGAACTGAATATCACTATTTATCCATTTGACGATTTATGTTTATATTTATACAGTGAATAAAGGCGTTAGTTAATTAATCTTTAAACGTTGTAAATAAATTGGCGACAAAGATCAGGAAACTAGCCCGAATAATGTTAAAAAGGTAATACCTCATCTCAGAAATATAGACAATACTGAAAGGCCGAAACGTTGTAATAAATTGGCGACAAAGATGAGGACAATAGTCCGAATAATGCCAATAGTGTCATTTCATCTCAGAAATATAGACAGATACTTTTCCGAAACGTTGTAATAAATATGGCGACAAAGATGAGGAAATAGCCCGAATAATCATAGTTATAATATATTTTAATATAGACAGATACTTTAAATGCCGAAACGTTGTAATAAATATGGCGACAAAGATGAGGACAATGTTTTATAATGAGGACAATACTCCGAATAATATGGCAAAAATGAGTGTATATCCGAATAAATATCTCATCTCAGAAATATAGACAGATACAATAAAGGCCGAAACGTTGTAATAAATATAGCGACAAAGATGAGGAAAATAGTCCGAATAATGTAAATAATGTATATAAATAATGCATATATCTTAGAAATATAGACAGTTTTTGTGTTTTTTTTTTCATTCCGAATTTTATTATTTCGATCATTTATGCCTGAGCTAAGGCGCTGTTATGGGGCCGTAAGAGATCCTAAACACCAGCTTCAGTTTTACAATGTCTTTCACACACATAGCAAACGTAATGTTTGTCGGTGTTACCCATGTTGGACATTTGTCTGTCCCTGTGTACAATCACGTGACGTCCTGCAACAGATTTAAAGCCTCGAAACAAAACTCGCACAAGTAACCAGCAGGTCTTTCTGGTCGGTTTGCATTCACAATAGTTTACACCTGACCTCCCTGGTGGGATCTCATTTGGCTGGCTAAACCAACTTCTGAGAGGGTGACTTTTCCACAAATACTGTAAGTGTGTTGGTGTCCTAATAACACCGGGGCGGATTCATTTTCTCCCTTCCTAATTGGCGATCCCAATTCTCTTCTTTTTCAAATTTTTCGCCCCCTTCCCAAATCAACCATCTCCAACCAGATCACCTGCAACAGTTCCCGAGTCTTCGTTATTAACGCCAAGAGTCATATTTAACTATTTACTGGTAACGTTTATATTAATTAATTAAACGTAAATTAAATTAAATATATAATAATTTAAATGAAGTAAAATTAAATAAAAACACTAAATAAAGAAATTAAATAGCAGAAGATTAAATTAAATGTGGATTTTCTTGTAGGCTTTTTGAATGACCTTCCTGCGAATTCATTCTCATAAGTTGAAGAGACTGACGATTGGAAGAGGAACATCCTTAGAGGCGGTAAAAAATAACCATGCTGTATATACACATATATAGTGTGCGATTTTATGATCATTTTTTTCAACGCAAAAATCAGTGCGCACAGAATACACAGGTAATTTTTTGAAGAGGTTAACAGATATGATAGTCAGGCATGAACGCAAACAAAAGTTGTTAGACATTTTCATGACGGTCGTCCTCGAGTATTGAATCCAGAGGTTGGCAGTGAATATTTCGGAGACAGTAGGAAAGCGTAGTGGAGGTTCGCAGTGGATATCACAGCAGAGTGTAGTTCATCCTTCTGCTGGTCGCCTTTAGTCCTTCCGGTGGAGGAAACAAGATGGCCGCCTTTATACACGACGAATACAGTGTTGTGCGGCTTCTGATTGGTCAACCTTCTATTTGTCGACTATAAAGGGAAATAAGTCATTCTGACTCGCTCACTAGTTATATATACAATATACCCAAAAAACCGTAACAAAAGTAAGGTATCTAAATCATTGTATCAGATAATTTACAGTAAGTCGGTTTTTTCACCATTTTGAGGTAGCTTTATCCAAAAAAAACAAAAAAAAACAATGAAGACCATTTATTTGCTAGTATGATGCCCAGTACTGTAATATTTGTCTTTGGTAGGCCAACTACAATTGCTCAGAAGCTGGGGTTACATTATACATGAGCTATATAATTTAAAAAATAAATAAAAAGAAAAAAAACGTCAAGGTTTGCACTATATATGAATTCGACTTATACACGAGTATATACGGCAGTTGGTAAAAAAAAAAAAAACATCGGTTGTCCTCCGTGTGAATGACTGAAGAGAGGAAATCAGTTCAGAAAAGATAAAAGATCGGACCAATCTTTTTTTAATCATTTCGCTCCAAGCAAGGCAATAAAGCCACTAAGACGCAAAGGTCGGATGGGGGTGGCGTAGTGAAATAGAATGAGAAAACGATACCGGGGAGAGAGAGAGGAGAATTAAAAGTACCTGTTATAACGGGAGCAAAGATGATAACTGACGTTGATATTTAAATCGAGACAGGAGAGCCAGAATCCGGGTGAAGAGTGCCACGTACAAATTACGGTTGCTCCTCGCAATTTCAGCAGGGGAATGGCGTGACCTAGCTGACAATTTTATGCTGGAATTAAATTCCAAAAGGCCCAAGAGCCACTCAAGATAGAACGTGTATAAATACCGTATATACTCGAGTATACTGCGAGGTTTTATAATTAGTTTTTTTTTTTACGAAAATAATCGGGGTTCGCACTATACAAAGGTAATTTTTTTAAGAGATTAAAAGTCATCGTAATCAGGCATGAACGCAAACAAAAGTCCGCTATCTATACCTTCGTATCAAATATTTTACGATAAATCGGTTTTCTCATTATTTTAGGGAGGCTTTGTAAAAATGAACTGAAGACCATTTACTTGCTATATATCCAGGATGATGCCCAATACTGTAATATTTGTCTACGGTAGGCCCACTAGTATGTCTTAGAACTCGGGGGTCACATTATACATGAGCTATATATAAATATCATGTTTTTCAAAAAAACAAACGTCAGGGTTTGTACTGTATATGAATTCGACTTATACACGAGTATATACGGCAGTTGGTTAAAAAAAAAAAAAAAAAAGAGATCAGTTGTCCTCCGTGTGAATGACTGAAGAGAGGAAAGCAGTTCAGAAAAGATAAAAGATCGAACCAATCTTTTTTTAATCATTTCGCTCCAAGCAAGGCAATAAAGCCACTAAGACGCAAGGTGCGGGGTGGTACTGGGAGCGAACGAGCATAAGAAATTCCTCCTTACTGAGGAGAGAGGAGAACAAACTTGATATAAGGGGAGAGAAGATGATAACTGATGTAGAATTTAAATCTCGACAGGAGAGCAAGTATCCGGAAGAGAGTGTCACATGCAAGCGGCACAGGAGAGGAAACTATCAGCATAGAAGTTACGGTTGCACCTCGCAATTTCAACAGGGAAATGATGTGACGTAGCTGCCAGTTTTATGCTGAGGTTAAATTCGTGATGTTGAGGCGCCAAAAAGGAAAACGCATTTGTTCAATTACCATGAAAATATTTAGAAAAAAAGTCACAAGTCGATTACCGGCATATCAACACCTCTATGGGTTATTTAATACCGAAATCTAAATATTTTGAACACAGTATTTTGCCTTCAAGTTCTAACATATTTTGAACAGAATTTTATGCCTTCAACTGCAGATAAAATGTATTGTTGGTCATTTTGCTATAATATTTTCACAAAATCTTTCAGAGGTTGTACTATACATAAAGTTATCTTATACACGAATATATAGGGTGGAATTTACATAGCTAAAGCCTGGGCCTCCTTGAATAAAATTTATGTCATCTGGAAATCTGATCTACCAGACAACCTCAAGCGGAGCTTGTTTCGCGCCACTGTAGAGGTGGTTTTAATGTAAATATGATGAACACCATGTTTTTGGCTTCAACTAAATATATTTGAACGTAATTGTATGCCTTCAACGACAGATAAAATGTCTTGCTGGTCAGTTTGCTTTAAAAATCTATTGTTAACTTTACTATATATCAGTATTATTAGTATATTTTATTTATGTAAAAATGTATTGCTGGTACTTTTACCATAAAAATGGATTTTTATAATTTCATAGCGTTTTTATTTTGTTTTTTTTTTTTTTTTGTGTGAAGGGTGTTGACTATTTGCACATAGCTGGGACCCTGACAAGTGCTAACATCCCGGGTCAGGTTTGAGAAAGGGTACAGGGAAGCAAAATAAGAGCGGAGGGGAAAGTGACTGAAAGCGAAATGCTAGAATGAAATTGCAGAATTAAAATTAAAACTTAAAGAATTAATATAAGGAACCCAAGGCGGTGTCTCAAGCCGTTCTTAAAGCCCTTAAGCAAGTATACTTTTGACATTTAGTTCTCTCTGTCATTTTTTATACGAAATAGAATAATTACACGGCAACACCAATCTTATTATAATTGTGCTTGTCTTTTGTTCGTTTGTTCGCACGACCGTTACGTCCTGCCAATACCTCATAAGTAATGGACTAGTTCGTTTTGATCGCTCGGAAAGAGGAGAAACAACACGACTTGATTTCATTGAGTAAATGAAAACAAGAAAGAGGGAAATGGAAAGAGAGGATTGAATTAAGCTGATAAGAACAGATACTACACTCTGATCATAGCCAAAAGACCGAGAAACGGTGGCGGCTGCAATAAAAGCGGCATTTTTCAGACGCACAGTATCAAACGACGGAAGCCGAATGAGTCAATCACCAAAAATCCACTTACCATAAATTAAAATAACATCGTCTGTTGAACTATTTTTAAATTTCACGCATGCGCGTTGTTTGTTTTTGATTTTGTGACTGCGCAGGATAAAAGGGACAGTTGGGGAAAAAAAATGGAAAAAGAGCATCATAACGCAATTCACTCCGCCAGAAATTTTGAAACAGCATGCTGTGCTGCTTGGCATTCGCTCCGGAAGCTCTAATGCGAACATTTCAGAGCATTTTGGTGTCAATTTGAGGACAGTGCAGAGTATTCGGAAAGAGTTGGGTGAGTCTAATGGTGATACGAAGGTATGGTACCTCGGAAAACACTCTCATCGTTCTGAAAAGTAAAGAACTCCCGAATTTGTTGATGATGGCCTCGAGTAGGTTTTGCAGCCCTGGGTCAACAGGACTATGCACAATGCCACACAAGCAGAAGAACCTAGTTATGTTTGTCAGACAATTTCTGCAACCACATCACCCCTTACTTCTGGCCACTTAACTCCCCGGAATTTAACCCCCTTGATTATAATGTGTGGGGCACAGTTGAAAGAGAGACCAACAAAACTCTTTGTAAAAACCAACGATGAACTGAAGGCAAGGATTATGGCAGCATTCACTTCGTTAAACAAGGAGACAGTCCAGAAAAGTTGCAGGAGATTCTAAAGTCGTCTGGAGGCCGTGGTTGAAGTAAATAGCGATTTTATTGAATAAATTTAATCTTTAATATTTCAAGATATTTTTGTGTGATTTTGGTAAATATATATGTTAAAGTGATTTCATTTTTGCGTCATTTAGACTACAAATTGCCTATTGTACCCTGTATCTAAACTGGAACTTTGTCTGCCATTTTGACTTTAGTGTATATTATATCTATGCGTACGCTTTTTTCAAGAATCTGTTCTTAAATACTAACTAACAGGAGACTTTGAGTAGCAAGTTTGTTTAACAGAATGTACTTGGTTGTTTCATGCAGTCTTTTAAATTGTATATCGTCTACCATTTTTTTTTTTTACAATACTATAATTAGATTTAGGTCTGCCATTTTTGTCTCTAGTTTAAATCGGAATGATGTCTACCTTTTTGAGTATACGTCAAATTGCACCTTTGTTTGTGACTTTAATCTAAATTGAATATGTGTCTATCCTTTTGACTCGTTAGTAAACAGAACCTCTTTCTATCTTTTTGACTATCGTATAAACCTGATCCATATCAATTATTTTTACTGAAGTGTAAATCGGATCGCTGTCTACGTTTTTGAATATGAGAATTTTTTTAAAGTCCTCACTGTATTTAGTATTGTTCAAGTTATCAATAATATTTTTATCGAGATTTACAAATTCTATTTTCCGTCCAATTTTGAAAACCAATCGATGAAATTAATATAGATGTGTTTGGAAAAATACTTTGATAAAAAAAAAAAAAAAAAAAACCTACATTGAAGTTTAAAAATTTCTTTAATTTTATAGGACTTCATGATAAAAAATATTTAAAAAAAAAACTGTTTTTCTTTATTAACGGTGACGAATAAATTCCTACGGTTTCTTACTCTTGAGCATGCAACATACAATTGGGTATACATAAATATTTCTTTCTGGAGCCAAGTTCCAGCTTTTTTGAAACGTAACGTTTGGCCTTGTGATTTGTTTATACTTCTCGCAAACGAAAGACGATCTGGAAGCTAGATTCTTGTATACATAAAAACTTGAAAAAATGGTATGTATAAAAACGATATTGCATTTTTATTAAATAAGTATTTGTTATTTTAATCAGTAAATTGTTTCTTAAAATAGTGATAGTATTTTGTATTTTGTATAATATAACTTTTAATTTTTCCACCAAAATTAATGACAAATTATTATACTAAGCTACACACCCTAGTAAAACCGACGGTACTATATACCTCCTTACCTGCTCGTTCTTCTCTCCAAAATTTGGTAAGATCGATCAATGTATTTAGGAGGTTGTGACGGACAGATTAACGGAAGTCAGAGAATTTTATATATAGATAAGTATTAACTTGGCATTTGTCTACACTTTTGCTTCTAGCTTAAACCGGACATACGTCCACCATATTGACTATAGTATAAAACCGTAGCTTTTTTTTTTATTCTTGTGTCAAAAGTACCTCTTCACTGAACAAGTCTATTAATATACTTTCAATACTGCGTTAATCGGCTCATACATTATATAAACCATCAAATGTTGATCTATCGTTAAATTATCCAGCCTAACATAACAGAATATTTTAGTGGAGTTTTAGAATTTTGTAGCATCTTTTGAACTTGTATAAAAATTAACTATTTTAACCTATATTCTAATTTGCTTTACGCCAAACTAATACCAAGCCCCCCATCGTTTTGAACCTCAAGAAATAAGTTAAGTGGAAAGAAATATCCTATACAAATTTATTAAATTACTCAGCACATAGTTGAGACATGACTTGGGGCGATTTCCATATTTTTTTTTAACCTTTAAAGAACTTTTAATGAAATTGCAGACGATAACTGAATTGGATGTAATGCGCGTCTGGCTCCACACACTCGGTAATGATAGCTTTAACTTCAGTTCTTCTAAGAATGTTGCAGACGAGCGAGGAAAATGTCTTAGACTAAGATATTATTACGAGAAAATAATGAATTTGTTTATGGATAAATAATCGCCGTGAAGATTAATAGAAGCATTTGGACCATTTAGAATCATTTGGTAAACACTAGCAAGGATACCCGTAGATCAGCGGACTGAGTTGCTTTATTTTGTTCCATTCACATTTCTTTGAGATATTTGACTAACACAGCAAAACCATATAAAGGAAATTGTCATAAAAAAAAACAGGTTATATTTTATATAATATCCGACATTTTATAACACAAGCCAAATACCTGTCCTATAAACTCAGAAAAGAATATAGAATACAATATAATTATCTTACCTCTTTATAGGTCTGCGGCCACATCATGTTCTCGTGTGATTACCAAAGTTAAGCTACGTCTAGGCTTGTCAGTATCTAGATGGTTGACTGCTTGGGAATGTCAGTCAAAAAAAGCTTGGATATGAAACAATATAGAATACAATATAATAGGAGTTATCTTACCTCTTTATAGCTTTACGGCCACATCATATTCTCGTATGATTACCGAAGTTAAGCTATGTCTAGGTTTGTCAGTATCTAGATGGGTAACTGCTTGGGAATATCAGACAATAAAAGTTTTTGACGTGAAAGGTATATAATTATAGTGAGAATCGAATGAATGGACGAGAGACTGAAAATGATACATTTCAATAAGATCGAAGAATTAATAAACAAAACGAAAATGAAATTATTTCTAATTAACGCCACGCTGACACGTTCCTTTTGAAAAATAACTTGAAAAAGAACGGCATCCAAAATAAATAAACGCCCATTTTTAAAAACACATATCGTGAAATATTTAAACGGTTTTCTTCTGTGTATCGTGACCCTTCAGGACGTCAGCTAATATGACACTCAACAATTGCTTTTCCTTTGCAGCTTTTGAAATACAATTTCCCGTACGATGAAGTTAAGCAAGGTCTAACCTGGTCATAACATGTGTGTGTGACCGCTTGGGACTACCAGGTACTATAAGTTTGTCTGTACGGGTGGTATAATGGATAATGACTCGGAATTGTTAATCGGAGGGCGAAGTCCCAATTCCAGTTGGGTTCGTTATATTCACTTACGCGTAAATACTCTTGAATCCACCTCTTCTCCCCCAGATGTGGGTTAATTAGTAAGAGTTGTATCACTAACCCATTATTATCTCCAAAACAAAAACCAATGCTTTTATCCACTGGGTCATGTGGATAAAATCGTTGATTGAATCCAGAGACTTGACCTAAAGAGTTGTGAGTTCAATACCTGGCTACAGCGGTGGCAAAAAAAAAAAAAGAAAACTTGGAAGGTTGAGCAAAAGGGAGAAAACTGATACTGAAACATCCGGGAGAGGCATAGCACGTGGAACTAGGACAATCGGTAGACGAAATAAAGGCTTCAGTTCGAAATGCCAATCACCTGAAGAAGAAAGCCAGAGCGTCGTGAATATGGCAACAAAGTTGAGGACAACAGTTAGGACTGGTTAATAATGTAAAGAATTGAAAAAGCTGACAGTAAATAATAACAAGGGGAAGAAAAAAACAGGGCAAAAATATATACTATGCAAAGAATATATGCAAGACAAAAGTAGGCTAAACAACATTAACGGGGCAAAATGGTCCACGAACTAAGAATAGGGTTAACACACAAAAAAGGATACAAGTGATTGTAGCATTCTGACTTGAAGACGAGAAAAAATATAAATATGGCGGATAAGACCAGAAAAATGTCCTAGCTTATTGGGTAGGAAGAAATCTCAGCATACATCTGTCTGTTTTTGTTTGTTTTTGTTTTTTAAATAAATTTAGGGAGAAGGGCGTTTTGCAGTCATTCCCTATTACATTGGAACCAAAATTCTCTCTTTGCGTATTTTAACATCCCATAAAAGTGTTAAACATCCTTTTTTGTATTCCTTTGTGGCATGGGTTACAATGGATTCCTCAACTGAGTCTATCAGAGCCTTTTCTAATCAAACATTTCCACAAGGAAAATTATTAGCATCTTCATGTACCATCATGTGCCATCTTTTTTTTACATTTTCCAGACATCCTTGTATTTTGATAGATTTCATATATAAAGACCTACAAAGATATATTACAGTAGTCAGAGAGTAGCATGTTGATATGCAAGTACATTCTGATTTTGTGGTCTTTGGTCACAATGTCTGGATGATTAGCTTTGATTGCTCTGTGTAGAGTAATTGGCCGTGGTTAAATGTATTTGACAGAAATGGCCAGCAAACTGAATTGACAAAGTTTCCAACAAACAATAATAAAAGAAAGAAAAGAACAGGGCAAAAATAATATGAAGCAAACAATATATATGCAAGTCAAAAGTAGACAAAACATAATAAGGCGAAAGAGTTCAAAAACTAAGAATGGTATAAACATTCAAAAGTCATACAGGTAAATGATCCTAACGTTCTGAGATCAAGAGAAATAGATTATGGTAGATAAACCTAGAAGTAGTCTATCTTATTAGCTACGAAGAATTTCCAGCATGCACCTGCATTATTTGTCTATAAATTGTGTAGAATAGTGAAAAAAATCGTCCTTATTCTTATGAGCACTGTCAGGGATTCTAAGAGGTGTTGACCCATTGCTGAGTCAGGTACCGACTGGGTTGTACTGGAAGACTGATTGAGATGACGTGCTCTTATAGTAGCAGGAACATGTTGGCCGATTCCGGTCACTATTCTTTGCAAGAACTCTAAAGGAAAATAAGGAAAATGTTTATGTGCCTTTTCAAATCTTCTGTTTTTGTATGTTATTTTTATAGATACAAATATTTTACTTAATACTTGTATCTATAAAAATAACGTATAAAAAGATATATATATATATATATATATGTGTGTGTGTGTGTGTGTGTGTGTGTGTGTGTGTGTGTGTGTGTGTGAAAATATATAAAAATAGGAAAGAACTGGTTAGGTAAATAATCCAAAGTCCTTTAGTATTTTTGTTATTATTTTTTTTTTCGATATTAAGTAGAGCATAAATATAATTATTTATTTAAAAATATGATTCCAATCGTTAAATTATAAGAAGTTTTCTTCATGTTTCAAAAAAAAAGAAATGAAACTTCAATATAATTATTTGAATTAAATTTGAATTAAAATATAATTTAGATCTGTTCCATCTTCAAGCAAAAATTTTTTGGGAAATTTTTTAAAAAGTTTTTTGAAAATTTTTTTAAAATTCGCTTGAAGATGGAACAGAGCTTGGTACTTTAATTCAAATAATTATATTGAAGTTTTCGGATCTTGTTTTGAAACATGAGAACTCTTATGTAGCGATGGAATCATATTTTTGGATAAATAATTATATATATTGTTATGGTCCGGTTGCTTGTACCACGGTGATAGACCAAGGTAGAACCAATAAAGAAGAACTCGAACACGGATATGGAATAACACAGATATATTACAAACAGGAATATATACAGAGAAGTAGAAAGTGTTAAATCATATTAAACAATCAGGTTTAGTAGTAATTGTCTGAACGCCACTCTGTTTTTGGACTGCCTCTTTATCGACTGACTGACTCGCTTTGACTGACTGACAGACTTCGGACGGACCTCACTCTAGACTTCAAACTGAACTTTCAATTCCCTGCTTCCTCATGAGGCGCAGTATTTATTACTTATGGAATAGTCCATTATTTTATTATGAGTAATGTCCCATAATATATATATATATATATATATATATATATATATATATATATATATATATATATATATATATATATATATATAGATAGATAGATAGATAAATAGAGTTCTGTTCATAATAAACAATATTATCAACATTTACCGACCTAAATGACGGAGAAATTTCATAAAAAAAATATGCGACCCCTGACAGGAATCGAGCGTGTATCCTACATGGAACCGTCAGATAGGCTGACGCGCCATACCATTTAGCTACAGAGGAAGCGTCTAGTTAGCAAGGTTGAATTACTGCTTTTAAACTACAAATTTCCCATGACTTCTCTCGAACGCTCATATCTGCTCGAAACGTATCTCAACGTAAACGAATGCCATCATATATTATGAAACAGACTAAGTTCGACAATTATTTTTATATATTTTCATATATTACATAATGTGTATATATATATATATATATATATATATATATATACTAATTATTTTCTTTTTTGAAAATATGATTCCATCGCACATCGCAATCAAACATATATATATATATATATATATATATATATATTAAGAAAGAGAAAGAACAGGAGATGGACTTAGAATCCACAGTTCTTAGCATTTACTTTTTCAAAAGTGCTTAATACAAACGTAGAACAAAATATTATTATTATTATTATTATTATTATTAATGTTTTTATTGTGATCTATCATAATAAAAAAAATATTGTAATCTATTATATAAAAATTTTAATAATATATATTCTATATATATTTCAAATACATACAAAAAGTTATTTCTAATATATATATATATATATATATATATATATATGTGTGTGTATGTTATTTATATATATATAAATTTCATATATACATACATTTCAACAAACTATTTTTACATTTTTAATAGTTAAAAATATTTAATCCTTTTTTTGGCTAAATGTATAGCCGAAAGAGCTCGGATAAAAAAGGACATTGGGACAGTTTTTATATAATCTGAAAAGAAAAAATTATTAGATCGCATGAAAATTGTATAAATAAAACTAAGTAAAAGCACCTTGTCTGTCTCGTTATTCAATGCAATGTTTCCACAATTTATTTGCTGCCTAAATACACACACACACACACACACACACATATCACACACATTATATATATATATATATATATATATATATATATATATATATATATTTTTGTTTATACGTTATTTTTATGGATGCAAATATTTCCGTAAATGCGCTGTTTATAATAAACAGTATTAATAAACATTTGGCGGCTTTAATGTCGGAGAGATTTTATAGAAAATATGTCTCCTCCGACAGGAAGTGGCGGGTTTTTTGAAGTCTTTCCTTCCAAGACTGGAACTAATACAAAGCTATTGGGCTGGGTTGTAGAAACCCAGGCTCACTGAAAAGAAGACAAAAAATAACAGAGGCAATACTAAACAAAAACAAGACATGGTGTGTAGAACCCTAACCATCTATCGATCAAATAAAGGGTTTATTTCGAAATTTCTGGAACGTTACTCGGATCGACAGCCACCTGAAGAAGGTCAGAGAGCACCACGGCTGAAATATTGTGATAATAACAACAAAGATGACGGCATTAGTCTGAATGTAAATAATAATAAGTTATTAAAAATTACGTGTCTCTATCTAGGTTTTATCCGACATTAAGCAGATTGATGAGTTTGGAGAAAAATCAGAACCAACGAGTCTGCTTTAAAGGCCAAATTAAAACTTCTTTCATTGTAAAGGTAGTCCTACCGGCAAAAGGTCACATTTTCTTTATTGAGTTTTATCGAGTACGCAAAATTATTATCATTATTTTTATTATTGTTATTATTTTTATTTTCTTTGATTTCTGGCGATTACACATTTCTTTCCGGGCCCCGCCCAAGGACCTAAGGTTAGAAATGGCATCATGTCACTTTTCACTGACAAAAAAATAAAAATAAAAATAAAAAATAAAAAAATTACATAGATAAAGCCTTACGTAAAGTGTGGGCTGTACTTGTCAGAACAATTTTTTTGTATCTCTTTGAGGCATGAACTTCCAGGAATCCCTTCAATTTGTCTACTGGAATCTTTTCCAACCAGTCCTAGGGCTCCAACTACAACAGGGATTGTTGATGTTCCCATATGCCACATTTTCGAGATTTCTATTTCAAGGTCCTTGTATTTTGACAACTTTTTTGAATATCTTCAAAGATACATTGCAGTCAGCAGGGACTGCCATATCAATAAGGAGGCACCGTTTTTTTTGTTTGTGGTCTTTAATAACAATATCTGGGCGGTTGGCCTTGATTGTTCTGTCAGTGTGTATTGTGTAGTCCCATAGAATTGTAACAGGTCCTATCTCCGTAACCGGGTCTGGGTGGTGTTCATACCAGTTTCTTTCAGTTTCCTTCCCGTAGAAGTTGCAGATTTTCCAGTGCAGATATTGGCCCACTCTGTCATGTCGGGTTTTATATCCAGTGGGTGCCAACACCGTACAACTTGATACAAGATGATCAATCGTTTCTGGATATTTATCACAGAATCTGCATTTTGGGCTGACACAGTATTTTAGTATATGTGCTTGATAATTACTAGTTAGTAAGCATTGGTCCTGCGCAGCAAGGATAAAACCTTCAGTTTCCGCTTTCAACCCTGCACTACGTAGCCACTGATGGGTACGGGTTTTGTCTACGTCAGCTTGTTTGGTACGGGCAGAGTATGGGCCATGAAGCGGGTTATCTTGCCATCGCTTCTGTTGCATTCGTCTTTGCTGTCTTTTTTAGGTATTTTGCAGTTTCAGCCGGTGTATTGTGCTGTAGTTGCATCTCTACGCCCATTTGAAACTCCATTTTGAATTTGCTGGCTTCTTTCATTACGGAGTAGAGATGCTTACTACTTTCATGTTCCTTGACGCATACCATCATCCAGTCTTCTGTAGTTTCCAAATATCTTTGGAGGCCAATTGTTGTAGTTTTGTAGGACAGTTCTAGTTGAAGTAATCCTCTGCCTCCTTCGGATCTGGGCACATACAGACGATCGACATCAGCTTTGGGATGATGCATGCGATAGCAAGTGAGTAGCTCTCGTTTTGGCATCCGTTTGGTTAATTTCAGATATGGTCCAGTTAAGGACATTAAAGCTGTATTGCATCACAGGGACAGCCAATGTGTTTATGGCTGATATCCTGTTGTTTGAGTTTAGCTCAATATTTAGTACCAGACGTACACGCCTGTAGTACTCTTTTCTTATTTTTTCCTTCATTTGAGGGTGTTGTATGCCATCTCCTTCGCTAATTCCTAGGTACTTATAAGCTTCACCATGCTCCAGTTCCCTAATCTTTGTGACAAAATCTAAATCTATTAAGGGTGTTTCTGTAATTCTACCTTTCTTGAAAGTTACTTTTGCACATTTATCTAATTCGAAGTCCATACCTATGTCGTTACTGAAGTATTTTACTATATTGAGGAGGCCTTTCAACTCATTATTATTATTATTATTATTCGATTTGACGCGTTGATTATCAGTAAACCCGTAATGTAAATAGTGTAAATAATAACAATACTTCATCTCTGAAATATAGACAGATCCTGAAGAAGGCCGGAGCGTACAACGGCTGAAACGTCGTGAATATGACAACAAAAATGAGGACAACAGTCCAAATAATGTAAATAGTGTAAATAATTACAAGACCTCATCGCAGAAATATAGACAGATCCTGAAGAAGGCCGGAGCGTACAACAGCTGAAATGTCGCGAATATGACAATAAAGATGAGGTTAACAGTCCGAATAATGTAAATAGTGTAAATAATTACAATACCTTATCGCAGAAATATAGACAGATCCTGAAGAAGGTCGGAGCGTACTGCGGCCGAAACGTCGTGAATATGACAATAAAGATGAGGATAACAGCCCGAATAATATAAATAGTGTAAGTAATTACAATACCTTATCGCAGAAATAGAGAAAAATCCTGAAGAAGGCCGGAAAGTTCAACGGCCGAAATGTCCTGAATATGACAATAAAGATGAGGATAACAGTCCGAATAATGTAAATAGTGTAAATAATTACAATACCTCATCGCAGAAATATAGACAGATCCTGAAGAAGGCCGGAGCGCACTGCGGCCGAAACGTCGTGAATATTACAATAAAGATGAGAACAACATTATTATTATTATTATTATTATTCATGTTTCTAAGATGTTTCCATTTTCTTTTCTTAAATTCTAATCTACTATACTTTCCTTTTCCGGCTCCAAGAGGAAGATATTCACTTTGCCATCAAGACCGAGGAGGTCATGACTGATAACGATCTGATGCCAATGGTCAAGTGTCCTATAGTGCCAGACAGTCTGTAACGACCAACCGACACTGTCTAATGAATTCAATTCCATATTTCTATTTTCTATATGTCTTGGACACTGACTCGACCGGAAACATGGCCACTGGACAAGATGGCGTCACTTATTGTCGAAAAGATTGTAATGATTCTCTATTTGGGTCAAACTGAAACACACCTCTTCATATTTTTTTTGCGTTTTTTAGCGATTCGCTTATTGTCTCCTGTTGTCTACAGCATTAATCGCTGAAGATTTTGAGGCGAATTGAAATAACCGCGTAACTAACACGAAAGAAAATGCAGAAGTATTCGTATCCATCGAAAGCGAAATACGAAAATTCTGTTTTCATGAACATTTTGTACGGAATATCGCTGACATTTCCACATAACAATTGCTCAATACGGACTTCCCAGCTTCGATGGGATCCAAAATCCTTTATGCGATATTAAAGATGTTTTCCAAAAGCTAATAAGAGGATTAAGAAACAGGAAGATTTCAATGGAAGCAAAGAGAAAAATACTGAACTGTTACGTAATATTTGTCCTCCTATATGGCAGTGAATGATGGACAATCTCCTCACAGATGAAGAAGAAACATGAAGCAAAAGAAACAAAGAAAAGTGTACTGAATTGTTACGAAATATCAGTCCTCCTATATGGCTGTGAATGCTGGACAATCTCCTCACAGATGAAGAAGAGACTTGAAGCAAGAGAAACAAAGAAAAGAGTACTGAACTGTTATGTAATATCAGTCCTCCTATATGGCAGTGAATGCTGGACAAATCTCCTCACAGATGAAGAAGAGACTTGAAGCAACAGAAAGAAAGAAAAGAGTACTGAACTGTTATGTAAAATCAGTCCAATCCCTATATGGCAGTGAATGCTGGACAATCTCCTCACAGATGAAGAAGAGACTTGAAGATGAACAAGAAACAAAAAAAAGAGTACTGAACTGTTATGTAATATCAGTCCTCCTATATGGCAGTGAATGCTGGACAATCTCCTCACAGATGAAGAAGAGACTTGAAGCAACAGAAAGAAAGAAAAGAGTACTGAACTGTTATGTAATATCAGTCCTCCTATATGGCAGTGAATGCTGGACAATCTCCTCACAGATGAAGAAGAGACTTGAAGCAACAGAAACAAAGAAAAAGAGTACTGAACTGTTATGTAATATCAGTCCTCCTATATGGCAGTGAATGCTGGACAATCTCCTCACAGATGAAGAAGAGACTTGAAGCAAGAGAAACAAAAGAAAAGAGTACTGAACTGTTACGTAATATCAGTCCTCCTATATGGCAGTGAATGCTGGACAATCTCCTCACAGATGAAGAAGAGACTTGAAGCAAGAGAAACAAAGAAAAGAGTACTGAACTGTTATGTAATATCAGTCCTCCTATATGGCAGTGAATGCTGGACAATCTCCTCACAGATGAAGAAGAGACTTGAAGCAAGAGAAACAAAGAAAAGAGTACTGAACTGTTACGTAATATCAGTCCTCCTATATGGCAGTGAATGCTGGACAATCTCCTCACAGATGAAGAAGAGACTGGAAGCAACAGAAACAAAGAAAAGAGTACTGAACTGTTACGTAATATCAGTCCTCCTATATGGCAGTGAATTCTGGACAATCTCCTCACAGATGAAGAAGAGACTTGAAGCAACAGAAACAAAGAAAAGAGTACTGAAATGTTACGTAATATCAGTCCTCCTATATGGCAGTGAATTCTGGACAATCTCCTCACAGATGAAGAAGAGACTTGAAGCAACAGAAACAAAGAAAAGTGTACTGAAATGTTACGTAATATCAGTCCTCCTATATGGCAGTGAATGCTGGACAATCTCCTCACAGATGAAGAAGAGACTTGAAGCAAGAGAAACAAAGAAAAGAGTACTGAACTGTTATGTAATATCAGTCCTCCTATATGGCAGTGAATGCTGGACAATCTCCTCACAGATGAAGAAGAGACTTGAAGCAAGAGAAACAAAGAAAAGAGTACTGAACTGTTATGTAATATCAGTCCTCCTATATGGCAGTGAATGCTGGACAATCTCCTCACAGATGAAGAAGAGACTTGAAGCAAGAGAAACAAAGAAAAGAGTACTGAACTGTTATGTAATATCAGTCCTCCTATATGGCAGTGAATGCTGGACAATCTCCTCACAGATGAAGAAGAGACTTGAAGCAACAGAAACAAAGAAAAGAGTACTGAACTGTTACGTAATATCAGTCCTCCTATATGGCAGTGAATGCTGGACAATCTCCTCACAGATGAAGAAGAGACTTGAAGCAACAGAAACAAAGAAAAGAGTACTGAACTGTTATGTAATATCAGTCCTCCTATATGGCAGTGAATGCTGGACAATCTCCTCACAGATGAAGAAGAGACTTGAAGCAACAGAAACAAAGAAAAGAGTACTGAACTGTTATGTAATATCAGTCCTCCTATATGGCAGTGAATGCTGGACAATCTCCTCACAGATGAAGAAGAGACTTGAAGCAAGAGAAACAAAGAAAAGAGTACTGAACTGTTATGTAATATCAGTCCTCCTATATGGCAGTGAATGCTGGACAATCTCCTCACAGATGAAGAAGAGACTTGAAGCAAGAGAAACAAAGAAAAGAGTACTGAACTGTTACGTAATATCAGTCCTCCTATATGGCAGTGAATGCTGGACAATCTCCTCACAGATGAAGAAGAGACTTGAAGCAAGAGAAACAAAGAAAAGAGTACTGAACTGTTACGTAATATCAGTCCTCCTATATGGCAGTGAATGCTGGACAATCTCCTCACAGATGAAGAAGAGACTTGAAGCAAGAGAAACAAAGAAAAGAGTACTGAACTGTTATGTAATATCAGTCCTCCTATATGGCAGTGAATGCTGGACAATCTCCTCACAGATGAAGAAGAGACTTGAAGCAAGAGAAACAAAGAAAAGAGTACTGAACTGTTACGTAATATCAGTCCTCCTATATGGCAGTGAATGCTGGACAATCTCCCTCACAGATGAAGAAGAGACTTGAAGCAAGAGAAACAAAGAAAAGAGTACTGAACTGTTACGTAATATCAGTCCTCCTATATGGCAGTGAATGCTGGACAATCTCCTCACAGATGAAGAAGAGACTTGAAGCAACAGAAACAAAGAAAAGAGTACTGAAATGTTACGTAATATCAGTCCTCCTATATGGCAGTGAATGCTGGACAATCTCCTCACAGATGAAGAAGAGACTTGAAGCAACAGAAACAAAGAAAAGAGTACTGAACTGTTATGTAATATCAGTCCTCCTATATGGCAGTGAATGCTGGACAATCTCCTCACAGATGAAGAAGAGACTTGAAGCAAGAGAAACAAAGAAAAGAGTACTGAACTGTTATGTAATATCAGTCCTCCTATATGGCAGTGAATGCTGGACAATCTCCTCACAGATGAAGAAGAGACTTGAAGCAAGAGAAACAAAGAAAAGAGTACTGAACTGTTATGTAATATCAGTCCTCCTATATGGCAGTGAATGCTGGACAATCTCCTCACAGATGAAGAAGAGACTTGAAGCAAGAGAAACAAAGAAAAGAGTACTGAACTGTTATGTAATATCAGTCCTCCTATATGGCAGTGAATGCTGGACAATCTCCTCACAGATGAAGAAGAGACTTGAAGCAACAGAAACAAAGAAAAGAGTACTGAACTGTTACGTAATATCAGTCCTCCTATATGGCAGTGAATGCTGGACAATCTCCTCACAGATGAAGAAGAGACTTGAAGCAAGAGAAACAAAGAAAAGAGTACTGAACTGTTATGTAATATCAGTCCTCCTATATGGCAGTGAATGCTGGACAATCTCCTCACAGATGAAGAAGAGACTTGAAGCAAGAGAAACAAAGAAAAGAGTACTGAACTGATACGTAATATCAGTCCTCCTATATGGCAGTGAATGCTGGACAATCTCCTCACAGATGAAGAAGAGACTTGAAGCAAAAGAAACAAAGAAAAGAGTACTGAACTGTTATGTAATATCAGTCCTCCTATATGGCAGTGAATGCTGGACAATCTCCTCACAGATGAAGAAGAGACTTGAAGCAAATAGAAACAAAGAAAAGAGTACTGAACTGTTATGTAATATCAGTCCTCCTATATGGCAGTGAATGCTGGACAATCTCCTCACAGATGAAGAAGAGACTTGAAGCAAGAGAAACAAAGAAAAGAGTACTGAACTGTTACGTAATATCAGTCCTCCTATATGGCAGTGAATGCTGGACAATCTCCTCACAGATGAAGAAGAGACTTGAAGCAACAGAAACAAAGAAAAGAGTACTGAACTGTTACGTAATATCAGTCCTCCTATATGGCAGTGAATGCTGGACAATCTCCTCACAGATGAAGAAGAGACTTGAAGCAAGAGAAACAAAGAAAAGAGTACTGAACTGTTACATAATATCAGTTCTCCTATATGGCAGTAAATGCTAGACAATCTCCTCACAGATGAAGAAGAGACTTGAAGCAAGAGAAACAAAGAAAAGAGTACTGAACAGTTACGTAATATCAGTCTTCATATATGGCAGTGAATGCTGGACAATCTCAGATGAATGATGAAGAAGAGACTTGAAGCAAGAGAAACAAAGAAAAGAGTACTGAACAGTTACGTAATATCAGTCCTCCTATATGGCAGTGAATGCTGGACAATCTCCTCACAGATGAAGAAGAGACTTGAAGCAAGAGAAACAAAGAAAAGAGTACTGAATTGTTACGTAATATCAGTCCTCCTATATGGCAGTGAATGCTGGACAATCTCCTCACAGATGAAGAAGAGACTTGAAGCAAAAGAAACAAAGAAAAGAGTACTGAACTGTTATGTAATATCAGTCCTCCTATATGGCAGTGAATGCTGGACAATCTCCTCACAGATGAAGAAGAGACTTGAAGCAAGAGAAACAAAGAAAAGAGTACTGAACTGTTATGTAATATCAGTCCTCCTATATGGCAGTGAATGCTGGACAATCTCCTCACAGATGAAGAAGAGACTTGAAGCAAGAGAAACAAAGAAAAGAGTACTGAACTTTTATGTAATATCAGTTCTCCTATATGGCAGTGAATGCTGGACAATCTCCTCACAGATGAAGAAGAGACTTGAAGCAAAAGAAACAAAGAAAAGAGTACTGAACTGTTACGTAATATCAGTCCTCCTATATGGCAGTGAATGCTGGACAATCTCCTCACAGATGAAGAAGAGACTTGAAGCAAGAGAAACAATGAAAAGAGTACTGAACTGTTATGTAATATCAGTCCTCCTATATGGCAGTGAATGCTGGACAATTTCCTCAGTGATGAAGAAGAGACTTGAAGAAACAAAAATAAAGAAAAGAGTACTGAACTGTTACGTAATATCAGTTCTCCTATATGGCAGTGAATGCTGGACAAACTCCTCAAAGATGAAAAAGAGACTTGAAGCAAGAGAAACAAAGAAAAGAGTACTGAACTGTTACGTAATATCAGTCCTCCTATATGGCAGTGAATGCTGGACAATCTCCTCACAGATGAAGAAGAGACTTGAAGCAACAGAAACAAAGAAAAGAGTACTGAACTGTTACGTAATATCAGTCCTCCTATATGGCAGTGAATGCTGGACAATCTCCTCACAGATGAAGAAGAGATTTGAAGCAAGAGAAACAAAGAAAAGAGTACTGAAATGTTACGTAATATCAGTCCTCCTATATGGCAGTGAATGCTGGACAATCTTCTCACAGATGAAGAAGAGACTTGAAGCAACAGAAACAAAGAAAAGAGTACTGAACTGTTACGTAATATCAGTCCTCCTATATGGCAGTGAATGCTGGACAATCTCCTCACAGATGAAGAAGAGACTTGAAGCAACAGAAACAAAGAAAAGAGTACTGAAATGTTACGTAATATCAGTCCTCCTATATGGCAGTGAATGCTGGACAATCTTCTCAGTGATGAAGAAGAGACTTGAAGCAACAGAAACAAAGAAAAGAGTACTGAACTGTTACGTAATATCAGTCCTCCTATATGGCAGTGAATGCTGGACAATCTCCTCAAAGATGAAGAAGAGATTTGAAGCAAGAGAAACAAAGAAAAGTGTACTGAAATGTTACGTAATATCAGTCCTCTTATATGGCAGTGAATGCTGGACAATCTTCTCAGTGATGAAGAAGAGACTTGAAGCAACAGAAACAAAGAAAAGAGTACTGAACTGTTACGTAATATCAGTCCTCCTATATGGCAGTGAATGCTGGACAATCTCCTCACAGATGAAGAAGAGACTTGAAGCAAGAGAAACAAAGAAAAAGAGTACTGAAATGTTATGTAATATCAGTCCTCCTATATGGCAGTGAATGCTGGACAATCTTCTCAGTGATGAAGAAGAGACTTGAAGCAACAGAAACAAAAGAAAAGAGTACTGAACTGTTATGTAATATCAGTCCTCCTATATGGCAGTGAATGCTGGACAATCTCCTCACAGATGAAGAAGAGACTTGAAACAAGAGAAACAAAGAAAAGAGTACTGAACTGTTACGTAATATCAGTCCTCCTATATGGCAGTGAATGCTGGACAATCTCCTCACAGATGAAGAAGAGAAAAAGGTGAAAAAACACAGAAACAAAAGAAAAGAGTACTGAACTGTTACGTAATATCAGTCCTCCTATATGGCAGTGAATGCTGGACAATCTCCTCAAAGATGAAGAAGAGACTTGAAGCAAGAGAAACAAAGAAAAGTGTACTGAACTGTTATGTAATATCAGTCCTCCTATATGGCAGTGAATGCTGGACAATCTTCTCACAGATGAAGAAGAGACTTGAAGCAAAAGAAACAAAGAAAAGAGTACTGAACTGTTACGTAATATCAGTCCTCCTATATGGCAGTGAATGCTGGACAATCTCCTCAAAGATGAAGAAGAAGAGACTTGAAGCAAGAGAAACAAAGAAAAGTGTACTGAAATGTTACGTAATATCAGTCCTCTTATATGGCAGTGAATGCTGGACAATCTTCTCAGATGATGAAGAAGAGACTTGAAGCAACAGAAACAAAGAAAAAGATTACTGAACTGTTACGTAATATCAGTCCTCCTATATGGCAGTGAATGCTGGACAATCTCCTCCTCAAAGATGAAGAAGAGATTTGAAGCAAGAAAACAAAAAAGAAAAAGTACTGAAATGTTATGTAATATCAGTCCTCCTATATGGCAGTGAATGCTGGACAATCTTCTCAGTGATGAAGAAGAGACTTGAAACAAAAAGAAACAAAGAAAAGAGTAAAAACTGTTACGTAATATCAGTCCTCCTATATGGAGCAGTGAATGCTGGACAATCTCCTCAGATGATGAAGAAGAGACTTGAAACAACAGAAACAAAGAAAAATAATACTGAAATGTTACGTAATATCAGTCCTCCTATATGGCAGTGAATGCTGGACAATCTTCTCAGAAAATGAAGAAGAGACTTTTATTTTCAAAAAACAAAAAAAAGAGTTCTGAACTGTTACGTAATATCAGTCCTCCTATAAAGAAATAATGGACAATCTCCTCAAAGATGAAGAAAAGGATTTGAAAACAATTACAAAGAAAAGAAAATTGAAAAAACATTTGTAATATCAGTCCTCTTATATGGCAGTGAATGCTTTTGGTCTTCTCACATATGAAGAAGAGACTTGACTAAATAAAGGAAAAAAAAAAAGAAATGACTGAAAAGAGCTTACGTTATATCAGATCCTCCTATATGGCAATGAATGCTGGACAATCTCCTCAAAGATGAAGAAGAGATTTGAAGCAAAAAAAAAATTTTTTCCTTTTCATCTTGTTATAAATATCAGTCCTCTTTATGGCAACCAATGCTGGACAATCTTCTCAGTGATGAAGAAGAACTTGAAGCAATAGAAACAAAGAAAAGAGTAAACTGTTACAAAATATCTCAGTCCTCCTATATGGCAGTGAATGCTGGACAATCTCCTCAAAGATGAAGAAGAGATTTGAACAAACAAAAACAAAGAAAAAACAGAATTGAACTGTTACGTAATATCAGTCCTCTAATATGTGCAGTCAATTTGGACAATCTTTTCACAGATGAAGAAGAGACTTGAAGCAAAATTTGCAAAAAAAAGAATACTGAAATGTTACGTAATATCTGTCCTTATATTGTGAAGAAAAAAAATCTCTTTATGAAGAAAAAATTGAAGCAAAATAAACAAAAAAAAAGTATGAATAAATTATAATATCAGTCCTCCTATATGGCACCATTTTAGACAATTTTTTTCACAGATGAAGAAGAAATAAATAACAATTTAAAATAAAAAATTGAATGAACTGTGAAGGTAATCTCAATCCTTCTGATGGCAGTTCCAATGCCAAAATATCCAAATTGATGAAGAATTATACCTTAAAAATGATGAAAACAAAAAAAAATTACTGAACTGTTATTTCCAATAATTTCTCCTATATGTGTGATATTGAAAAATTTATGAATTTTAAAGCTAAAATTAGAAGAGGATTGAACAAATTAAATTCTTGATCATACGGATTTTTTTGATGAAATTCGTTTTTGAGAAAGAAATAAAGAGAAACAAATTGTTATAAAATTTTATTGATGAATAAAAGGTTTCTTTTCTTGGATATAAAAGAAACTTTTGATTAATTCCAATAAAAAATTTTTTGTATTATTATTTTAGTAAAAAAACAAGAAAGAAAATTTTTCTATATTGATTTGAAGTAATATTCAACTTTTGAAAAAAAATAATTTTTTTGACAAATGTTTTAGAGAAAAGAGTTTTGAAGAATTTAATGATACAATAGTGTAAACTAAAAGAAAATTTCAAATCTGAAAGCTATTGTTTCGTTAAAAATGAATATGAAGCAATTAAAAATTGAAAAATAAATGTATTGAAATAAATCGATTAAATTTTATATTTTCAAATAAAAAAAAAAGATGGCTGTTGAATGGCATTTAAATGTTTAAATTGTAGTTTTCTAGGGAATTTTAAATATAAAATGAAATATTTAAAAACCAAAATCTGAAGTAAACGAGAAAAAAAATTTTTCTTCAATGAGAATTTAGATTTAATTATTTCAACGGTTAAAATGAAATTTAAAGAAGATAAAAATGTATTAGCAATCATAAAAATCATGTTGCCGGAACACCAGAAAAAAAGTGCCTTGACTTTATGCGACGGTGGATAAAATGGATAAAAATTTAAAATGGTCTTCGGAGAGCTGATTCGAATTCCAATCGAATCCATTTTATTTACTTACGTTTCTAGAACCATTGAGAAATTAAAAAGAGTCCTCTTCTTCATGAAAGCTAAAATATAAATTAAAGAACAGACCGGGTTCACGGAATGGCAACTTCATCTACCGCTGAAAGAATGGCAACCTAAAAAAACCCAAATAACATTAAAAAATCTGAAAATCTCTTTTAGCTTTTGATAAATTGTTAATGACAGTCCATTCTTCTATAGTACATCACAATGGTTTACTGGTCTATCGCAGAAAGAAAATGGCAATCTATTCTGCATAAAAAAATATGCCTCGTCAGTCATATATCGAAAGATACATATGTGATGGTCCTATTCAAATCAAACAGATTTATTTCTATAACTGATTGACTAGAAATGTCAACATATGTCTCATCATTTAAAATAAATTGATTAGCTTTATAATTCGTAAGTCCTCAATTTAAGAGTTTCTTTTCTTGCATTTTTCAATTGTGTTTTCTTCTGCCCCATAAAATTTCAATTTTCTTTGATTTCATTAATTTAAATATATAATATCCAATCGTTATCTACTTTTTTCTTTCTATACCCTGTTAGTCTTAGTGAATCTTTAAATTTATTGATATTGATATATTCGATTTTTTTTATTACCGCAATATTTTTATGCTCAAATATCGATCTTGTTAATCATGGTAATTAAAAATGTTTATTTCTTCCAATATTATTCATCATTTAAATTTTCTTTTTTTGACTTCAAATTATTGCACTTCTGCTTTTCCAAATAGTTTCAGACTATTTAAATTAATATTAAAATCGTATTTTTTTTCTCAGATCTTCTGTAAATGAGGATCTTTAAGTATTTTGGTGATCAAAAAAAGAGGAAGTTGTTTTTGAATGGTTAAAACTAATTAAAAACATTATATTTTTTTTATAGAATGTGATTTCGTAAAATTTTTTTACAGGTCATTGTAAATGTAAATGGTTACTTTTATTTATTTAATAAATTTTTTTCGCAATGTTTTGAGGGGGAAAAAATGAACAAACCTGACTGGCTAAAAAAATGCAAAATCGACGGGTTTAATAAAATAGATAAGTTTAAAAATTGTTTTTTTTGAAGTTCTCATTTTGACCTCCATGTTTTTCAAATGTTTTCTGGTTGTTTTTTGATCAATAAACCGAGAATAAAAAAAAATTTTAACGTTATGTGTCTTGACCCCAATCAGCCAAAAAAACCACCAAACGAATATTTTTTTATGCTATGTATCCATTCTCAAAAGTTATACATCCTTGATTTTTTAGTTATTTAATAATTTTCGAATGGGCATCAAAGAAAGGCTACTGTAAAAAAATTCATCCAAGTAAAAAATAAAAACAAAAAATGTTTTTTTGAATTTTGTGTTCTTTTTTTCCAAACAAACCAACAAAATAATTAGAATATTATTTTTCAAGGAAAAAAAATTTTGGAAAAGATTGCAACGATTTGGACTCAAATTTCATGAAATTCAGCAGAACGAGATTGATGAAACATTTATTTATTTTATTTTAATTTATTGATTTAAAAACTTTAAGGAAAAGTCAAATATTTCTTTAAATTTTTCAGGGTCTCCAAATTCAATGAACAACCTTTAACAATTTTTACTAGAAAAATATTTTAATTTCCTGAAATATTGATAAATAACATTTAGATTTTCAACTCTTGTATATAAACGGTTTTTTTTTTAATTTCATCTTACATTGATTTTCTACGAAATTCGATTCCATAATTGTTTTCCTATTGTCATATTAATTGACTATTATTTTAGTATTTTTTCCAATTTGAATTATTTCAATAATATTAAAAAATAATTTGTTATAATAATATTAATATTATTATTATTTATTATTATTATTATTATTTTATTTTGATTTCTGGCGTTTACATTTTTCTTCCGGGTCCCGCCCAGAGACCTAAGGTTAGAAATGGCATCATGACACTTTCCACTGACAAAAAAAAAAAAAAAAAAAAAAATTACATAGATAAAGCCCTTCGTAAAGTGTGGGCTGTACTTGTCAGAACAATTTTTTGTATCTCCTTGAGGCATGGACTTCCAGGAATCCCTTCAATTAGTCTACTGCAATCTTTTCCAACCAGTCCTAGGGCTCCAACTACAACAGGGATTGTTGATGTTCCCATATGCCACATTTTGAGATTTCTATTTCAAGGTCCTTGTATTTTTGACAGCTTTTTGAATATCTTCAAAGATACATTGCAGTCAGCAGGGACTGCCATATCAATAAGGAGGCACCGTTTTTTTTTTTTGTGGTCTTTAATAACAATATCTGGGCGGTTGGCTTTGATTGTTCTGTCAGTGTGTATTGTGTAGTCCCATAGAATTGTAACAGGTCCTATCTCCGTAACCGGGTCTGGGTGGTGTTCATACCAGTTTCTTTCAGTTTTCTTCCCGTAGAAGTTGCAGATTTTCCAGTGCAGATATTGGCCCACTCTGTCATGCCGGGTTTTATATTCAGTGGGTGCCAATATCGTGCAACCTGATACAAGATGATCAATCGTTTCTGGATATTTATCACAGAATCTGCATTTTGGGCTGACACAATATTTTAGTATATGTGCTTGATAATTCCTAGTTAACAAGCATTGGTCCTGTGCAGCAAGGATAAAACCTTCAGTTTCAGCTTTCAACCCTGCACTACGTAGCCACTAATGAGTACGGATTTTGTCTACGTCAGCTTGTTTGGTACGGGCAGAGTATTGGCCATGAAGCGGTTTATCTTTGCCATTGTTTCTGTATCTGGTCGGTTGCATTTTTGTCTTTTCTTTCTTTTTAAGTATTTTATTATTCATATATGTATATTTTTATTATTATTTCTAATATCATTATTATTATTCCATTTTGAAATTATTTATTAATTAATAATATAGTTATTATTGTTCTTATTCTTATCATTATTATTAATGATTATTATTATTAATATTATTATTCTGTGCGTCAAAGTCGGCATCGTTTATTTTGATTTTATTAATTTTTTTGAATACAGTTCTAAAGAAATTTTTTTTTCAGACTCTTTTTTCAGCAATCCTCCCTTTTACAATTTCTTAATCTCGTCGTTTAGATTTTACCATTTTACGATATATTTGTTTATTTTTTTTTGTCATGATTCTTATTAATCAAAATTTTTTCATTTATGTCTCAAACTTGCAGGTAAAATAATTGACCTTTTTTTATCCTTTTACATCATTTTTTAGAAAAATGTTAATATTTTTCATCGTTTCCTTGTATTTCTTCATCTTGATATTTTTCTTGAATATTTTTTTTGCACATTTAATTCAGTTATTCCTTCGACCTATTAATAAGAAAAAAAAATTTCTCAATATTGAAGTCTCTTTTTCATCTCATTTCTTTTTAAATTTTTTGAATTCTTACGTGTCTTTTTCATGTTTATTTTTTTGTTATTTTGTTGTTGTTGCTCTTCTTTTCTTCTTCAGTTCAATTTTCTCTCCTTCTTCTTTTCCTTCTCCAGAATTTTTTCTTCTTCTTTTTCTCCTTCCTTTCATCTTCTTTATTATCTTCTTAAGAAAGTCCTTTTTCTTCTTCTCTTGAAAGTCTTCTCCTTTCTTCTTCCTTCTTCTTCTTCTTCTTCTTCTCCTTCTTCTTCTTCTTCTTCTTTTCTTTTTCTTCTTCTTCAGTATTCTTCTTCTTGATAAAATTCTTCTTCCTCCTCCTATTCATAATTTTTCTTCTTCTTCTTCTTCTTCTTCTTCTTCCTCCAATTTTCTTCTTCTTCTTTCTTCTTCAGGATTAATTTCCTCCTTCTTCTTCTTCTTCTTTTTCTTCTTCTTCTTCTTCTTCATTTTCTTCTTTTTTTAATTTTTCCTCCTTCTTTTTCTTCTTCTTCTTCTTCTTATTTTCTTCTTCTTGTTCTTCTTCTTCTTCTTTTTTTTCTATGTCTTTTCTTTTTTTTTTCCATTCTTGTTCTTTTTCTTCAAAAGTCAATTCTCATTCTTTCTTCTTTTTTGGATGTGAAAAATCTTCTGATTTAGAAAAAAATTCATTTTTCTTCTTCAAAGTTTTCTTCTTCTCTTTTTTCTTATTTCTTTTTTTCTTTTTCTTTTCTTCTTTGGGCTTCTATTTTTATCTTTGATTATATTCTTATCTTTTCTTCTTTTTTCTTTTTCTTTTCAAACTTTTCTTTGTTTTTTTATGTTTTACCATTATTTACGTTTTTTTTTTTTTTTTTTTCTTCATCTTCTTCTTCTATTTATATAAATTTTTAAATTTGTTTAATTATTCTTAAAGTCTTCTCTTACTTTAATTCTTTTATTTTTCTTCTTTTTTTTCTTCTTTTTTTCAGCTTCTTTGTCTTTTTTAATATTATTTTAAAATTCTTCCAATCTTTTTCTTATTCTTTAACTTCTTCACGAATTTTTTTTTTCTTATGTCTTTTTAAAATTATTTTATAATTTCTCTTCTTCTTCTTCTTCTTCTTCTTTTTCATTCTTCTTCTTCTTCTTCTTCTTCTTAATCTTTATAAGAAATCTCTTATTTTTATTTTCTTTAATTTTTCATCTTTTAATTTTTTTCCAGATGCTTCTGGATTTTTTAATATTTTAAATTTTTCTATTTCAATCACTTTCAAATTATTTTTCCTTTTTCATTTATATTTTATTCATAGAAAAATATTTTTAAAAAGTTTTTTCTTTTATATTATTTTGAATTTTTTTTTTTTTTTTCTCGTTATTTCTATCCATTTTTTTCTTTTGTATAATAATCATAAAAATAAAATTCTTTTGTCAAAAATCTATCTTATGCTTCAAAATTTTACAAAATTATATTCTTTTTTATTTGCATTTAATATCAAAATCCATTTTTCTTTTGATTTCTTTTTTTTCTTCAATTTATTTTTTTGTCTTTTCAATTTCTTTTTTATTTCATAAACATTCAAAAAAAATCTTTTTAACTTCAATTTAATTTTCTTAATGAATTTTTATTATTATTATTATTATTTTTCTCATTTTTCTTTTATTTGAATAAATATTCTTTCCTTTTATTTATATATATATATTTTTTTTATATATAAAATATTTATATTTAAAAAAAAATATTTTTTTATTTTTTATTTTGTTTTTTTTAAGAATTAAATTTTAAAGATTTTAAGTTTATAACATCAAAATTTTCCGATTGAATTTTATTTTATCCAAATTCATCTATAAAAAGGTCTATAAAAATCACAAAACAGAAAATGTTGGAAGATTTATAAAAATATAAACATTATTTAAATTTATAGAATTATTTATATATATTCATATTTATATATATCAAAATTGAAATTGTATTTTTCATTTTGGATATTAAAAGAAAGTTAAAAGATTTTGGAAAAAAGAAAAATTTTTTAAAAGAAAAAAAAAACTGATTTTTTATAGAATATTTTTAATTAGGTACGTTAAAAATTTAATAATTAAAATTCAACGCTTTTTCCCATTTTTTTAAAAAGTTAAATTTTTTCAATTTGACATTTTACAAAATGTTTGTTTATTTTTGATCAAAATCATCTTTATCTCAAAACATTTGAAATCAATACATATGATTAATTAAATTAATAATGCTGTTTTTTGAATTTAAAAAATTAAATTTTGATTCTTTGTTTAAAATGTTTCTTTTTTTATTTTTCAATTCAATTTAATTGATATAGAAGATAACATTTCTATAAAATGAAATATTTTTAAGTTTATTCTTCAAAGAAAAAAAAAAAAAGAATTTTGGAAATGATTTCTTTTTACAAAATTCAATATTTAAAATTTTTTTTAAATTTTCTTTTTTTTAAAATTGAAAATAACAAAAATTTTAATATATAATTTATAAAATTAAATTAATGCTTTTTTTAAAATTTATTTTTAATAAAATTCTTTAAATTTTTGATTTTCTATTTAATAAAAAAAATTTCAATAAATGAACAGAATATTATGCAATTGATGTATTTCTCTGAAATAATTATCCTAAATATTTTTTCCAATAAGAAACATTATATTTCTAAATTTAAACCTTTAATTTTCAAAACTTATTTGAATGAAAAATTTTGATATTTTAATAGAAATAAATTAATTTTAAAAATATAAATTCTTCATTATGAAATTTAAATAATTAATTCTTTTTTTTTTTTATTTAAATAAGTTTCCCAGCTATTTTTTTTTATTCATATAAATTGTAAAAGAATTTTTATGCTACAATTAAATAATTTGAAAACAAAAAAGATCTTTTAATATAATCAATTTAAATTCAATTATTTTTCATAAAATAAAAATTTTTTATCTTTTATACATCCTATGAAAAAAAATTTTCTAAGATATTCAATCCATCAAAGAAAAAGGCCATTTAAAAACGAAAGGATTTTGGTTAATAATTTTTCTATTTTCGTTCAAATTTGTTTTTTTCGTATTTTTAAAAAATATTTTGATTTAAGTCAAAAAGATTTTTTTTTTAATTTTTTCAGGATATCTGTCTTTTTCATTTTTTAATATATTTTTTAAAAAAAAAAAAATTTTTTTTATTTATATTTTAAAAATACTCTTTGATTTAATTTTTTTTTTACAATTTATTTCTTTTAGTTTTATTTGGGAGGAATAGAAAACAACCAGGGAAAAGAATTAAAATATTTATTCTTTTATTAATTTTTTTTATAAATTGTGTTCAAGAAGATTGTTTTAAAATTGACATACTTTTATTTTCTTTCTGTTTTACAATTTATCCTTAATATATTCATTTATTTATTTATTTTTTTTTGGATCTTTGTTTCAAAATTAAATTTAATCAATTTTTAAAAATTTTTTTTTCAAAATTTCATAATTTAATAGGAAGATTTTTTTTTTAATTTTTTCATCTCAAACTTTTTCTTTTTTATCAATTTAATCTTTTTGAATCTATCTTTATAAATAAAGTTTTTTATTTTATCTTTAATGAAAAATAAAAATTTCTTCTATTTATAGGATTTAAAAAGAAATAATAAAAGCTATTTATCTGAGATTTTGAGAATTTATTTTTTATATATAATATATATCTAATTAATAAAAAGAAGAATAAAAAATTTATTGGTTAACATTTTATTTATTTATCTAAAAAACTTTCCCATTCCAAAAACAATGTCTTTATCATAAAATAAAATAAAAACATGCAGACAATTAAAAAATATTTGTATTTTTTTTTAATTTAATGTTTCTAAAATATCTAAAATTCTATCTAAGCCATTAAACTATCTATCTATTTCTTCAATGATCATCTAAATTAAAATTTTTATCATTTCTATCTATCAAAAAAAAACCAGAGACTTTTTGCATTTAACATAAAAAAATATATTTAAAAAACATTTAATTTAAATTTAAAATATAAATTATTAATATCTTTGTAAAAATATCAACAATATCCTGAAGTTTAATATTAAATTAAAAAAAATAAAAAAATGTTTGTTTTTTATATATTCATTTCTATTTCATTTTTTTATCTTTCTTTTTATTTTCTATCATAAAAATTCCAAATATAGGCTGTTTTACTATCTTAGCCTAATTATTATCTTTTTCTTCAAATTTATCTATTTATCTATCTATCTATCTATCTTCTATAATATATATATATATATATATATATATATATATAAATATATATATAAATAAAAAATGATATATAATCCATTTTTTTCTTATAATATTTTTATTTTTAAAAATAGTAATAAATGAAATTTAAGCAAATTATTATTTTAAATTTTTTGAAAAAAAAATAAAAAACATTTTTTTCAATTTTTAATATTTCAAAAATTTAAATTTTTTAATTTCCTCTCTTTTGATTTTGACAAAATTCATCTAAATCATATCAGAAAAATTTCAACCTTTTCAAGAAACTTTTTTTGAAATTTGAAAAAATCATAACATCAAAATTTTTGGATTAAAAATAATTTAAATTTTAAATTCTTTATCAATATATACAAATATTCGATTTAATATATATATATATATATATATATATATATATATATATATATAATATTATATAAAAATTCCAAATATAAAATCTTTTCTTTTTTCTTTTTGAATTTTTTTTTTCGATTTTTTTTTTTAATTGAATGCATAATATCAGTTTTTTTTGAGTTGGACAAATTTTTTTAGATTCATTTTCTTTTAAAAATTCCTGTCATTAATCATAATTTATTCAAAATTTTTTTTTTTTATTTCCTTGGATATATTTTATTTTTGGTGAAACACATAACAAATAAATATAAACGAATTATTTATTTATATATTTATTTTTTGATCTTTTGCTTTCACATATATGTACTATTTTTTTTTAAATACTTTTATAAACCAGAAAAAAACTCGTTTTTACTTGTCGTAAGATATAGACCAATTCGCATGAATCATTTTTTTATCTTAAAAGAACTTACATTCAAACCCACATTAAAAATTTTGATATAAATTTTTCTAATGTTTTTATTTTTAATTTTCACTTTTTTCTAGTGATTTATTTTTTTTTTTGTAAACTTATTTTTGAAGAATTAATTTCGATTTGAATAACAAAAAAGAAGTTCTGAGTCATAACAAATAATTAATTTAATGGAATTTTTTTTCAATTCTAGTCCAAAATATATTTTTCAATTTTTTCATTTTCCTTATTTTTGTGTTTCCAATCAAAATAATCAAACTTTTTTATATATATATTTAGAACTAAACAAATGTTTAAACAACCTCGGTCGAAATTTCTATTTTCACGCCTTTGTCGATTTCTTTTTGGAAACTATTTTTTGTTCAAAAGAAAGAAAGAAAACGTATGTAAAATTATCTTTATATTTACAACAATGGAATTTTTAAATTTAAAATTTCTTTTTAATATTTTAATTTTTTTCTTAATAAAATTTTTTTTTTAGTCATAAAAAAAAATTTTAAATTATATTGAAAAAGGATTGTCTTCATCCGTTTTTTTAAAATTCTTTCGACAATTAATTATATTACATTTTTTTATATATATAATAATATATATATATATATATATATATATATATATATATATATATATATATACAAAATGTCCATAAAGTTCGTGTGCACTTTAAAAAAATTTATAACTTTTTTGTATTTGCGATAGAAATAATCTGTAAAAAAAATGTTATAAAGTTTAATGTACCTAGTTTTAAGTATAGCTAAAATAACTAATGTGATTTCAGGCATTACTGTAAATCAGTTGGCAAATGTTTTCCGTGAACTGCAAAATCGTATTATTACCCTTTAAAATAATGATGGAGGACATGTGGAAACTTAAATAAAATTTCAATAAAACCTTAAAAAATATAGATTTACTTCTTTCTAATCCTTTTTACAAATTATTTCTATCGCAAATACAAATAAAGTTATAAATTTTTTTAAAGTGCACAAAACTTTATGGACACCCTATATATATATATATATATATATATATATATATATATATATATATATATATATATATATTCAACAATAAAAAATATTAAAAAAATTAAAATCTTCAGACACACTGGGTTGTAGATTAATATTCTTTCGTTTTTTTTTTATTATTTCATTTAGATTTATAGATACTAGTTTCGGCCAAAATGGCCATCATCAGGAGAAAATATTTCTGCTTGCTGGTAGCAAGTAAACTACAGAAATTAATTTGTCTTGATGGAAAAATGAACTTTTTTCTGTAGTTTTCATTTGTTTTTTTTTTTTTTTTTTTTTTTTTAACATGAATAAATTTAACATTCCTTGTGTTGGTCAAACAGTCTCTTTTAAGTTGTTATTTGAGATAATGAACTGGATGGATCTATTATTCCCATTTTTCCCTTTCATTTGATTTAATATATGTGTGTGTGTGAATGTGTGTGTGTGTTGTGTGTGTAATTTACATATATTTATATATATATATCATATATATATATATGATTTCTTATATATATTATATATATTATATATATATATATGTATTTAAATATAAAATAAATATTTTATTTTGTTTTTAACAAATTTTTAAATGTTCTAAAATAAATTTGGCTTCTGAAATTTACAACATATATTTATTTTTTTTTTTATTTATAAAATATATATATATATATATATATATAAATGATTCTGGTTTATCTATAAATTTTATTAAAAATATTTAATATTTAAAATAACAATAAATTAAATCCAAAATATATTAAACAAGTTGCTAATTGGGTGAAACGTTTTTTAAAATATATTTTTTATATTTTTTTTTTTTTTTGGAAAATGAAATACAATCTTTTTTTAATTTATTCAAAATGAATAAAATTTAACATTTATTTATTCATGAATATATCAACGATATTTTAAAATTGTATAAGATCATTATTAATTTCCTTTTTGTTTTTTTTTTTTTTCTCATTTTTTTTTTTCATTTTTTTTCAATTTAATCAATACAGCCACTAATAAACTTGCAGAGTAAGAAACACATTTATATATTCTTTATTCATGGGGAAATTTTTTTTTAATTTATTAAAAATTTTTTTGTTAAAGATTATCTGATCGAGAAAAATTTTTTTGAATTTATTGGTTCCACATGATTCTGATTCTATTTAAAATTTTTTTTTCAGAGGAATGTAAAAATCTTTTTTTTGGAAGGTTTGCATTTTCTTTTGAACAATTTTTTTTGTTTTTTTTATCCCTTGAATATATTTTTTGTACTCCTGGACTTCTTTGGTGAAAATTCGTCTGAAACTTTCCTTTTTCTAAATTTATTTACATTTTTAAGCCTTTTTTTTTTTTTTTTCTTTACTTTGTTTCCTGTTTTTAATTCAGTTATCTCATTCATTTCGTTCTTCAAATCAACTCCCCAGGTTTTCTCTCCTAAAAATATTTAATGAATTGAGAACAAGATCTTCATCAATTTTCTGGAAATTTTATTCAAAAAAATATTAACCATAATTTTCCTTTTCGGTTCAGAAACTTGACCATTTTTTTTTTTCTTCAAATATATCTTCAAATTTTACAATTTCACTTTATTAGGTATTCCTTGATATTTAAAATTAATTTTCTGTTTCATCAATAATGCCTCTTCTATGATTAGATAAATTTTAAAATATAGTATAATTATATATTAATTTTTTTAGAAAACATGAATTTTCTATTGAATCTAATAAAATTTCTGTTTAAATTAGATTTCCTGGTTGAACTTTTATTCAGATTAAATTTTATTAAACCTGCATTTATAATTTCTTGGAAGCGGAAACAAAAAAAATTCTTTTCCTTTTAATTGTTAAGCATATTTTTTATAAATATATATATATATCAAACATCCATTTTCAATATATTTTTAAAAATTCAAAATGGATATATTAAGATTCTTAATTTATCAAAATCATTTTCAATTATTATTATGAAATGTAAAACCCAAAATATTTTATTTTTTTTAAAAATCTTTTTTTTATGATTTTTTTTCTTTTCATTCTGTAAAATTTTGTTCATCCAATATAAACAAATTAAAAATCTTTTTTCTTTCAAAATTTCTCTATTGTTATTTTTTTATAATTAAATTGATATTTCTTTTTATCAAATAAATCTCTTTTTATTTTAATTTAAATTTATATTATCAAGATATTTGATCTATCAATATATTCATATATTTATCTAAATAAAAAAATTTTTTAATTTATTTATTATAAATTTATATATATATTTTAATATATATAGATTTAATATCTGAAGTGGATAAATTCTTTTTTTTTTAAAAAAATCTTTAAAAAAAGAAAAGGCTACATTTTTCAAAATAAATGAAGATTATTTTTATTAGAAATTTGGGTTAAATAATAACAATTTTTAGTCTGTTTTCAAATAAAAACATTTGTTTTGTCATTTGTCAACTTTTTTATGAATTTCTTAATAATTTGAAAAATTCTTTTTTTCAAAGTAAATTCATTTTCCTAAAATACTTTTGAAATCTGTTTAGGTTCTTGAGTTTTAATATAATTTTTAATAAAATTTTTTAATCCTATATATATATTTGCCTAATCAACAAAAATTTTAATTTTGAATATTTATTTTCTCTATTTCATTTAGGCATTAAATTTTTTATTTAATATTCTTCAATCTCTTCAGTTCTAACATGTTAGAAATTACATTTCATGAAATCGTTATTCATTTTAAGAAACTTACAATCCATATGTTTTCCAAAAAATGATTAAAATTCAAAATTTTTTTTTATTTTAAGTTTTTTCATCTTCATTATTTTGCATTCAAAAATTCAATGAATTCTTCATATTTTTTCTTTTATTTTAAAATTGAAAAAAAATTTCTTTCCATTTATTTTACCAAAACGTAATTTTATGATTTTTTTCCTTTCTTTTCATCTTCTTCATTCATTGTTTAGGTTTATTTGTTTTTGTTTAATTTATTCCCCTTTCTCATCAAATATATTAAACGTTTTAATTACATGTCAAATTTTAATTTTGAAATTTTTTCTCAAAAATCGAATCAATCATAAAACAATTTTTCTTTTCTTTTTTTTATATTTCTTTTTTTTTCAATTTTTTTAAAAACATAAAATTTTTTTTACTTTAATATCATTTTAATTTTTAAAGTATATTTTTATTTATTATTTTTAATTTCTCTTATTTTTAATAAAATTATATAATATCCTTTTTTTATTTTTATCTTTTCATTTTTTCATCTTTTTTGTAAATTAATTTTCTTTCTTCTTAGTTTTCAAATGATTTTTTTTTTTAATATTTTTCTTTTTTCTTCTAAAGTGGTGATATTTTCTCTTCAAAATACATTAACACAGCATTTGTTTTTGAAAGTTTTTAATTTGAATTTTCTTTTATGGAAGTACATTAAACACCTTAACTTTATTTTAAAATATTATTGTCTTTCTAAAAAAAAAATGCTATTCTTTTTTTCTCCAACTTGATATATATATATATCAAATGAAAAATTTTCCATGTGTTTTCATTAATTTTCTTATGCCTCTTCATTGTTTTTTATTTAGCAAAAATATTTTTCTTATTTCCTTTTTATTAATGATATAATATTTTTACTTTTTTCTTTCCTTTTTTTTTTTTTTATTTTTTATTTTTTTATTTTTTTCTGTTAAAAACATTCTCTTTTTTTCTTTCTTTCTTTTAAATATTTTTTTTTTTTATTTATTTATTTATTTTCAGTTTATTTTTTCTCTTGAATTCTTTTTTTTTTTTTTTTCTTTAAATTCCTCTTGCAATATTTTCTTTTTCTTAATGGAACAATTTTCTTTTCTTTTTTTTTCTCTTTCTTTCTTTCTTTCTTTTTTTTTTTCTTTTCTTGATTCCTTTTGCTTTATTTTGTTCTTTTTCTTTCATTTTTCTATTTTTCTCCCTTTCTTTAATCTTTCTTTTTTTAAATTTCTTTCCCTGTTCTGCAAACTTTTATTTCCAATATTGATTCTTTCTTCTCTTTCTTTCTCTCTCTTTTTCTTTCTTTTCTTTCTTTCTTTTCTTTCCTGATTGCTTGTTTGCTTCTTTTAATGTTTTTTTTTTTCTATTTTTTCTATTTTTTTCCTTCTTTTGCAATCTCTTTTCAATATTTCTTTATAATGTCTTTTTTTGTTTTATATTTTTCCTTGATTTTCTTTCTTTTTTTTCTTTCTTTCTTTCTTTCTTTTCCCCTTTTTTTTCTTTTTTTCTTTTATTTTCTTTTTCCTGAGTTCTTTCTTTCTTTTTTTCTTTCTTTTCTTTTTTTTCTTTCTTTCCTTCTTTTTTTTATTTCTTTCTTTTTTTCATTTCATTTCTTTCGGCTTTATTTCATTCTTTCTTTCTTTCATCCTTATTTTCTTTGCTTTTCATTTTTATTTCCTTTCTTTCTTTCTTTCTTTCTTTCATTCCTTCTTTTTTTTTTCTTCTTTTTTTTTGCTTTTCTTCTTCTTTATTTCGTTTCATTTTCTTTTTCTTTTTTTTTTTTTTTTCTCCGCTTCTTCCTTGTTCGATTTCTTTCTGGTAATATTCCTTTCTTTAATCTAGTCTAGTGTTGTCCTTCCTTCCTTCCTTGCTTGGTAGCATTCTTTCTTTCTTTCTTTCTTTTTTTTCTTTCTTTTCTTTCCTTCTTTTTTGGTTTGCTTCCTTTCTTTTCTTCTTTCTTTCTTTCATTTTTTCTGTGCCTTTCTTCATTTTTTTTTCTTTTTTTCTTTTCTTTCTTTTAATCTTTCCTTCATCTTCTTTCCTTCTTTCTTTCTTTGCTTCATTTCCATTCTTTTTTTTTTCTTTCTTTCTTTTATTTCTTTCTTTTTTTCTTTCTTTCTTTTTTCTTCTCTCATTTTTTTTTCCCTTTCTTTTTTCTTTTTTTTCTTTCTTTCTTTCTTTCTTTTTCTTCTTCTCTCCATCCTTTTCATTTTTTCTTTCTTTTTATTTTTTTTCTTTCTTTTTTCTTTCTTTTTTTTCTTTCTTTTCTCTCCATCCTTTCCTTTTTCTTCTTTTCTTTTCTTTTCTTTCTTTTTCATTCTTTCTTTCTTTCTTTCTTTTCTTTCTTTCTTCTCCATCCTTTTCTTTTCCTTTCTTTCTTTCTTTCTTTTCTTTCTTTCTTTTCTTTATTTCCTTTCTTTTCATTTTCCCTTCTTTCTTTCTTTCTTTTCTTTCTTTCTTTTCTCTCTCCATCCTTTCATTTCTTCCTTCTTTCTTTTCTTTTACTTTCTTTTTTCTTTCATTTCTTTCTTTTCTTTCTTCTCTTCATCCTTTCATTTTTCCTTCTTTCTTTTCTTTCTTTTCTTTCTTTTTCTTTCTTTTTCCATCCTTTCATTTTTTCTTCTTTCTTTCTTTCTTTCTTTTCTTTTCTTTCTTTCTTTTCATTTTCCTTTTTTTCTTTCTTTCTTTCTTTCTTTCTTTCTTTCTTTCTTTCTTTCTTTCTTTCTTTCTTTTCTTTCTTTATCCTTTAATTTTTTCTTTCTTTCTTTCTTTCTTTCTTTCTTTCTTTCTTTCTTTCTTTTCCTTCTCTCCATCCTTTCTTTTCCCTTCTTTCTTTCCTTTATTTCTTTCTTTCTTTCTTTCTTTTCTTCCTTTTTTTTTTTTCTTTCTTTTCTTCTTTCTTTCTTTAATTTTTCTTCTTTAGATTTTTTGTTTTCTTTCTTGTAACGTTTTTTTTCTCAATCTACTCTCGTCTTGTGTTTCTTTCCTTCCTTTTTGCTTGATTGCATTCTTTCTTTCTTTCTTTCTTTCTTTCTCTGCTCATATATTCATTCTTTTTTCTTTCTTTGTTTTCCTGTTGACATTTTTTAATTTCTTTCTTTTTCTTCTTTCTTTTTTTTCTTTCTTTCTTTTCCTTCTTTTCTTTTTTATCTTTCCCTATTGAAATTTCCCTTTCTTTCTTTCTTTTCTTTCTTTCTTTCTTTTCTTTCTTTCTTTTTTTCTTTTTTTTTTGTCTGCCTTCTTATTTTCATTGTTTCATTGAACTGTTTTTTTCTACTGTTTTTTTCTCCTTTGTTTTTTTCTTGTTCCTATATATTTGTTTAATCCACCTCTTTCTTTCAAGGCTTCTAAATTCCCCTAAGACCTTCCTTTTTACTTTTTTGAAATGATATGAAGAGAAGAAAAACTTTTATTAAAGCTTTCTTCTTCTAAAAAGAATTAAGGAGACAAACTAACGATTCTTATTGCATTTAAATATTTTAAGGTGAAGTTTTCCTACTTTCAACCTCTTTTTCTGCCAAATTCGACAGAAGAAATTCTTTTTCTAACTTATAACATCATCCTAGCCATTTTTCTTTTAAAAAGATTCTTTTAACTTTGCCAATCTAGTACTTATAGTTTGTTGATAAAGTCTATGTAATATAGATTCAATTATGTGAGACTTTTTAATCAATTTTCGGAAACAAGGCGAGAATGCCACTAGTACTAATATTTTTTTTTAAAGTTTGAGGAAAAATATTTGTAGATGGGAAATTAGAAAAGCATAAAAAGATGAACGGAGGTTAAGATAATAAGAAGATGGCCCTTGAAAATTAAATTTCTTCAGAATTTGTCCGCAGAAGTTATCATAAAAGCAAAAAACGGAAGGGCGTTCCACTGTCGGTGAGTTTTTAAAAAAAACTGTTACTGTTAAAATGGTTTCAGACATTTAGCTATTTCAAAAGTAAAATCGTTATTACAAAAATCTAGTTCATAAAAAAATTCCTTTCGTTTAGCACCATAAAAAAAAATGTACAGGATAGTTATCGTCATTAAAAATTTGTAGAAAAGACAGAGGTAAGATGTATCATATCTGTGAGAAAATGACTGAAGTCTAGATGCCAAGTCAGGACCAATTAGAATGCAGATCCTTCTTTACTTATTTGTCAAGAACTTCACTTAAAAACAATTATACCATACCAGAGACAGTATTTAATGTATGAATTAATGATAGATTTGTAAATTTGCAAGATGGATTCTCATGAGGAAAACCTTCTGGCACGGCATAATAAAACAACTTTCCTTTCAGTAGATACAGTTATTTATTCAATGTAGTTGTTCAACTTCAAGTCAGTCGAAAAAGTAAGGCCAAGAAGTAGAACATCAGCCATGCTCATTGCAGGCAGGTGAATTTCTCTATAGTGGCTAAATGAGATCAGCTTAGTTTTGGAATCATTAAAATTCACCAGTATTTCCTCTCCCAGTTAACCACTGATTGGAGATCCTTTTCGGGATCATCGACCAGGTTAAATTTTCAGTTCTCACAGAATTGCCTTTGAAAGAGGAGTAAATGGTAGTGTCATCTGCATAAATGCCTACTTGGGAACTGATGAATTTTTATTGATCATTACAAGATCAGAAACAGCATAAGACGCAGTATAGAGCCTTGGGGAACACCCGCGTTCGTGTGAATAGATCTGGAAGCGAATCCGTACAGGACGACCTTGATTTAACGATTTCATATGAATGATTGGATTAAATCAAACAACAAGTCCTGTTTATCCATGAATTCAAGCTTTTGTCAAGACCAGCATCCCAAACCTGTCAAATGCCTTTGAGATATCTTGAGCCACAGCTCAGATTTAACATGAATTATCAAGAAATTTGATATACATATTCAGTGATGGTCTAAGCACTTCAGCGGTAGACGGGGCAAAACAGGATCTTTATTTTTTGCCTGAGAGTAGGTCGTGAGAGGTAAGATGTTTAATAACTTCAGCATCGATTAAAGCCTGGAATACTTTGCCGAAAAATGGTTAAAAACTAATAGGGCGATAGAAGTGTCAGAAGGTTCTGTAGAGTTCTTAAATACAGGAACTACAGAGGAGGACTTACAACAAACAGGAAGCAGTGAGGTAATAGTTGTAGAGTTTCGAGAGAACTGGAGCCAGCTTGTCGAAACCAGTTTGAGACCAGGTCAACTGACCCTGACAAAATGGGTCAGCTGAGTGGAGTGGACCTAACAAGAACGAGGCAAAGCAACGACGATAAAGTATGTCAGTTGAGTGAACCAGAGTTCTTGATGAATTACATTTTTAGACGAAAGCTTACATCACAAAGAAGGCTTATTCTTCATAAGATCATGGTACCTAGCCGTCTAAAACTAGAGGACTCCTCGCCCGCCTCGTGAAAGGAAGGTACACGTCGCTTAGACCATTCACCCTCCTGGTCTTGGGCATCATTTCCAAATTAGACTCCCATATAGCAAGTGAAGGTGACGGGATACCATTTGTCGTCCTAAAGAAATGTACACCCGGGCTGGTTCCAGTTCTCTCCAAACTCTACAACTATTACCTTACTGCTTCCTACCTTTTGGAAGTCACAGGAGATTGCCCAAAAACTGCGAATAAAGAACTTGGTAAATATATGACTGAACAGGCTGAGAGGGACTATAAAGTAACAAATGTCTCTTAGAGCAACAACGGGAGGAACTTGTGGAGAGCGGTGACCCTCACATCCAGAAGTGACATACCATATAAAAGAATAAGACCCATGATACAGCATGGTGTTTAAAAATTCCTATCCTTATTAAAAAATATAAGATGTATATGTTGCTATTTTTTCGTCTTAAACCAACTCTTGCAAAGCCTAACGACAAGAGGAAATCGATGACGGGAGTAGGTTCCATACCTGTATTCTGTATGTCTCATTCCATATATGCTGCAAAGGAAGGTCATAAGATCAAGTGTATGTTGACCATGTTCACCATAGTCTATGAATATAGAATACAGCGCAGTACGTAATCTGTTCATGAAACAATGTCAAAGATTAACACTCACGAGTCAGACACTCTACTGAATCTGATTATATCGTCAATACCACCAGCAGCTGTTCCATAATTCTTCAGTCTTCGATATCAAAGGCTGGCAGTGATATTTAGCCCCACCACGACGGTTACATATGGCACAAGGCCGGGATTAACGTGGGATCTCCGAGCCCGTAGGCTCGGCCAAAAATATTCCCTATTCGAACGCGTATAAACGAGTTCAGGTGCAGTAAACCTCCCCGAACGAGACTCTGCCCTTCGGCGGAGCCTCGTCCGGGTTATCAAAGGCTGGCAGTGAATATTCGGGAAAAAACATGTCCGCCTTTATACACGTTGCATTGAATATTTTGAGCCTTCTGATTGGTTAATGCTTCTATTGGTGAACTATGAAATGAGTCAGCTCATTTTGGCTGGCTCACTAGTACACCAGGGTACCCAGAAATTCCAACAGTGTCAGGGTCACTTCCAGGTAAGTTGAGGTCCAGATTAAGCAAATTCACGCACCAGTACTTTCTTCTACTCAGATTTTGTTTCACCTCCATTTCTTGCAAAACCAAACGGTGATAGAGAATGGATGACAGAAGCAGGTTCCATACCTAGATTCTGCATGTTTCATTCAATATGTGCTGCAGCGGAAGGTTTTGATATTAAGTGCGTGGTCACTTCCGGGCAAATGCACGATAGCAGTTCTTTATTCTTCTATGATTTTCTTTCACTGCCAACTCTTGCAAGGCCAAACGGCAATATAGAATGGATGACACAAGCAGGTTTTGATGAAACTGGAACCTTCTAGCCCTGAATTTGCACCTTGGCAGCGAATATAATCATCAATGCCATCATCGTAAAGGAAGCCCTCACCAAAGATGAAATTAAATTCATGGTTTCGAGATAAAGCCAACTACGCTATATCGATGCACACATTTTATTTGGACCCTGAAGAAAGAATATCAAGGGAAAATTGTCAAGGCTTTTATTGATATTTCTGTTTTTTATTTGTTTAGTGTTTTTTTTTTTCGGTTATCTGGTTGGTGATTAATCGTGGCCAAACATAATGGGATTCATTAATAGTTTCCCTCGATTCAAATTAGCTATATTTTACGAGCAAATTTGCTTCGTATTTCACTCAGGCAAAACGAGAGCCTCAATAATAATGATAATAATATCGATCACAGAAATAACCAATCACTTCAAACTTCTGTCGGTCCACAGCGAATAATATACGGTTGACTAATTTTTATATTTGCTTGTCTGAGCGAAAAGAATTTTTCTTTTTTTTCAATTGAACACATTTCAATAAATATTTTCCCACTTTGGCCAATGTGAAATGCAAATAATTTTGTCGGCCATAAATAAGCAGAAATCATATTACTACACAGACCGATCGATATTGTAATAATATTTTAGAGGCCCTAATGGATACGAGCTGAAGTATTTCTGAAAGTTGTTCAGCATTTTGTTTAAAGCCGAGAAAATAAAAAGTCATCAAGATTTCGTTTAGCTTCTGTTGATACCTATAAAAGAGGGCTTATAGCAGGTTGAAACAACGGTTCTCGTACGATCACCGAAGTTAAGCAACGTTGAGCCTGATCAGCACTTAAAGGGTGTTTCATTAAGACGGATTATATATAAGGGTGTTTCATTAATATGGATCAAAGTCAGCAGTAAATAAATCAGTTTTATTGTTGGCAATTTATTTATTTCTCTATTGGATCATGTTATTTAAGTCATGGCAATTATGTGTAAAAAATAATATCGCCCAAATGTCCGCCAAATCTGAAAGAAAAAGAAAGAAAAAAATCATCTTGAAAAGTACGATCACTGAAGTTAAGCAACTTTGAGCCTGGTCAGTACCTAAATGGGTGATCGCTTAGTAATATCCGGTGCTGTAATCTTAGAGTGCAAGTGTTATGCCTTAAAATCATATCCCGTTGCAACAGCGGTTCTCGTACGACCACTGATGTTAAGCAACGCTGTGCCTGGTCATTACCTAGGTGGGTAACCGTTTCAGAATACTCGTTGATGTAAGCTTGGATGTGAAAGTGGTATGCCTTACTGTCATATCACGTTGAAACACGGGTTTTCGTACGATCACCTAAGTTAAGCAACGTTGAGCTTGGTTAGTAACTAGATGAGTGTAAGCGTGCGTGATGTAATCGATGTAATGGGTGACGGCTCACGACGTGAAACCGGTGAGCCGAGGTCGAATTCAGATCAGTTTCGATACTTTCACAAACGCAAATACACTTGGTGGATCATATCTTGAAAAGAAACTTTGTCACCCAAGTGTACCACATCTACCCACTACCAAATCTCATTGGGCCAACGCTGTAGGGTAATGGACCATGTCTACCCGTGAATATGAGGAAGGCCTAGGTCCAACAAGGGGTCTTCACAGGGTCGGAGCATACTTGAAGTCCTACCGATAATTGTAGGAGCACTATTTACAAATTTCGGAAAAATATGCTATAATGAAGTCAAATATTGCAGAATAGAAATAACGTAACATAAAATATAAAACGAAACATACCTTAAGTTTATTCATATTTGTGTTTATGACCTTGATGAGTCTTAGTGATTTCTTCAATGTTTAGGTGTATATTTGATAGGCAAACTCTCATTTCCTCCTCAATACATTGGAGAGTTCATCTCTTTTTTGCACTTAATTATGGTGAGAGCAGAAAAGCCTAATCCACATGAATATGATTTTGCAAAGATGAAACATACCTTAAGTTTATTCATTCTTGTGTTTATGAGAAACACGAATCTGATGAGTCTTAGTGATTTCTTCAATGTTTGGTCATACTCACATACGAGCGGAACGCCATTATAAATACTAGCGCTATTCTATCAGTAATAATTTATTTAATTATTTACTGTCCTTAATTCCTTTCTGACTGATTTCCCATATATTTCTATAGTAAAATATCATTATCAATGTGCAGCTATATTGTAATGGGCGATGAAAAATGGATAATTTACAACAACATGGAACGTAAGATATGCAAAATGATCCATCAAAATCCTTATTAAAGGCCTCTCTTCATCCAAAATAGGTTAATGTTGTTTACAGTGTGTAGTGGAGAAGTTCACAGCTCTAAACTGTGAACCAAACGGTTGATAGGCAAACTCTCATTTCCTCATCAATATATTGAAGAATTCCTCTCTTTTTGCACTTAATTGTGGTGAGAGCAGAAAAGCCTAATAAATAGGATTCTGCAAAGAGTAGCAGAATGGTCGAGAGGAGGCACGGTGGAGTAATGGATAGCGGCTTGGATTGAGGAATCGCAGAGCCGAGTTCGAATTCCAGTCGAAACGATTACATTTACTTACGTACTATGGGTAAATAGGAGAGACCGAGTACTATAGCCTTGGATGGCAACTGGTCTCTTGCTGAAAGAAAGGACAACCTACTGCGGGAAAAATCTGCCTCGTTAGTCATGTATCGAAAGATACATTATCGCCTAAGCTTGTATCCCGTATGGCACATAAGAAATAAGTGATAAATTATAAATGATAGATTACTTTGAAAGTATAAATAAGACAAGTTTTAAACAATCCTGATCCTTGTCATCATTTTGTGTTACATAAGACATCTTTTAGTAATCAACTTTCTTGAACTAGTCCTGGAGGACTAACCATCAACTCCTACCAGTTCAAGACAGCAAAACAAAAGCCCAATTAAGAACCCTCCAAAGGAGCTAACTTAAATGCCACCCAATAGGGCGGGTTTTAAGCTAGTATAATATAAATCAACTATCTGCAGTGGAACCTTGAAACCAATCTACTGAAAATCAGATCATCCTTTCCTTTCTCAAACAGATATGATTTGGGAAAATTATCAGGTCGATCTACTCTCCAGAATCTGCTCAAATTAGCAAGTATAGTGAATACCTTCCTTTGTTAAGCCAAGAACTTTTCAGCTGTTCATCAGTTCTATGCCCAGGTGTGGTTGTAGGGTCACTGTGAAAATTAAAACCTGACCAACTCCTCCCTTTATCACTCTCTCTATTTCAGGAAAGAATTCATACAAAACAGTGACGTTGTCAACCATTTTCCTCAACTATTGCCTCTTCTTTTTTATGCAAAAGGTGGTACCAAACAGAAGTTGCAGTTTTAAAGATTATTGTAAGAATGACGTCACTATACCATTTCAACTTCCTCTAAAATATGGTGATCATGTGGTCTTCTAACGGTCTTGTTTCTTGTTTGAAATAAATAATGCACTGCACCATTTCTGATGCAGTCTACAAAAAGATACCTAGGATGTTCTTAGGTAATCTCATTATTAATGCTTGAATTCAAAAGATTTGAATGATTCAGGTGTTGGAAAAATACTGAAAAGTCAATGCACATAAGTCTGATCTCTGATTTCAGGCAGATATCCTTTGATAAGTAAACTCATTTCGTTGTCAATAGATTGAAAAGTTTCTCTTTTTTGCACTTAATTGGGGTGTGAGCAGAAAAGCCTAATTCACGTAAATGTGATTTTTGCAATATATAGTAAAATGGTCAGAGGCTTTCGTTTTAGATATTGACACATATTCTTCTTTTATAGAAATCCAAAAAGCTTCAAGAGACATTTCATTATATTTAATCATCAACCCATAATCAGTTGATATGATAAATTCATTTATCACTTTTTGCTTATAAGAAATAAGTGATAAATTATAAATGATAAATTACTTTGAAAGTATAAATAAGACAAGTTTTAAAAAAAATCCTAATCCTTGTCATCCTTTTGTTACATAATGCATCTTTTAGTAATCAAAAATGAAACTAGTCCTGGAGGACCGACCATCAACTCCTACCAGTTCAAGACAGCAAAACAAAAGCTTCCTATTATTGAAGCTTTCTTCAAGGACTATCTACACTGAGGTGGGTATTGCAAAACTAATAAAGTAAATATATTTATTTCTTATATCAGGACACGTACCTAGACCTCTTCCAGGGCGAACCATTTGAGAACCACTGAGCTAAACAAACCAATCAACCAATCCTTATGGGCAACTCTCAACCTATTCCGTCAATCAGAACGCATAAATTTATACGTGTTTAGTACTGATTTAGGAGATGGTTGATAGAAAAAGAAACATATACGATGAGGAAAGATCGTTTGGTTTATTTGACACTGACAAGACATATTGAAGTTGAGTGTGACAGTGATAAGCCAGTGGGTATCTTATCTAAGGTGTTTGGGTAGACGTGTTGCAGAATATAGAATGGGGTGATTTTAAAAGGGCGGGGTCTGCTAAGTGGTATGAAGAGTAGGAGAATCATGATCACGCACCTCCTGAAGGTACAAGGTTAAAGAAGAAGAAGAAGAAAAAGGAGGAGAGGAGGAGGAGTAAAAGAAGAAGAAGTTGTAGGAGAAGAAGAAGTAGAAGAAGAAGAGGAGGAGGAGTAAAAGAAGAAGTTGGAGAAGAAGAAGAAGGAGGAGGAGGAGGAGAGGAGGAGGAGTAAAAGAAGAAGGAGGAGAGAAGAAGGAGGAGGAGGAAGAAGAAGGAGGAGGAGAAGAAGAAGGAGGAGAGGAGGAGGAATTTTTTAAGAAGTTAAGGAGAAGAAGAAGAAGAAGAAGAAGGAGGAGGACGAGAGGAGGAGGAGTAAAAGAAGAAGAAGAAATTGGAGATGGAGAAGAAGAAGAAGAAGAAGAAGGAGATGAGGAGGAGGAGGAGTAAAAGAAGAAAAAGAAGAAGTTGGAGGAGGAGAAGAAGAAGAAGAAGAAGAGGAGGAGGAGGAGTAAAAGAAGAAAAAGAAGTTGGAGGTGGAGGACGAGGAGGAGTAAATGAAGAAAAAGAAGAAGTTGGAGGTAGAGGAGGAGAAGAAGAAGAAAAAGAAGGAGGAGGAGGAGGAGTAAAAGAAGAAGAAGTAGACGCGTACCTCAATATAATAAAGTAAATATATTTATTTCTTATATCTGGACACATATTTCTCTGGAATACTAGGAAGCACCTAAACATCTTCCAGGGCGAACCAGTGCGTCCAGGCGCACCACTTGAGAATCAACGCTCTTGAGCGTTACCTCGTAAGGTGTGTTGGGTTTGTCGATATTGGAAACGTGATATTGCACCTAATTTCTAAGTTGGGGTTACTTAACATAAATAAAGATCTAAAAAATTATTTTCCATATCGTTAGCATTTTTTGAGGAAATGTGTTTAAAATTTACATTTACCTTCAAACTCGTAGAGTCAGATTTTCATTCCAGTGATCAGTGAAAATATGCCTTATTAAATTAGGAGGAGTAATGGATAGCGGCTTGGAGTGGGGAATCTGAGAGCCGAGTTCGAATTCCAGTCGAATCCATTACATTCACTTACGTGCTAATACCCTTGGGAAAGGTGTGAATCCTCTTTCTTCTCCCTCCAGCTATGGGTAAATAGCAGGACAGACTGGGTTCCATAGCCTTGGATGGCAACTGGTCTAGGAGAAGGAAAACTCTGAATTCAAACCTGCTCTTAGAGGAGGGTGAATGGAGTCTCTCTGAGCCTTGGTTGGCAATCCATTTAGTGTTGGTGTCACGATAAAAAACACCCTTGATAGCCCTAGCGAAGCATCAAGAATTCAGCTATTTGACAAGATTATGAACTACACCAATCAAAGTATTGGTGAGTTCAATCTCGGCTGAGGCCGCAAGATGATGATACTGATTAAATTTATAATTTACTGAAGATTTAAAAATTGTATATGGACATGATGCATGACACAAGTATATTATTACTAAATCATTGTGCCATCGAATAAGATCTTCATTTACTTCAAAGTGAAATTATACTGAAAAATTTAACTATATTACGATGTAATGTTATACAGTGAAGTAGTTTTAGTTTCTTCAGTTTCGGCCTTTCAGTATCTGTCTATATGTCTGAGATGAGGTATTATGTACACTATTTACATTATTCGGACTATTGTCCTCATCTTTGTCGCCATATTTATTACAACGTTTCGTCCTTTTCAGTATCTGTCTATATGTCTCAGATGACGTATTATGTACACTATTTACATTATTCGACTATTGTCCTCATCTTTGTCGCCATATTTATTACAACGTTTCGTCCTTTCAGTATCTGTCTATATTTCTCAGATGACGTATTATGTACACTATTTACATTATTCGGACTATTGTCCTCATCTTTGTCGCCATATTTATTACAACGTTTCGGCCTTTCAGTATCTGTCTATATTTCTGAGATGAGGTATTATGTACACTATTTACATTATTCGGACTATTGTCCTCATCTTTGTTGCCATATTTATTACAACGTTTCGGCCTTTCAGTATCTGTCTATATTTCTCAGATGACGTATTATGTACACTATTTACATTATTCGGACTATTGTCCTCATCTTTGTTGCCATATTTATTACAACGTTTCGGCCCTTCAGTATCTGTCTATATTTCTCAGATGACGTATTATGTACACTATTTGCATTATTCGGACTATTGTCCTCATCTTTGTTGCCATATTTATTACAAAGTTTCGGCCTTTCAGTATCTGTCTATATTGTCTGAGATGACGTATTATGTACACTATTTACATTATTCGGACTATTGTCCTCATCTTTGTCGCCATATTTATTACAACGTTTCGGCCTTTCAGTATCTGTCTATATTTCTCAGATGACGTATTATGTACACTATTTACATTATTCGGACTATTGTCCTCATCTTTGTCGCCATATTTATTACAACGTTTCGGCCCTTTCAGTATCTGTCTATATTTCTGAGATGTATTATGTACACTATTTACATTATTCGGACTATTGTCCTCATCTTTGTCGCCATATTTATTACAACGTTTCGGCCTTTCAGTATCTGTCTATATGTCTCAGATGACGTATTATGTACACTATTTACATTATTCGTACTATTGTCCTCATCTTTGTCGCCATATTTATTTACAACGTTTCGGCCTTTCAGTATCTGTCTATATTTCTCAGATGACGTATTATGTACACTATTTACATTATTCGGACTATTGTCCTTCATCTTTGTTGCCATATTTATTACAACGTTTCGGCCTTTCAGTATCTGTCTATATTTCTTTTGACGTATTATGTACACTATTTACATTATTCGGACTATTGTCCTCATCTTTGTTGCCATATTTATTACAACGTTTCGGCCTTTCAGTATCTGTCTATATGTCTCAGATGACGTATTATGTACACTATTTACATTATTCGGACTATTGTCCTCATCTTTGTTGCCATATTTATTACAACGTTTCGGCCTTTCAGTATCTGTCTATATGTCTCAGATGACGTATTATGTACACTATTTACATTATTCGGACTATTGTCCTCATCTTTGTCGCCATATTTATTACAACGTTTCGGCCTTTCAGTATCTGTCTATATGTCTCAGATGACGTATTATGTACACTATTTACATTATTCGGACTATTGTCCTCATCTTTGTTGCCATATTTATTACAACGTTTCGGCCTTTCAGTATCTGTCTATATTTCTGAGATGACGTATTATGTACACTATTTTACATTATTCGGACTATTGTCCTCATCTTTGTTGTCATATTTATTACAACGTTTTGGAATTTCAGTATCTGTCTATATTTTCTCAGATGACGTATTTATTAATATTTATTATTATTCGACCTTATCTTTGTTTGTCCATCTTTATTACAACGTATCTTTCAGTATCTGTCTATATTTCTGAGATGAGGTATTATGTACACTATTTACATTATTCGGACTATTGTCCTCATCTTTGTTTATTTACACAACGTTTCGGCCTTTCAGTATCTGTCTATATTTCTGAGATGAGGTATTATGTACACAGTCATTTACATTATTCGGACTATTGTCCTCATCTTTGTCGCCATATTTACAAACGTTTCGGCCTTTCAGTATCTGTCTATATTTCTGAGATGACGTATTATGTACACTATTTAAATTATTCGACTATTGTCCCTCCATTGTCCTTATATTTATTACAACGTAATCGGCCTTTTAAAAAAAGTATCTGAATGGCTAAACCAGATGAGGTATTATAAAGACTATTTACATTATTCGACTATTGTCCTCATCTTTGTCGCCATATTTATTACAAACAACGTCCTTTCAGTATCTGTCTAAATTTCTGAGATGAGATTATGTACAATTTACATTATTTATTCTATTGTCCCTTATCTTTGTCGCCATATTTATTATTAAATGGTTTCGGTATTTCAGTATCTGTCTATATTTCTTAGATGACGTATTATGTACACTATTTAAATTATTCGACTATTGTCCTTGCAATTGTCGCCATATTTTATTACAACGTTTCGGTCTTTCAGTATCTGTCTATTTTCTGAGATGAGGTATTATGTACACTATTTACATTATTCGGACATTGTCCTCATCTTTGTCGCCATATTTATTAAAACGTTTCGGCCTTTCAGTTCTGTCTATATTTCTAGATGACGTATTATGTACACTATTTACATTATTCGGACTATTGTCCTCATCTTTGTCGCCATATTTATTACAACGTTTCGGTATTTCAGTATCTGTCTATATTTCTGAGATGAGATATTATGTACACTATTTACATTATTCGGACTATTGTTTGGAACTTGTCGCCATATTTATTACAACGTTTCGGATTTCAGTATCTGTTCATATTTCTGAGATGAGGTATTATGTACACTATTTACATTATTCGGACTATTGTCCTCATCTTGTCACCATATTTTTATAACGTTTCGGCCTTTCAGTATTGTCTATATTTTGAGATGAGGTATTATGTACACTATTTTTACATTATTCGGACTATTGTCCTTCTTTGTCACCATATTTATTACAAATATTCGGCCTTTCAGTATCTGTCTTCTATTTTCATGATGAGGTATTAAAACTCACTATTTACAATTATTCGACCGTTGTCCTCATCTTTGTCGTTATATTTATTACAAAAATTTCGGCCTTTCAGTATCTGTCTATATTTCTGAGATGAGGTTTATGTACACTATTTACATTATTCGGACTATTGTCCCTCATCTTTGTCGCCATATTTATTGGTTAATTTTTCCTTTCAGTATCTGTTGTATTTCGAGATGAGGTATTATGTACCATTTATTATTCTTGACTATTGTCCTCATCTTTGTCAATATTTATTACAACGTTTCGGCCTTTCAGTATCTGTCTATATTTCAGATGATGATTATGTTATTTATTATTCGGACTATTGTCCTCATCTTTGTCCCCATATTTTCCTTACAACGTTTCGGCTTTTCAGTATCTGTCTATATTTCTGAGATGATTTATGTACACCATTATTCGGAATATTGTCCTTTTTGTCACCATATTTATTAAACGTTTCGGTCTTTCAGTATCTGTCTATATTTCTGAGATGAGGTATTATGTTTCACTATTTATATTATTCGGACTATTGTCCTCATCTTTGTCGCCATATTTATTACAACGTTTCGGCCTTTTCGATATCTGTCTATATTTCTGAGATGAGGTATTATGTACACTATTTACATTATTCACTATTGTCCAGATCTTTGTCGCCATATTTATTACAAAGTTTCGGGTTTCAGTATCTGTCTATATTTTTCTGAGATGAGGTGGTATTATGTACACTATTTACATTATTCGGACTATTGTCCTCATCTTTGTCTTCCATTTTATTACAACGTTTCGGTCTTTCAGTATCTGTCTATATTTCTGAGATGAGGTATTATGTACCTATTTACATTATTCGGACTATTGTCCTCATTTTTGTCGCCATTTTATTACAACGTTTCGGTCTTTCAGTATCTGTTCATATTTCTGAGATGAGGTATTATGTAAACATATTTAAATTATTCGACTATTGTCCTCATCTTTGTCGCCATATTTATTACAACGTTTTCGGCCTTTCAGTATCTGTCTATATTTCTGAGATGAGGTATTATTGTACACTATTTACATTATTTTTACTATTGTCCTCATCTTTGTCGCCATATTTATTACAACGTTTGGCCTTTCAGTATCTGTCTATATTTCTGAGATGATTATGTAAAAAATATTTACATTATTCGACTATTGTCCCTCATCTTTGTCGCCATATTTATTACAACGTTTCGGTTCTTCAGTATCTGTCTATATTTCTGAGATGAGGTATTATGTACACTATTTACATTATTCGGACTATTATTGTCATCTTTGTCGCCATATTTTATTACAACGTTTCGGCCTTTCAGATCTGTGAATATTTCTGAGATGAGGTATTAATGGATTTTACATTATTCAAACCATTGTCCTCATCTTTGTCGCCATATTTATTACAACGTTTCGGCCTTTCAGTATCTTTATTTTCTGAGATGAGGTATTATGTTACTTATTTACATTATTTGTTATTGTCCTCATCTTTGTCGCCATATTTATTACAACGTTTCACCTTTCAGTATCTGTCTATATTTCTGAGATGAGGTATTATGTACACTATTTACATTATTCGACTATTGTCCTCATCTTTGTCGCCATATTTATTACAACGTTTTCGGTCTTTCAGTATATTATTTTAAAAGATGAGGTATTATGTACACTATTTACATTATTCGGACTATTGTCCTCATCTTTGTCGCCATATTTATTACAACGTTTCGGTCTTTCAGTATCTGTCTATATTTCTGAGATGAGGTATTATGTACACTATTTACATTATTCGGACTATTGTCCTCATCTTTGTCGCCATATTTATTACAACGTTTCGGCATTTCAGTATCTGTCTATATTTCTGAGATGAGGTATTATGTACACTATTTACATTATTCGGACTATTGTCCTCATCTTTGTCGCCATATTTATTACAACGTTTCGGTCTTTCAGTATCTGTCTATATTTCTGAGATGAGGTATTATGTACACTATTTACATTATTCGGACTATTGTCCTCATCTTTGTCGCCATATTTATTACAACGTTTCGGCCTTTCAGATGAGGTTATCTTTAATGAATTTCCTCAGATGAGGTTTATTACAACGTTTACACTATTTACATTATTCGTAAATTACATTTTTAACTCCTCATCTTTGTCGCCATATTTATTCCAACGTTTCGGCCTTTCAGTATCTGTCTATATTTTCAATCGATGTAACACTATTTACATTATTCGGACTATTGTCCTCATCTTTTGTCGCCAATTTATTACAACGTTTCGGTCTTTCAGTATCTGTCTATATTTCTGAGATGAGGTATTATGTACACCATTTACATTATTCGACTATTGTCCTCATCTTTGTCGCCATATTTATTACAACGTTTCGGTCTTTCAGTATCTGTCTATATTTCTGAGATGAGGTATTATGTACACTATTTACATTATTCGACTATTGTCCTCATCTTTGTCGCCATATTTATTAAACGTTTCGGCCTTTCAGTATCTGTCTATATTTCTGAGATGAGGTATTATGTACACTATTTACATTATTCGGACTATTGTCCATCTTTGTCGCCATATTTATTACAACGTTTCCCCTTTCATATCTGTCTATATTTCTGAGATGAGGTATTATGTACACTATTTACATTATTCGGACTATTGTCCTCATCTTTTCGCCATATTTATTACAACGTTTCGGTCTTTCAGTAATCTGGTTATATTTCTGAGATGAGGTATTATGTACACCTATTTACATTATTCGGACTATTGTCCCTCATCTTTGTCGCCATATTTATTAAACGTTTCGGGCCTTTCAGTATCTGTCTATATTTCTGAGATGAGGTATTATGTACACTATTTATTTATTCGGACTACTGTCCTCATCTTTTGTCGCCATATTTATTACAACGTTTCGGCCTTTCCAGTATCTGTCTATATTTCTGAGATGAGGTATTATGTAATTATTTACATTATTCGGACTATTGTCCTCATCTTTTATTACAACGTTTCGGTCTTTCAGTATCTGTCTTATTTTGAGATGAGGTATTATGTACACTATTTACATATCATTCGGACCATTGTCCTCATCTTTTATGTGATGCTACAACATATTTATTATTAAAACGTTTCTTTTCAGTATCTGTCTATATTTTTCGAGACGAGTTATTATGTACATATTTACATTAATTGGACTATTGTCCTCATCTTTGTTTTCAATATTTATCAAATCCTTAAAGGAATTGTATGAGGATCCGGTGGTTGGAATGTGAACTGAATTTTATTTCAAGGGGGAAGAAGGGAAAGAACAAGAAAAAAAGTAGAAGAGAAATAAGGATGAGTTAAAAGAAGAAGAAGAAGAAGAAGAAGAAGTAAAGAACAACAAGTAGAGGAAGAAGAAGAAGAAGAAGACGAAGCGGAAAAAGAAGAAGAAGAAGAAGAAGAAGAAGAAGAAGAAGAAGAAGAAGAATATTATTTCAGAGTGCTGAAGAAGCTATTCTGAAGAATTTTTCCGTCATTTAGAAGCGAAACAACCTACTTTTCCGAAAATCTTCCTGTGGAGTTTCTCTTTTATTTAAAATTCTAACATGATATGGATCCTTTTGCCTAGACTTAATTAATCAGTCACCACTGAAATCCGGAAATGTCTCCCACATATGATTTTTACGACATATTTAATCACCTTGCCAGCGGTTAACTAGCTAATCACGTCGAATAGAACAACAAAATTAGATACCCACAGACGCCATAAAATTATGTCACCGAGCCAGATACAGAAATAAAATTACCTATGGACAGCCGATGTATAAAAGATTACTGGCAGTATGTGATGGGTGGTGAGGAACAGGCATCCCTGGGCGGAGGGCATCCTAGACTGGAATCGATGGTGACGTGTGTCTATCACCAAGGCGATCATTCAGGCCGGAGGACATCGACGGTGGTGTGACCTGGAGAGGGATGGAGTCCGTTAGATCTATTCAGCCAAGGACCCGCTACGCATACTGAAAAGGAAGATGGTTTTCTTCCTCCGTATGAGTTCGAATCCATCGTCGCCAAGTATGTTCTAGAGTAGTTTCACCGTAGAGGCTTGTATTTCACTAAGTCGGTCCTAAAATAGGTTCGACGTACAAAACGTTAGGAACTTGATATAATTGTTAATGACGCAGCAATCTAGTTGTGGTGGCTGATACTTTAATATCCGACTAACTGTCGTCCGACATCGACTGACTGACCAACTCACTGAGCGACTTTCTCAGCGACTATTACTACTCTTACTTATTATAGGTGGGAGAGTCTATTAACTAAAGAATAGGTGTGTTCCACTATAATAGTTAGTTACTCACCTTCCCATTGAACGTACGACCACACCCTGTTATATTTTTAAATCATTTCTAGTCCTTGTACCAATTGGTAATGCTTTTTTCATTTCACTTTCCCTCGCAGTCGTGGTTGTGTCAGTTATTAACGCAAGCTCAGTAGTTTAGTCGAATGCTCCACTTTTAACTCTCTTGTTTTCAATATTTTCCGTGAAGGTTAAATATTTCCAAGACATCATTCCTCATTACGTGTCCCAGAAATGTCAACTGTCTACTTAAGATCCTAGTTACAAGTGAGTTTTTGCTTCGATTTTTCTTAAAACTTCCTCATTACTCACATGTCCATGGTATACTCATGATCCTTCTGTAGAATCACATCTTTGTTGTACTAAGTCCTCCCTTCATCTGTGAGGAGATTGCCCAGGATTCACAGCAATATAGGAGGATTGATGTTAGGAAACAGTTTAGTACTGTTGTCATTGTTTTTGTTGCTTCAAGTCTCTTCTTCATCTGTGAGAAGATTGTCCAGCATTCACTGCCATATTAGGAGGACTGATATTACGTAAGAGATCAGTACTCTTTTCTTTGTTTCTGTTGCTTCAAGTCTCTTCTTCATCTGTGAGGAGATTGTCCAGCATTCACTGCCATATAGGAGGACTGATATTACGTAACAGTTCAGTACTCTTTTCTCTAATAATAGCCTATGAAAATGCATATTTAAATGCGCTGATATCATCACACTGCCTTTTTCTTAGTTAACAGATACATATCTACGAAGCGCTGAATTGTGGGATCGACTACCAAGAGGATGCTTCCTGGATCATCACAAAATATCAGCTGTTCAAGGTAACCGTTATCTTTCCCCACATATTACCATGAACAGCGACTTTTAATCTGGAACCTTCTACCTCGAGTGGCTATCGGGCCCTGTACACGGTGAACATGATTGTGGAAAAGAGATTAAGCCCTGTGAAAACCTTGTAAATATGACTATTCTGTTTTGATTGCGAGAAAGACATATTGGAGACGCTGTCTGCGTTAAGAAGAAAGAAAGAAAGAAAGAAAGAAAGAAAAGAAAAAAAGAAAGAAAGAGAGAAAAGAAAAAATGAAAGAAAGAAAGAAAGAAAGAAAGAAAGAAAGAAAGAAAGAGTAAAAACGAGAAAAAAAGAAAGAAAGAAAGAAACGTCGAAAGAAAGAAAGAAAGAAAGAAAGAAAGAAAGAAAGAAAGAAAAAAAAAAAAAGAAAGAAAGAAAGAAAGAAAGAAAGAAAGAAAGAAAGAAAGAAAGAGTAAAACGCGAAAAATGAAAGAAAGAAAGAAAGAAAGAAACAGGAAAGAAAGAAAGAAAGAAAGAAAGAAACGGGAAAGAAAGAAAGAAAGAAAGAAAAGAAAGAAAGAAAGAAAGAAAGAAAGAAAATAGAAAGACCGAAAAAGAAAGAAAGAGAAAAAACGAGAAAGAAAAAAAGAAAGAAAGAAAGAAAGAGAAAAAAACAGAAAGAAAGAAACAGAAACAAATAAAGAAAGGGAACATATTGATACAATAACTCTCTCATAAAATCTTTCTCAATTTTGAATATTTTCATTTGTACCCTCTTACTTCTTTAAATAACGGCCTGTATTCATATTTATAATTACTATTGCGGTATGTTTTAAATGTTTAACGATGCATTCGGGGAAATTTCACGGGTATTTTAGAGTCATGGGAAGAAATGGTACAGGAAAATCTTACATAATCAGTTGTATGAAGCTGCTCAACATCCGTCCTGGATAAGACGATAAACTCCGTCCAACAGCAAGGCTCCTGTTCAGGGGGTTTTGAGGAGCATGGAACCACCTCTTAATTGATGGTGTTCCCAGGTCTACCCTGACCTGAGGTGGTTGCACCTGTTAGGGTCCTAGCTATGGGCAAATAGTTAACCTCTAAACTGGGGTTAAAAATATGAAAGTGTAAAGATATGTTTTAATACCAGCAATATATTTTTGTAAATAATTATTACCAGCAAAGAATTTTTGAAGAATAAATTGTTATCAGCAATAAATTATTACCAGCAATATATTTTTGAACAAAAAATATTAGCAACAATACATTTTTTTTTAAATATTACCAATAATAAAAATCTTGTCGCATTAAATAATTCATTGAGTTGTTATGCCGTAAACCAAACCAAACCAATATACACTGAGATAGGTAGATAGATAAAATTATTAGCAGCAATAAAAATCTTGTCGGCATTAAATAACCCATTGAGTTGTTGATATGCCGTAAAACAAACCAAACTATCAACCATTAGCTGCTCAACACTCACTTTTCAAAGTTAAGCAACGTCAAATCCGCTCAGTAATTAGATGGAGGACTACTTGGAATCATCGTGTACCGTAATTAACCCCTTACCATTCGAAGTATTTATCAGCTTTAAATTGCCAAAAAATGGGTTGAGAAACCGTAAAAATAAAACAAATCAATTAATTGATCAATTCCAGCCTTAACAGAGTTCAAAAGCGTCTACGTGGCCTTGTTGATGGTGGAATACTCAGCTTACAACCACGTTCCTAACAACGAATCATACTCAGCCTTTTGATAGTCTATCACTATTTTTATGGGAAAATGTTTTGTCGAACTACATTTCTTTGTTTCATCATTGCAGCTTCCATCTTTACAAGTCGGAGACACATTGCCATGTATGCAGAGTCGAAACGTCATTATTCTTTTTGTATTCCATTGGTAACGAGGAAGTGCTTTACAAACGGCTTCTTCCCGCGACACGCTACTTTATAGATGACTGATGAAAGTGTGCTTCTCTTACCACTAATTTCTAAACTTCTTTAAGTCTAGGGTTACCTGTTTACGTACAGATTTTTAATTCAGTCATCGTATAACTTGAGTGGCTCTTAGGTCTTGTATTGTCTGAAGAACAGTAAAAAAATAAAATAAATTATATTTGGAATTTTTAAAAAATATAGTTAGACGGGAGAGGCCATCATGCATGAAATAGGGAGTTATTTTTCAATCACCCATTCGTACTTATATGAAAATTATATTTTTGTGTAGGTATGCCCTTACGTGTTCGTACTATTAACCCTCACACACAGAGTCCTTGTTATATGAATTTCCACCAAACAGCGGATAATAAAATTAGGGACATACATATTAAACGGTGCTTCTCTAATCACTATAATCTAAACTTTTAGGGTTACCTGTTTACATACAGATTTTTAATTCGGTAATCGTATAACCTGAATGGCTCTTAGGTCTTGTAGTATTTGAAAAACACTAAGAAAGAAATTAAAACATACATATTTGCATACGATAACATTAGAAAGTTAAAACTAGACGCCTTTTTCATTTACAGGGTGATAGAAAAGTAACTCCCTATTTGATGTATGATGGACTCTACCGTCTTGTAAAAATTATACTTAAACGAGAGAGTCCATTATACATAAAATAGGGAGTTACTTTTCAATCACCCTGTAGATAAATATTTTCGAAATATTAAAATTCTTCAAATGATCATGATTTTTAGTATTTTGTGTGCTCAAGGAATCACTCACCTAATTGGTAACGTAACCACCCTTGCTTAACTACAGCGAGTGGACAAAAACCAGTATATTCAAGGTGATATGGTCGTCAGAAGTGTCATTGCAGTAGTCTTGTGTACAAAATGTATATACTGGCATTATTAAATTATTTCTTTCATTCCTCATCTCTGGCACAGTATTTATTTTTCAAACAATTCCTTTTCAATGGATAACAAAATTAGTGACATACATATTAAAGAATGCTTCTCTGATCACTATAATATAAACTTCTTTAAGTTTAGAGTTACCTATTTACATACAGATTTTTAATTCAGTAATCGTGTAACTTGATTGTCTTTTAGGTCTTGTAGTGTTTGAAGAACACTAAGAAAGATATTAAAACATCCATGTTAGCATACGATAAACTTAGAAAATTAAAACTGGGCATTTTTTGAATCTACAAGGTGATTGAAAAGTAACTCCCTATTTGATGTATGATGGACTCTACCGTTTTGTAAAAATTATAGTAAGACGGGAGAGTCCATCTTACATAAAATAGGAAGTTACTTTTCAATCTCCCACACACCGTAACTATATTGAAATCATCTTTTTTTTTTTGTTTATTATAAGGTAAAACTTTTTTATGTTCGTATTATTGACTCTCACACACAAAGTCACTGACATGAATTTCCATCGAATAGCACATAACAAAATTAGTAACATACATATTAACAGCCTTGTTTGTCTCCACATGAACTGGTTCACGCATGCGCTAAATGCTTCATTTGCTAAAGGCGACTAACGCCACCTGTCGGGAATAAGCCACTTACTAGCTCATTAAGACGTATTAGTCTCGCATCTTTTCGTTTGTATTTTTTTAACTGACTTGAAAATTAACACCAAACTGTGTGAACTTCATCCAAATGACCTACATTTTACTTACTATAGTTTGTTTTTTTTTTTAAATTAGACATGTAACGCGTTAGACTGTATAAATAATCCTATATATATATATATATATATATATATATATATATATATAGAGAGAGAGAGAGAGAGAGAGAGAGAGAGACAAACAGACAAAGGGGGATAGATAGATAGATAGATAGATAGATTTAAGATAGATAGATAGATAGATAGATAAAGAAACAGATAGATAGATAGATAGATAGATAGATAGATAGATAGATAGATAGATAGATAGATAGATAGATAAAACAGACCGAGATAGATAGATAGATAGACAGAGGGGATAGATAGATAGATAGATAGATAGATAGATAGATAGATAGATAGATATGAACAGACCGAGATAGATAGATAGATAGATAGATAGATAGATAGATAGATAGATAGATAGATAAAAACCTGTTTTTGACCGGGTCTTTTATTACTGGGAATTTTTGCCCTTCAGTTGAAGCAGTTAAAGTTTAAAGTCAGCCCACCTGAAAATCGGTATTAATAACAACATTTGGGTGTAACTGAGGTACATTCCCAAATGGGGGGGGTTAACAATTTGAATGGGGAGATGGCCTTGAATAGAGAACTGTGCAATAATGAATATTATTGTAAGAACAGATAGTAAATATAAAAAAAGTTGCCCAGAGTTACAACGGACAGGAAGTTAGTGGAGAGCCATTGTCGCCAAAAATTTGGACTCAAAACCGGCACTGAAGAATTATCTATCAAACAAAAAAATATTCATCAAAATTGATGAAAACTGTGAACAACATCTGATCACACATATACGTAAGCACAAATGCATACATACACATTTTTTGAGATATATATATATATATATATATATATATATATATATATATATATATATATATATATATATATAAACTAATGTTCCAAAAACTGCCAGGAAATAACCCAAAGAATTTTGTATATTATAAATATGTTTGACTAGCTGGCCTCGCCCCACTCACTATCGCTTTGCAAAGTAAGATATATTCACTACTTGGAATCTTTGAAACAGAAATTTTTAAATGAACATTTCATTCGTGAATTGTCTTGTTAAGAAAAAGTTTTACAAATAGATGCCAACTTGTTGAAGGACATGTAAAATGCAAATTTCAAAAACTTTTCTGCACTATATAAGACGATATTAAACAGAACTATTTTTTATATGAAAATCAAAACAGTCCTTGACTAAAAGAACACTATTGAAGGACAGTTAATTAATAAAAAAAATATTTTTTTTAAAATCAATATGGAAATTAGTTAAACCTGAAGGTTCATATAACCTAGAATAGATGATATATAATCCAGAGATTGAGCTCTTACCTCGTAAAATGACTGCAAAGAAGCGTACAAATTCCTCTTTGGAGAGATCTGTAACGCATAGCTTATCATCTTAATTGCATCTCTGTTCTTGTGCAGAGTGTGCTCAAGGGCGACTCCGTCCAGAATCGCGACTGAGGAAAATTATACTGAGAGGTGCCTGGCCCTGGAGAAAAGCTGCCCGAGACCACGCTTTTTCATTGCACTACAGATAGGGACCGGTGCACGCACCGAGGTCAGCGCAACCGACGGTTGCGGAGGCTCGGGGAATTTTTGTTCCTTGCCCGGGTGCATGCGCTCGGGATCCCCACATTATACCGACTTTGTGTCACAACCTGACTTCGTGGGCGGGGGAGTAATTATAAGAAGCGTAAAAATTCCTCTTTGGAGGGGTTTCTAACGCATGGCTTATCATCTCTTAGTTGCGTTTCTGTCTTTGGGCAGAGTGCACTCAGGAATTTCTCTGTCAAAGGACAGAGGGGCAACTGAGGAAAACAATACTCAGAGGTGTCCAGTCCTGGGGAACAGCTGAGCAAGGCCGCGCCCACCCATTGCACCAGAGGGAGGGATCGGTGCTTGCACTGAGGCCACTGTTACCGTCGGTTACGGGGTCTGTGGACAATTTTTCTCCTTTGCCTGGGCGCATTTGCTCTGGTCCCCACTTTTAAAAGACCTTGTGTCACATCTCGTCCTGTTGGGGGAACGAATAAACACCGTAAATTACTATAAAGTAGAGCTGGGGCTTGTTAATCTCAGATATTTGTTGGATAATTATTTCTATTTAATTAATTATTATGTTTCTCTAACTCGTCGAATGTATAATTGATTCTAATTTCTGTTTTCCAATCTTTACACCATATTAATTTTATCATATAAATTGTCCCCTGTTCTGTCAGCCATTAAATAAAAATAATTGTTTGTACGGAAAGTAAGGACCTACGGACATCAAATCGTCTTTAAATTAAGTGGCAGCAGAAGAATTATCGTTGAACTTTTAAAAGGTAAGCTTAAACATTAATTCAATACTTAAATGCAACGATAAATTTTAAGTTCTTCTGTAGTTTATCGATGCTTATCGCATCTATTCCTCCCTAGCTATTGTGATTATGGCCAAACCAAGAGTCTTCCACAGGAGCTAGCTTAAATGTCGACAATAGGGTGGCTTTTAAGTGGCTTTCTAGTTTATAAAACGTACACTGCAATTTTGGATAGAAAAGGAAAATAAGAGTTACTCCCCTTGAACCAGGAAAGCAAAGATAATGGTTAGTATAATATATTAATATACATATTAACCCTCGCATAATCTGGCAACCCTGGATCTGAGCTCAACATCGTTTCCTGCGTCTAACTTTTATAGGGCCTTTGAATGAGCTATAAATCATTGGACCAGTGGAAGCGGAGGAGTTGCTTAGACACACAGATGCACAAACACACATATACACTGTACTTTATATATAAGATACTAGCAGCATGGCCCGGCGTTGCCCGTGCTTGATTCAAAAATCGTACGACTCATACAGCAATCGCTATCACTTGAATATTTTTGCCCTTCCTTGACTTTAAAGGAGTGCCCTTTGCCGTGCTGATGTTGCTACATGCCTTACTTCTTGTCTATCTCATACTGCGGATTTTTTCTAAGCTCTATACTAAACATTAAATCTGTTACGAAAAAAGAACTAAACAAAATGAACACAAAATGATCAGCTTTAAAAAGGACTCGTAACTGGAAAAAACCGAATGAAAAAAGAATGTTAACAACAAATACTTTTTCACGCCCAACCCAGTTCTGCGGAATCAGAATCAACGTTGAGTTTAAGCAAGCGAATGAGCCAATTGGAGTAAAGTGCCATGCAGATTTAAATTTTTCCCACTTGTGACGAATGCACCTATTGATTTTTTTTGCATGCTAGCATACTAGTTAACATTCGTGGCAGCCAGCTATTGGCTCTCACACTGGCCAGTAGAAAATGACCGCAAACTACATGAAAACTGCCGTAGAAGCATGAAAAAGTCGATTATTTCCATTATAGATGTGAGTTGGGAAATGCAAAGTCGGTCTTGGCTTTGCCGCTAACTTGGACCATGTGCATGTAAATTTTGGTGCAAATCCGTCGAAAATTGCGGCCGTGCATTCGTCACACACACACACACACACACACACATCATGCCTTTTATAGATAGAGATCTATCCTAGGTTTTGCTTTAGATCTCATCACCCACTCCGTCGACGTCAATAGTTTGTGTGCTCGGTTCAAAAATTGAAGACGCGCACGTTGGAGTAATGGATAGCGGCTCGGATTGAAAAATTGGAGGGGCGAGTTCGAATACGGACGACATCCATTGGATTCACTTACGGCCAGGTACTTCTTTTTTTCTAACACTAGCTATGGGTTCTATAGACTTGGGTGGCAACCGACCTAGGAGAATGAAACTCTGAATTAAAAACAGGAGAGGGTTGGACTCCATCTTATTCAAGAAAACAGCATTTCTACTGCGGCTTAAGCACAAATGGTACCCCAGGACCTTGATGAGTTAAAGGATTCCCGCGAGGTCGATCAAAATACAAAAATTTGAAATAAGGATTTTTAACCCAGGGTATGGCTTTCTTAGTTGGAAGGATATCTCTTTTTCTTCCCCTTATTCTTTTTTCATTAAACCTCAATACGACGCTAAAAAGCCGCCAAGGTAGACGACTACATCTGAAGCAATAAATGGGGATTAACTAGAAAAGGTGGTAACGATTATCCATTGGTATGAAGGAGTCAAGAGTGAAGTATTCAAGGAAGCAACCCTGTGGGAGCCTGTTACTAAAAAAAAGTTGCAGGTATCTTGTCAAAATTCGTTCATACATTTGGAACACGGGGAAAATATGGATGATTTGACTACGTGGAAGTAGTGTTGCACCTCCTGGCAGTAATGGTTTGAACTGGTAATAATAAAGAATAGAGTGCTTCTGAATATTTGCTATGAAACGAGAAATTACCTATGGGAGGGCTTTCAGCCTTGGGATGTTGACTTTCAGCCTCTACAAGTCCCAAGAACCACTCAATCTATCGGGTTACAAAGTAATGAGTAAGGGACACAATTTATGAGCATATGTGAGAAAGATAACAACTCATTATCGACTTGAACTGGTTAAGATGCAGTGAAGCATCCTCATCCTTGTCAATTCCACAAGGTAGCGGTTTATGGAATGAAGCTGTTATAGAACATATATCATCAATGGAATACGCTCATAGAAATAGATTCAGACAACCTCCGTCCATAGCAATAGATTCAGACAACCTCCGTCCATAGGAATAGATTCAGAGAACCCCCGTTTATAGCAATAGATTCAGAGAACCCCCGTTTATAGCAATAGATTCAGTCAACCCCAATTAATCACAATTCAGGGTTCGCTTGGTGCTGATCGAACGTCATTAGTCTGGCTTTCAAGGTATTGAATTCGATCAGTTTAATCATATATGAACTGGAAATCCCTTTCTTCAATCGCTGCCGATTGAAAATAGTTACGGACTTGTGTTCCAACCTAAGTCAATAATCCCGTTCTTTACCCAATTCTGGTTTGGCTTTAAGCCAGCCTAAGTAAAACTTAGTAATCAACAATGTAAGTATGAGAACCGTCGTGTCCCATTCTGCAGAAATTAATTATGTCAGAATGCCAAGCAAGCTGAGATTGCGAACTGGGAATATTGGTACCAATTCCAACAGAATTATCTCTGGGATATCTCAAAGCAAATAGCCAAAAATAATAATTAAACTTAACCCAATTGGATTTTACCGGAAACATCAATCCTCCCGTGCCACCTTTCCCACCTGGTGATATGTATTTCCTCTTTTGATTGGTCGGTTAGAGAGTCAGCGTCGACCTGGGAACACCAGTAATTAAGAGGTGGTTCCACGCTCCTCAAAACCTCATGATCAGAGAGGCCTTGCTGCCGGATGTCGTTTATCGTCTTGCCCAGGATATAGGTGTAGTTTATCGCATCTACTTCACGGAAGAGACATTTCTTTACTTGTTATTGGTATTGCTGTTATCTTATTTACATTATAATTCTGTATGTTCATCCGTTAGTTAATAAGTTATTTAACTCTTGCCATTACCTCAGATAAATAATAGACCAATTCTGTTTTTTTCTTTTTTTTTATTGCGAGAATATACGGAAAAAATTATCAGAGACGCCGTCGGTTTAAGTGAGTAAATGAAAGCATGCATAATGATGAAAAGAAAGGGGCACCTTGACGATGGTGTAATGGTTAACAAGCTTATCTCGTTACATCAATTGAGACTGAATAGTGGGTTCGTTCCTTACTAGGTGATCCATGCTTTCGGCCTTGTGCCACATGGAAGAAACGCTTAGAAAAACACTATAACAATGAAAAGAAAGAAAGAAAGAAAGAAAGAAAGAAAGAAAGAAAGAGGAAATGATAATGCTGTCAGACGCTTAACGTCTGCTCCAGTGAAATAGAAATTAGTAAAACTGGAATGAAATTGAAACGAAAGGAAGGGCGGGGAAATAAAATGTTTATATTGTTTACCATTTTGTAGATTAAGGCTCCACAAGAAATGCGAAACGGATGTGTAGTCAAAATATTTCCTAAAGAGTCTAAAAATTAATCATATAACAAGAAGATATAGTAATAATAATAATAATAATAATAATAATAAGAAGAAGAAGAAGAAGAAGAAGAGCAAAAGATACACATATACGGGGTGGTGCAGATATAAGGGGTGATGTGGTTGTAGAAAATGCCTGGCAGCCATAATTGGGTTCTCATGCTTGTGTGACGTGGTGCAGAGTCCCGTTGCCAGACATAGGGTCTTCCAGCAGCAACCCTCTTAACCTAGGGCCACACTACATTCTCAAGGCACTTGATGTAGGCTACCGTATTTTATCTGAGGCTCTGTGGGAAGATGAATGGAGGCATAACGTCGCCATCACTAGTGATCACTCCAAACACCTTCGTAATCACCATTAGACTCATCCAACTCTTTCCGAATTCTCTCCACTGTCCTCAGGTTAACACTCAAAAACTCTGAAATGTTCTCATGCTTGCGTGGCGTGGTGCAGAGTCCTGTTACCAGATATAGAGACTTCCTCTTTAACCAGGGCAACACTACCTCCTCAAGGCACTTGATATAGACCTGCGTGTTCAGTCTGAAGTCCCATGGAAAGATGAAAGGAGGCATAATATCGCCATCACTGGTAGTCACTTTAAAAACCTTCGTAATCACCATTAGACTCATCCAACTCTTTCCGAATCCTCTCCACTGTCCTCAGATTAACAACCCAAAACTCTGAAATGTTCGTATTTGAGTATCCAGAGCGAATACCAAGCAGTACAATATAACGTTTCCAAATTTCTGTCGGTGTGAATTGCGTCATGGTGCTCTTTTTCCTCACAGACGTGGCCCAAAATGACCTTTGCAGTCGACAAAACAATGCGCAAATTCAAATGGCGACAATTTATTCATCGCACCCTGTACTCACTCGAAGACTGGATTTCGTTTCAATGCTCTGGTCGTTAAATGAGTTGGTCGCTAAGCGAGTTCTATTGCCCGCTGTTTGGGGCCTATTACGCGTGGTGCTAGTTAGAACGTTTGTTTTCTGGACATGACACGGGGGCTCGAATCTCACCATGTTCGATTTGTCAGGAATGGGTGACATCTAGGTTATATCGGTCTGGGAAGTCTGCGACACCTTTGGAAAGTGCTTGAAAACGATCTCACGGGCAAACCCAAGCCTTGTGAGTGGAATCGGTTAGACGAAACCTTTCTAAAGCCGTCGATCTTCGTCCTAGCACGAAGTCACAAGTCATCGTGACCGAAGGTTTCAGCGTACTGGCCTTGTTCTAAAAAAGCTGTTCACGACAGATTATAGCCTATCTCTTCCAGAAGCTGTAACTAAAGTTCGGTCAGCCTAGTTGCTGTATAAACCTCATAGTTTGTGTGTAAAAGCAGATCTGGTCGTCAAGTGTGGTCGGGGATGAATGGCAGCCGGCTATAGACGCGCATAATGAGTTTGTGCCAACAGCTTCAGATCACAGTAACTGATGGAAGTGCCAGGTTACCTTGACATATTTAGGAAGGATATTAGAATAATCTAAAACATGTACTGGCAGCAAACCGCCTACGAATAGAAAACCAATTCAGTATATATCCGAAAAAAAAATACAGATATCTTATTGAAATTCTTTTGTATATTTGGAACACGGGGGAGATGTGGGTGATTTGACTTCGTGTAAGTAACGTTGCACGTCCTAGCACTAAAGGTCTGAACTCGTAGAATTAAATAGACTGAATATTTGCCTTGTAACGACAAACTTCCTATTAGAAGTTTTTCAGCCTAGGAATGTTATATTTAAGAATTTATTTATTTATTTATTTTATTTTTTTTTAATTTTTTTTTTACAATAGTCCTTAGCCTCCACAAGTCCACCTTTGAAGACTTTCCATAGAAATATTGACAGAGCAGTAAGAGGTTTGCAACATTTTGTCTACGGGAAAAGGGTTGTAAATGGAATATAACAATGCTAAAATGGAATATAATTAGTGAGCCACGATGACGCTGAGTTGCTTTTGGATTCTCTCTAATCTGGATCAGTTTCATTACAGTATAGACTCCTTGGTTTGTGTGTTGAGAGAGGTATGTAAAACGGGTTTGCAAGCCAATCTGGTAGTCAGGAGGACCGGAAACGAATGGTAGCCGGCCATAGACGCGCATAATGAGTTTGTACCAACCAGTTTCAGATCGATTTAACCTTAGCATTTGTAACTTTTCTAATTTATTTCTAAATCTTTATACAGTACAATAACTGTTGTAATTGCTAAGTAACCTTTACATATTTAGCAAGGATATTAGAATAATCCAAAACCTATAAACAAACCACCTGCATACGGATAGAAAATGAATTCAGTGAATATACGAAAATAAAAAGGGGCATAAGACAGGGATGTGTCTTATCGACAGACATTCAACCTATACAGTTAGACGATTATAAGAAAATTAGATCTCCTGACAGGATACATTATCCGTCCTGGGTTTAACGATAAACTACATCCGGCATCAAGGCCTCTGATCAGCTACAGGCAAATAGGGAACTTTCAAATAAAATCAAAACACCAGCCTGACGATTGCGTCGAGCATGAAACAGACTGTCGCCTCTAAGTATTGACTTCTATGTTCACTTTTATATTTACACACGGTCTATCTCTGATATTGAGCACTTTATCCCATAAATATAGCACATCTTAAGACTATATTTTTTCATATATATATATATATATATATATATATATATATATATATATATATATATATTAAAATAAAAAGAAAGAACAAAAGATATATAATCCGGTGTTCTTATAGATATTTTATTTTTACAAAATAGTGCTCAATGTAAATTTACAGAGTATTAAAATTATAAATTAATTGATTTAAAATTGTTTTTTTCCTTTACATAGTTCTAACCATGTTTCAAAATATTTTGAAACATGGTTTTAAAAATAATAAAAAACATATTTTAAATCAATTAATTTATAATTTATATATATATATATATATATATATATATATATATATATATATATATATATATATATATATATATATATATATATATATGTATAATCATACAATATGGACACCCTATATATAAACAAATGAGAAAATAATATATAGATATATTTCTCCAACTGCCTTGCTATATCTTGTGGAGTTAGATCACGCCTAAAGTGGAGTATTGCCGTAATGTCCACGCTGGAGCCACACAATCTTCATTTTCAATCCTATGTTTACTCTGTCGTTATTTTCATCTCACGCCCTATATTCCTTAGTTCTACCAGTTCAGACCTTCACAGCTAAAACCCGCCATGTAACTTAAAGTCGAATCACCCTTATTCCTTTCGTATCCAAATGCTAAGAAAGAAATTCAATTTGGACGGCTCGTTCCAAAGAACTGCTAAATGGTGGAACAAACTCCTGAATTGAATGGTTCGCAGTTGTTAATCGGGGAACCAAGTTCAAATTCCTGTTGGGTTCGTTATACTCACTTACATGAACCTGCCTCTTCTCCTACCAACTAACGGTTAACTAGTAAGACTCATACCACTAAACCATTATATATACAATCAAAATAAAATTCTGGCTTTAAATAACCTGCAAAGGTTTGATAAGCCATAAAATCTCCCTTACTCACAATTATCCTTCGTATTCTTTTGGTAAGAAGGATGTTACATCCGGATGGCTTCTTCCAAATAATATCTACATGATGGAACAGACAACAAGATAGTGCTTCCCTCATCAAAATAATCTTTTTTTTTAAATCTCTAGTCAAACGTTACATTCTTTTAACAACTTCATTCGGTGAACTTCTACATTATGTGGATTTTGAACAGTAAAACAAAAAAAATATTCATGAAATATTTTAGCTGGACGCAAGTGTGACATCGTTATGTGAGGAAGTCGTTATGTGAGGAATAGTAAATTAGTAAGTTAGTAAGAATAATGATTATCTGTACGGAAAGAAGATACAACATCTAAGCTTTAGAATGTAAAATATATCCGGAAACGGTACAGAAAGTAACTAAAATAAGTTATAATAATAATAATAATAATAATAATAATAAAATAAGTTATAATAATAATAATAAATTACGGAGATAGGACCTGTAACAATTTTATGGGACTACACAACACACACAGACAAAACCATCAAAATTAATCGTCCTAACATCGTGATTAGAGACCGCTAGGATAAAAAAATTGCCTCCCTATTGATATGGTAGCCCCTAAAGACTGTAAACTATCTTTGAAGATCTTCAAAAAACATTCAAAATACAAGGTCCTTGAGATCGAAATCACAAAAATGTGGCACATGAGGACATCAATAATTCCAGTTGTAGTTGGAGCACTCGGATTGATTGGAAAATATTCCAATAGACTAATTGAAAGAAATTCCTGGTAGTCAATGCCGTAAAGAAATACAAAAAATTTTAAAAACAAGTACAGGTCACGCCTTACGAAGGGTTTTACCTTATATATATATATATATATATATATATATATATATATATATATATATATATATATATTTTTAAAAACTGATCAGTGGAAAATGTCATGATGCTACTTCTGAGGTTAGGTTTGATTTGGTATATCAACCTCAATGGGTTATTTAATGCCAACAAGATTTTTATTGCTGGTAAGATTTTTTTTATCTATCTATCTATCTATCTATCTATCTATCTATCTATCTATCTATCTAAGTATAGTTTTTTTTTTGTTTGTTTGTTTGTTTTTTTATTTTTACGTTATATCAACCCCAATGGGTTATTTAATGCCAACAAGATTTTTATTGCTGGTAAGATTTTTTTTCAAACATGTATTACTGGTAATGTTTTTTTTTTCAAAAGTGTAATGCCGGTAATCATTTTTCTCATACAATAGTAATAGTGTATTGCTGGTAATCATTTTTTACAAATTATTTCTGGTATTAAATCCTATTTTTACACTTTCATAGTGCTTTGACTCCAGTTTGGGGGTTAACTATTTGCCCTTAACTGGGACCCTAAAAGATGTTATCACCTCTAGTCAGGGTGGACCTGGGAACACCAGCAATTAAGAGGTGGTCCCACGCTCCTCAAAACCTTCGGATCTTGCTGTCGGATGTAGTTTATCGTCTTGCCCAGGATGTGGGTGTAGTTTATCATCATACCCAGGAAGCTGACCTTAGGTTTCTGGTCAGAACCCGGAAATAAATGAGTATACGCCAAAAACCAAAGGAAAGAAGAAGAAGAAGAAGAAGAAGAAGAAGAAGAAGAAGAAGAAGAAGAAATAACACCAGGGGGGCGAACAGTCATCAAAGGGAGACAATTAAATGGAAAGATCATATGAGAGAAGTTGTAGCAGACAATATGGTATGGAGACGGCTAAAAAATTATCGTTATATCTGAACAACAACTACAAATAAAACGAATCATTAACAATGGAATAAAAATCTCGATAAAACAGGAAATTTATTGTGAAGACTGGAGTCAATAAAAGCGAACATAAAAGCCATTGTCAAAGAAAAATTACCAGAAATAAACGCAGTGTGAAACAATCTAGCCATAGCCGGACAATTGAAAATTGCTTCTGAAGTTGTTTTCATATTCGGAGCTGATATCTTTGTCCTTACTAATTTTAAACTAATTCATCTGCTTCTTTCTTTGATTTGGGGCTTAGCATTCGAGATCAACATATTTATACCAGTTCGAAAATTGAAAAACAGTATACAAAAAATAATAAGACAAAAATAAGCCAATCTTAAAAAACATAAAATAATTTTTAGACTGCTACCACCAAAAACATAGTTAACCACTACTTCTTTTAGCTATATAATAATTGCGAATTTTAGTGTGCGTCACACTTTATCAAGTAAAGGGACACAATTCTCTAACTTTCAATAGCTCATGTTACAAATTTTTGGATTGTCAACTTTTCATTACTGCTATCGTTTTCGGCGATTTTTTACGTGATATTTTGGGATGAATTTTTTTGTACGATAACAATTTTTATAACTTGGAATTAAATTTGGGAATAATCGAAATTAATTGCGAAGTCTAACGAAAGTCACCCATAAAATAAAAATAATTGTTTGTACGGAAAATAAGGACCTACACACATCAAACTCTCTTTGATTTAAGTGGCGGGAGAAAAATTATCGTTGAACTTTTAAAAGGTAAGCTTAAATATTAATCCAATACTTAAATGCAGCGATCAATTTTGTGTTCTTCTGTAGTTTATTGTTGCCTATCGCATACGGCTGCAGTATGCTTCGTAAAAAGATATCTCAGCTAAAAGTGGACCTGATTGCAATCAAAAGAGACAAGGCTGCGGCGAGGAAAAGTGAAAATGAAAACCCAGATCAAATGGCAGCCAGGAGAGCTTCCAATGCTGAGAATATGTAAAGAGTTGGGGACTCTCAAACTCCTGAACAAACCGAAGGCACAATCAAGAGCCCTCTGCAGGAACTAGCTTAAATGTAGCCAGATAGCGGGGCTTCTAAGCTAATATGTCTACAAATCTTGCAAGTGTTTTAAGAGAGGGCGGAAAAAGCGATACTGAAATCCAAAGCCGTATAGAGACACTCAAGGAAGCATTTCAAAAGCTATACACAGTACAAATAAAAAAAAAAAAAGAAAATTTCGCTACGTGATATCTGTCCTCCTGTATGACAATATTCAGCCCCCCCCACGAGTGTGTCATGTGGCACAAGGCCTTTTTAACGTGGGCATTTCCGAGCCATTAGGCTCGGCCAAAAAATAGCCATTTGAACCCGTATAAACAGGTTCAGGGCCATTTTTATTCCGAAGGAGACTCCGCCCTTCAGCGTAGTCTCCTTCAAATCTTCCTCCCTGTCCGAAGGAAGAGAAAACCGTGCAGTCAGTTCAAAACTTGAACGACTGACTCTGTCCTCCTGTATGACATTGAATGCTAGACAATCTCCTCAAATATCAAGAAGAATCTCTAAGCAACAGCAATGTGGTTCTACAGAAGGATGCTGAGGATACTGTGGACCTAACATGTGAGTAACAACGAAGTTTTGGAGAAAAGTAAACTAAAAGGAAACTAATTCTTAACATCAAGAAGAGACAGCTGAGGTTTCTGAGGTATATAAGGGGGGTTTGAAAAATCTGATACTCACAGGGTAGATAGATGGACAGAGGAAAATTAAGCATAACATGCTTAGTGATGTCGAGAAAATTCTTCTTCTTCTTCTTCTTCTTCTTCTTCCTCTTCTTCTTTCTCCATCCCCCCATAATTTTTTCCTTCCATTCATTTTCTTCTTCTGCTCCTCCTCCTCCTACTTCTTTTTCATTTTCTTTTTCTTTCCCTTATCCTCCCCTTCCTCTTTCTCCTCCTTTACTTCCTCCTCTTCATTCTTCTTCTTCTTTTTCTGTTTCTCCTCGTCTTCCTCCTTTTTCTTCTTCTCCTCTTCCACGATTATTCTTCTTTTCATTCATTTTCTTCTTCTTCTTCTTCTTCTTCTTCTTCTTCTTCTTCTTCTTGACTTTATCAATAACAAAGGAACTGTAAAAAATTGCCTTGATTGGCAATGAAATACTAGAAGAAGAAACCTGAATACGAAATCCCGTAGAAGGAAAACTACGCAATTATCCTTCTTAAGAAGCCATGGAAACTCATAGATAATAAAGGAAAGAGATGTGTGGAGAATTATGGTCGGCTACATTAGGAAGGAACATTAAAAAAAAAAGGAAAGTTAGCAGATGCAGCTTTTATCCTTGAACCAAACAAATTAATGCTTAGTCAATGATAAAGAAAAAAAATCTCTTCCTCTCTTTCTGCTGATTTGTATTTGCGATTAAAATAAGTATATTTAATTCCAAGCACGAAACATCTAAATTTTGGTGATTTTTTTTTCTTCTTCTTATCTACAAGCTAAGTTGTAATTGGATTTCGATAACACTTATAGCATAATGAGATGGCAGCAGCTTTTTGAAGTTTCTACATCGTCAATAAAAAAAAGAGGAAGAAAATATTCTGAAAATTAAAACATCGTGTCTTTTTCACTGGAACTGGTAATTTTTGTGAATTTATTTTCCACCTAAAGTACCTATTCACTCACGACCCACTTTTCGTTGACAGCAGTCGGGAAGTTTCAACGCTTTTACTTCAAGTGATATTAATGGTTTAAAATTAATGTTTACGTTACAGGATAGAAATAATTTTCGCCTTTGTAGTGGGCATTATTTTGTTTCGTTTTATTTATTTTTTATTTTCTATCTTTTAATTTTTAATGAACTTTATAAGGAATCTTTTCAGCTGAACTAACCAACCGCATTTCGAATGAAAAAAAAAAGGAAACAAAAAAAAAAAGAAACAAAAAATATATTTGGCGCCAATGTGAAAACGAGGCTGTTTTGCTTTTTACTTTTTTTCTTTTCTTTGTTATATTTCAATAATAAAGATAAAAATGAATTTTATATTAATTTATTTTCCCTTAAGCAATTTGAAATTAGGGAAGTGATATTTCAGTATAGTTTTCTTCTAAGTGATCACCAATTCCATTAATAATTATTAAAAATAAAATACAAAAACAAGCCAGGCCTTTGCAAAATGAGACCGCGAACATTCATCGCTACAAATAAAATAAGTGTGAATAAATAATTAAATATGGATATGGAAACATACCGCTGAGACTGACATTACAGATGAACATTAAACGTATATTTTATATTTGTATGATCACAATCTATAGTATAAAAGAAGACATGAGTCTCTGTTCGCCACGCATTGTCTACGCGTGACTTTCTATTATATTTGGGTAGAAACACGACTCCGTCTCAATTATTGCGGAGTCAAAAGCGTGTATAAGAGAATACAAAGGTCAAGAGAGAAAATAATGAGAAGAAGCGTACCCCAGTGAGGGACACTTTTTGCCCACATGCATCTGAAGGCCAGAATTTAAGGTTATATCTAGCTATTTCAACTGTAAAAGGATGAGACCTTGCCGCCAATCTAGTCGTGCGCTGACATTAATAAAGCCTAAGGACCATAGAGGAAATTTTATCAGAACAATTAATATGAAAGTATTTATAGAAAAGGAACGGCGATGCTACGTTAGGGCGATAGGAAAGTGTCTGAGGCAGAGATGACAGGTCAGGACCAATAACATTGCAGATTCTTCTCTAGAATCTCTAAACATATAGCAGAAGCACTTTTCGTCACCTTGAACACCGTTATTCTTTTTATCCTTTCCTCATTCCATGTATACACCATATTTTCAATTACATTCACTCACTGTAAACCCTTACGTACTCGTGTAACTGCCACGTTGCTTGGGGCGATATGCATATATACATATGTGTGTGTGTGTGTGTGTGTGTGTGTGTGTGTGTGTGTGTGTGTGTGTGTGTAAAGATAGATAAAAAGAGACAGAAAAAGTCTGAAAAAGATAGATAGATAGATAGATAGATAGATAGATAGATAATGAACGGACTGGGTTTAGATAGATAGATAGATAGATATGATAGATAGATAGATAGATGAATGATACTAATGGATAGATACGAAAAGACTGGGATAGATAAATAAATAGATAATGAACAAACCTGCATTAGATAGATAGATAGATAGATAGATAGATAGATAGATAGATAGATAGATAGATAGATAATAGATACGAAAAAGACTGGGATAGATAAATAAATAGATAATGAACAAACCTGCATTAGATAGATAGATAGATAGATAGATGTTAGATAGATAGATAGATAGATAGATAGATAGATGAATGAATAATAGATAGATACGAAAATAGATGGGATAGAATAAATATATATAATAATGAACAAACTTGCATTAGATAGATAGATAGATATGAATAATGATAGATAGATAGATAGATAGAATAGATAGATAGATACGAAAAATAGATAGATAAATATATAGATAATGAACAAACTTGCATTAGATAGATAGATAGATAGATAGATAGATAGATGAATAGATAGATAGATAGATATATGAAAAAGACTGGGATAGATAAATATATAGATAATGAACAAACTTGCATTAGATAGATAGATAGATAGATAGATAGATAGATAGATAGATAGATAGATAGATAGATAGATAGATAGATGATAAAAAGACTGGGATAGATAAATAAATAGATAATGAACAAACCTGCATTAGATAGATAGATAGATAGATAGATAGATAGATAGATAGATAGATAGATAGATAGATACGAAAAGACTGGGATAGATAAATATATAGATAATGAACAAACTTGCATTAGATAGATAGATAGATAGATAGATAGATAGATAGATAGATAGATAGATAGATAGATAGATTTATGGGATGGGATAAATAAATATAGATAATGAACAAACTTGCATTAGATAGATAGATTATAGATAGATAGATAGATAGATAGATAGATAGATAGATAGATACGAAAAGACTGGGATAGATAAATAAATAGATAATGAACAAACCTGCATTAGATAGATAGATAGATAGATAGATAGATAGATAGATAGGAAAAGACTGGGATAGATAAATATATAGATAATGAACAAACCTGCATTAGATAATAGAAATGATTGATAGATAGATAGAATAGATAGATAGATAGATAAATAAAAGATTGAGATAGATAGATAGATAGATAGATAGATAGATAGATAGAATATAGAAAAATATTGAGATAGATAGATAAATAGATAGATAGATAGATAATCATGCACACATAATGGCAATTTGGATCGAACTTGCCAGAGAATCTCTCTCACAATCAAGAATCTATAGCCACCTTATGAAAGCCAATAACCGGCGAACCTCTCTTTAAGTCAACTTTTTAAAGAGATTACAATCACTCGGATAGAGAATAAGCATCAATTAACAGCATTTTCATTTTGACATCAATTCAAAAATTCCAAAATCTATATTCCTTGCGCTGTATTGATCCCAATCCTGTATATTTTGCAGCTAATACCATATGAAATATATGCTCGATATCATTCCTGGTTAGAAAGAGAGAGAGAGAGAGAAAGAGAGAGAGAGAAAGAGCGGCAGAGAGAGACAGACAGAGAAAGAGACTGGGGAAACGTGTATTTTGTTAATACAGACACAACCCTGCTTTTACTCTTATCTCTAATATGTATCTGCAGGAAGCGTTTAAAATAATGGCTTTTATGAACAAGGGCTTGGCAAAAAACATGGGCTATTCTTTAACTAAGCCATTTTTAGCCGTAGAAACACACAAAGCCAATCAAAGGGAACACAAACGTCTCAAGGGTCCCTATCTTGCCCTAAATACTGTCTCCGTTATTTGCATTCGTTGCTTGAGGGTCGGTAAAAACGAATCCCTGTTCATCTTTAACTACAAAGATTTAATAGTCGAAGCATATAAACGATGTTAAATTAAACAGAAAAGATTCTAAATCTAGTCCTCAAAACTCTCCTCATCTCAGCCGTGATCTGTGATGGCTATTCTGTAACTACAACTAATAGCAAAAGCACACATCGTTTTCCAAAATGTGCACAAAAAGTTTCAAGATTCTAACGCTCATCTTCAATATGCCTTAACTGATTCAATTTTTACGGCTTATCAACATTTTGCAGGTTATTTAAACCAAGAAAATATTTTTAGATTGTAAAAATTTGGTGGAGGGAGATAATAAAGTTTTAGTGATACAAATTTTACTAATTAACCCATAGCGTGGGAGAGAAGGCGGATTCATATCTTTCTCATGAGTATTTACGCGTACGTGAATATAACAAACCCGACTGGAATTAGAACTCAGCTCTCAGATAACAATTTCGAGCTATTATCCATTACACCACCCGCACATCCAATCTTACAGCACCTGATATTCTCAAGCAATCATGCAAATCAGAGAGAATTAGAAGTCCTACCAGGATTCATTATTGGCAGTCATAATCTTAAAAACATGACATGCAGATGACACAAGCCTGAATCGCTTCACTGCATAGTTTAAATGAGTCCGGTGAGAAGAGGCATCCTTGTCTTACACTCCTTTTTAAGTTTGTATCTTTACAGAATAAATTTCTATCTGTATTCAGGTGGTTTGTTACCGGTATAGATTACCAAATATTTCTTTTACAAACACGTTTGCTGCCCGGCTGCGGACCTTTGTATTAGGTTGGTGCAAAAATAATGACGTAAGAATGTCGTTTTTTGACGTTAAAAAATACGTCAAAAACGACATTCTTACGTCATTATTTTTGCACCAACCTAATAACTCTTTCATTTGCTCAAATCTTTGCTTATAATGTGTGTGTGTGTAGAGGCCGCCATTTTGGAGAAGGAATTACTGTAGCAAATGGCAGCCTCACTTCACATTGTCTTTATGATATTTTATGCTTTGTAACTAAAATGGACGTAGGAATTTTCAAATTCCAAAAAAGAAACTAGGTACAGCGTTTCGATTAAATCTTGCATTACTATGAAAATCGCAACGGATTCACGGAAGACAATAACACCTCTGGATAGATCATGATGTCAGCTACATATCATGTTCTTAATTTCATACATTAACAGCTGTTCTGCGTGTTCGTACATGGCAAGTTACACACAAGTCTACCTCCGCATTACACACCGCGAACTGAGATCACATCCACTGTTTCGTCTTCATAATCGTTCAGCATCGATACTTGGTAATGGGTATATTCTTTTCTGTATGGCGGGAATCCAATTCATTTTTATATTCCAGCATCCTGAATGGACATGGCGTACAAAAAAAGACGTATTAGTAGCAATCATATATTTCTGTTAGAATTTCTAGGATATGGATTTGTCGGTCGGAGAAATATCCTCATCTTCGCTGTTATGTTTCGGATTAAATTGTTTTTTACGGTTTATCAACCCTTTGTGGGATATTTAAAACTGAAACATAGTTCGTATTAAAGAGGTTAGCTTACAGTAGTCAATGGTTTAAGAATTGGCGGTTTCATCGTTTAAAAAAGTCAACCATAATTTATTTTAAATTCTAACTCAAAATTTTTTTTTTTTTTATCTGAATTTGTGGTAAAATGCAATTTAAAAATGGAATGAAACGTCGACATGAAAGATTACTAGTATTAAGTCAATACATATTTAATAATTGCAATAACAACAGACATATTCATAAAAAAGCAGTGAAGAATAATGAACTAATAGTGACTAATAGAACTAATAATAATAAAGAACTAATAAAAAGAGTTAAAAAAAAAAAAAGAAAAAAATGAAAAAATAAGCAGTTTTCATTTTCCTCTCAATAGAGCTCTGTCGATCAAAATTGTCGGATGACTTTGGTTCGTGTGCACTTTTATGCGAGACACCGGATATGATCCCCAAATTAGGGGTTATCGGCAAAAAATACCGATTATCAACATTTAATATCATACCATTAAGATCCGCTTCATCAGATACCAACCAAATTAAATTGCCATTAATTTCAGAACAAGCATCGAATGTATCTGTATGAATATATATATATATATATATATATATATATATATATATATATATAGAGAGAGAGAGAGAGAGAGAGAGAGAGTACGATTTTTTTTATTAATATGGCAATTTGAGAATTTTTTTTTTGTTGTAGGAGTTTATCAGTCAATATGGCATGAACTAAATTGTTCAATAAATAGAGTAATGTCTAAATTTTCAAAAATTCAACCTTAGCCCTTGCGACTGCACGGTCCAAATGTTTCTATCCGTTAATTATAACACATTTCAAAATATATATATATATATATATATATATATATATATATATATATATATATATATATATCTGTATGTGTGTGTGCACGCGTAAATACATAAATATATGAATTTCACACAAAGTACTGGTGTTATTGGAACATTGCTCAATATTATATAACAGAGCTATACTATATATATATATATATATATATATATATATATATATATATATATATATATTCCATATAATTTGCACTGAAACAGTTTCCATGCTAAACGCACACTCAACATCTGAAGATTGCGTTTGGCATGAAACTCCGAGTCATGCTTAAGGTGAAAGATAATAATATGCATATTTATTAATATATATATATATTGTTTATACGTTATTTTCATAAATACAAATATTTAAGTAAATGCCCTTTTAATAATGAACATTTTTAACAACATTTACCGGCCTAAACATCCGAGAAATTTTCATAAAAAATATGGGTCTTCCGAGAAGAACCGAACCTGTATCCTACACGGAACCATCATATAGCCTGACGTGCTATACCATTTTAGCTACGTTTGCTTAGCAAGGTCGATATTACCTCTTTTAAACAACAATTTTCCACGATTTCCCTCGAACGTTCATATCTGCTCGAAGCGTATCTAAACGTAAACAAATGACGTCACACACTACGAAAGTCCGACAATTATTTTAATATATTTTATTGTTATACGTTATTTTTATAGACACAAATATTTAAGTAAATGCTCTGTTTTTTATAATAAACAGTATTAATATTTGTCTTTGCTCACTATATAATTTTACAGTGGGGTTCACTCGGAAGCCATTTTAGGTAGAGTGTTACATATTAAGATGCACTGTTTATAGGTGCGGAAGATAACGGTTAACCCTAGACTTGAACAGGTTAAGATTTTAGTGATCGGGGGAATATCCTCTTAAGAATCGGTTCAACGGTGCAGTGGTCCGCTTGAAGAAGCTGTTCGAGTGGAACTGACTTCTCACCAACGGAGGAAATGAGTCTGGTTTGCTACAAAGTGCGTAGCATCGTGGGTCCTAGCCGTGGATGTTCGAAATGCTGGAACTGAAGAATGTAGTTCGTCTGACATCTTTCCATGGAAGTGACGATAAATCAGAGAGATTCTTCGCTAAGTTTCATCTGTGAGAGACAGATTGTAGAGTGGCAAATAAGGACCAGGGGACGCATTTGGAGCCTAACGAGACAGAAAAGTGAGGAACTTACATCTCCCACCCAAACTAATTCAATGAATCAACCTATGTACGTGTTGTGGGCTGATCTACGTGTCTGTCACCTGAAATGCCGACGACCAACATGGCAGACACGGAATATGAGTCCACGTAAAAAAAAAAAAAAAACAACAAGGAGCAATATATCTGTACATATAAAATACAATATTGTTGCGTTTTGCTGAAGAATGAACATGAATGGAGAAAATATTTGATGCTCGTGAATTGTTTGCGTATGTGTAGAAGAAATTCCTAGAAAAAAATGAAGTGAAAGTTGCGCACATAGATGTACGTGTGCGTGTGTGTGTGCGCCCGCGCGTGTATATTTTTCATGCATTTCCCAAAAGAAAAGCGTTCTTCCGCGAGAGACTTACATGTTGACGTGTAAGCGGATAAAGTGAGAAAAATAGAACGATAAAAAATATCGCCGAGTATTTATAGTCCGGAGAGCGTCCCCTAGTAACGGTTTCGAAAATTAGCAGGCGGTACTCAGACATACGTTTGAGGAGAAATACATTTAATACATTATGAAACGTCTTTCATTACAGTATCTGTTTTATTGGATTGGAAACCTTACTTAACATTATAACCTTGTAATTTTAATAGAAATAAAACTATTTCAATTCCATCTTTCGGTATTATATATGTTTAAATGATTGGTGAATTTGATTATCAGTAAACCTTTGTATACTATTTAGATTATTCAGACTATTGTCCTCATCTTTGTCGACATGTTTATTACAATGTTTCGGCCGTTGTAATAAATATGACGACAAAGATGAGGACAATACTCCGAATAATGTTAATAATGTACATAATACCTCATCTCAGAAATATAGACAGATACTGAAAGGCCGAAACGTTGTAATAATATGGTGACAAAGATGAGGACAATAGTCCGAATAATGTAAATAGTGTACATAATACCTCATCTCAGAAATATAGACAGATACTGAAGGGTCGAAACGTTGTAATAAATATGGCAACGAAGATGAGGACAATAGGCCGAATAATGTAAATAGTGTACATAATACCTCATCTCAGAAATATAGACAGATACTGAATGGTCGAAACGTTGTAATAAATATGGTTACGAAGATGAGGACAGCAGTCCGAATAATGTAAATAGTGTACATAATACCTCATCTCAGAAATATAGACAGATACTGAAAGGACGAAACGTTGTAATAAATATGATGACAAAGATGAGGACAATAGTCCGAATAATGTAAATAGTGTACATAATACCTCATCTCAGAAATATAGACAGATACTGAAGGGTCGAAACGTTGTAATAAATATGGCGACAAAGATGTGGACAATAATTCGAATAATGTAAATAGTGTACATAATACCTCATCTCAGAAATATATGAGAAACCTTTGTACGTTTGAAAGAATATAAATCTATTTCCTTTCAATAGCTGTTCCATTTATTTTATCCGGTCTAAAATTTCTTTTATCGGACTGTCGGACTATGGCTGTTGTCCAATCCTCGTACGTTATCTGAAGCATTTTTTTCATTTAAATTTTCAACAATTTTATCTCCTTATTCTTTTCTTAATAAATAGTAAAAGTGTAAACAAAAGAAAAACCGCCCTTGGCGGCGACCGTCATGATAATGAAAGCTATCGCTGACATTTCTTAAGCAGCTAATCAATTATTTAGCCCGGCTCCGCTGTCAGATACAGATCTAGTTTGTTTTTCATGTTATACAGAAATCATTCCCGTTCAGCACGTTCATCAATTGCAACATTAACTCCATCATTTAAATGGTTTCCATGTTGCATCGTCTTGTTGCTGGCTCGTTAATGCTATTCCCATCTCGAAAAAAAATTCTCTTCAATATCCCCTCAAACGACAACCATTTTTTTTTCTGTATGAAAAAGCGGAATTTAAGACGATACTTACAAGAAACATTAAATATAAACATCAAAACGAAAAGCAAAATCATGAAATTAATCAAGAGCAACAAAATGGCGGAAAGTTTCGACCATTGTAGGTGATTTTAGCAAATGAAATTTAACCAGAAGTGATGGAAGTGAGTTTGTTTGGTTTTGATTTATCGGGATTCAGGATTTGGTTACTGTATGAAAGGTCATTTCTCAAGAAAACAATATTGGATATGGCATAGAAGAGACGTGTTTTGAGATTAGACAGCATCTTCAAATAGATACAGAGAGGCTGAATAGGTCTGAATAACAAAAGAAAGAAAAACGGAGCGGGAAAAATCAAGAATCAAGCAGACGATGCGTGGGAAGAAAGAAAGAAAGAAAGAAAGAACGAAAGAAAGAACGAAAGAAAGAAAGAAAGGAAGGGAAATGACACTAGGAAAAGAAAGAAACAAACAAACAAACAAAGAAAGGGAAATGACACTAGGAAAAGAAAGAAAGAAAGAAAGAAAGAAAAAAATTTAAAGAAAAAATAAAGAAAAGAAAGAAAAAAAAGAAATATCAATAGGAAAGAAAGAAAGAAAGAAAGAAAGAAAGAAAGAAAGAAAGAAAGGAAAGAAAAGGAAATGAAAAAGGGAAAGAAGAAAGAAAAAAGAAAGAAAAAAAGAAAAAAAAAATAAAAAAAAAAAGAAAGAAAAAAAAAAAAAGGAAATATAAAAAGAAAAGAAAGAAAGAAAGGGGAAAAAGAAAGAAAAAGAAAGGAAAAATCCAAAGAAAGAAAGAAAGAAAATCAGAAAGAAAAGAAAATGTCAATAAAGAAAGAAAAAGAAAGAAAGAAAAAAGAAAGAAAATGTAAGAAAGAAAGAAAAAAGAAAGAAAGAAAGAAAAGAAAAAAAAGAAAGAAAGGAAATATCAATTTGGAAAAAAAAGAAAGAAAGAAAAGAAAGAAAAGAAATTAAAAAGGGAAAATGAAAACTAAAAAAAAAAAAGAAAAAACAAAGAAAGAAAGGAAAACACTAGGAAAAAAAGAAAAAAAATAAAAGAAAAGAAAGAAAGAGAGAGAGAAAACAGTGAAATATCAATAAAGAAAAAAGAAAGAAAATGAAAAGAAAGAAAGAAAGAAAGAAAGAAAAAAGGGAAAAGGAAATGTCAATGGGACAGAAAAGAAAGAAAGAAAAGAAAAAAAAAATGAAAGAAACCTAAGAAAATTTAAAACAGTGAAATATCAATGGGAAAAAAAAAAAAAAGAAAGAAAGAAAGAAAAAGAAAGAAAGAAAAAAAAAAATGAAAATGGGAAAGAAAGAAAGAAAAGAAAGAAAAAAAAAAGAAAGAAAGAAAGAAAGAAAATAAAAAAAGAAGAAAGAAAGAAAAAAAAAAAAAAGGAAAGAAGAGAAAAAAGAAAAAAAAGAAAAGAAAGAAAGAAAGAAAAAAAAAAAGAAAGAAAAAAAAAAGAAATAAAAATAGGGAAAGAAAAGAAAAGAAAGAAAGAAAGAAAGAAAGAAAGAAAGAAAAAAAAAAAAGGGAAATGTCAATGGGAAAGAAAGAAAGAAAGAAAGAAAGAAAGAAAGAAAGAAAGAAAGAAAGAAAAAAAAACGGTGAAATGTCAATAGGGAAATAAAGAAAGGGAGACAGGAAAATGTCAATAGGAAAAGAAAGAAAGAAAAAAGAAAAAAATATGAGCAGAAAGAAAAAAAAGAAAGGAAATGACAATAGGAAAAAAAAAGAAAGAAAGAAAAAAAAAAAAAGAAAGAAAGAAAGAAAGGAAATGTCAATGGGAAAGAAAGAAAAAAGAAAGAAAAGAAAGAAAAGAAAGAAAGAAAGAAAAGAAAAACAGTGAAATATCAATAGGGAAAAAAGAAAAAAGAAAGAAAGAAAGAAAGAAAGAAAGGGAAATGTCAATGGGAAAAAGAAAGAAAGAAAGAAAGAAAGAAAGAAAGAAAGAAAGAAAGAAAGTGAAATGTCAATAAAGAAAGAAAGAAAGAAAGAAAGAAAGAAAGGGAAATGTCAAGAAAGAAAGAAAGAAAGAAAAAGAAAAAGAAAGAAAGAAAGAAAAAGAAAGAAAGAAAGGGAAATATCAATAGGGAAAGAAAGAAAGAAAGAAAGAAAGAAAGAAAGAAAGAAAGAAAGAAAGAAAGAAAAAAGGGAAATGTCAATGGGAAAAGAAAGAAAGAAAGAAAGAAAGAAAGAAAGAAAGAAAGAAAAAGAAAAACGGTGAAATGTCAATAGGGAAATAAAGAAAGGGAGACAGGAAAATGTCAATAGGAAAAGAAAGAAAGAAAAAAGAAAGAAAATATGAGCAGAAAGAAAGAAAGAAAGGGAAATGACAATAGGAAAAGAAAGAAAGAAAGAAAGAAAGAAAGAAAGAAAGTGAAATGTCAATAGGGAAAGAAAGAAATAGAAAAAGATAGGGAAATGTCAATGGGATAAGAAAGAAAGAAAGAAAAGAAAGAAAAAGAAAGAAAGAAAGAAAGGGAAATGTCAATCGGAAAAGAAAGAATGTAAAGTGATTAATATAAGAGAAGAGAAGAAAGAAGGAAAGAAAATTAAGACTTTAATGGGGAAAAAAGAAAGAAAAAGAAAAATCAAAATACGAATGAATCTAAAAAGATAAAAAAATTTAAATAAATGTAATTTATGTGTACTTCAGTATAAACTAATAATAGGTTGCTACTTGAATATAACAAGGGTGATCTTGGGTGTAAGAGCTTTATACTGTCACAACCTGGGCTAGTTACGTCGTAATTATTAAAGTCGTTTCCTTTTGTGCCCATTCTCTTCTCGGTCAGTCGCTGTGACATGTCAAGTACGAGAGACATATGTTCAGATATCCGAAAATAAGACAGTATAAAGGGAAATGCAAGTTCAAGCCTTTAATAAGGTTCTTCGCATTTAGTGAACATAAGCAGACAGACATACGTTTTGAACGCCGTTGGGCTGATTAATTGTTTAGAGTATTTGATAAAACAAGTAATGGTTGTTTGACTTTTTCTAAGGTGGCTAGCTAATCCCAGTTGCAGACGCCAGCACAGGCACATCTGATATATATTGCAAGTATGATGAGCGGAACTTTCCGTAAGGTTAGACGCATTCTTTCCTGAAAAACGCTCTCAAAAATTTACCTGCGTCTTAGCACTGAAAGGTCAAGTTATCGAGAGGAGTTTGCCAACCCTTACGAACGCCAGTCATGAGGCTTTTTTACAGTGTGGTTCAGCCCGTACAAGGCTCGGAAACCGCTCGAGGTAGAGTGTTACAGAGTAAGGGCCACAGTTTATGTGGATAGGTGGGGAAGATAATGGTTGGCCTTGAACATTTTAAGTGTGTAGTGATCGCGGGAACATCTTGGTGGGACTCTGTTCCACAGAGAGGTTTTTCGCAAGAAGATATTCGGGTGGAACTTAGTTCTAACCGATACGGGGGCGGAATGCGGGTGGTTCTCTACAATGTGGGTAGCCGTGAAGGGTAGTACCCATGGAACTATGGAATGTAGTTCTTCTAAGTCCTTTCCCTGAATGTAAGCGATAAAGCAGTGAGAGATTTGCTATATTTCGACTCTGAGAGAGGGTCTACAGTGTTAAAAATAATCTGTCACCCCCGGGGACGTGGAAACGCTTTGCGGCTCTATCGAGACTGAAAAATGAGGACTTTGCAACTCTTGTCTATATCTGACAGCAATACTCCATTTTCGCCCTGATCTGGCTCCTGTTATAATACAGGATAGTGATGAATCGTATATTCAAGTTCCCCATGAGGTCTTGCTTAAGTTTCAGGCCCAATAGTCACACAAGGCATTAAAGGCCTTAAACTCGTACGGGAAATATAGTGAGCACAGTTTTTGCTTCCGAAAGAAACCATTATTACGGTGGGTTTGTTTTTTTACGGTTTATCAACCATCTTCTTAAACAGAGGCAAATGAGCCAATTATTTACTTCTAGCTTGGCAGCGTTACCTTGTGTCTAGGGTGGATTAATTCATAATGAAGAATTTACATGAAATCCCATCTTGGATACTAGACAGTTTTTCTAAAGTCGTTTCTTTTAACGCTGAGATATTCAAAGCTTTTCGAATCTGTTTTTATTTATTTATTTTTAATGGCTTTTTGAACAAGTCGAAAGACTTGTGTACGAGATATTTACAAAAAGTATGGGCACTGCTTCTATATAAACAAAACTACAACTATTATCAATTCGGCATTTAATCTCCTACGAAACAGTCCCTTTATGGGGACTAGGGCTATAAAAAGAAAACTCCAACACATATCAATTCGGCATTTAATCTCCTTCGAAGTAATCCCCTTATCAGGACTGGTGATATAAAAAGAAAACTACAACACATATCAATTCGGCATTTAATCTCCTTTGAAGTAGTCCCCTCATCGGGACTGTTCCTATAAAATGAACACTACAATTCATATCAATTCGGCATTTAATCACCTTCGAACTACTCCCCTTATCGGGAGTGGTGCTATAAAAAGAAAATTACAACACATATCAATTCGGCATTTAATCACCTTCGAAGTAGTCTCCTTATCGGGACTGTTGCTATAAAAAGAAAACTCCAACACATATCAATTCGGCATTTAATCACCTTAGAAGTAATCCCCTTATCGGGAGTGGTGCTATAAAAAGAAAACTACAACACATATCAATTCTGTATTTAATTACTTCGAAGTAGTCCCCTTATCAGGACTGGTACTATAAAAAGAAAACTACAACACATATCAATTCGGCATTTAATCACCTTCGAAGTAGCCCCCTTATCAGGACTGGTGCTATAAAAAGAAAACTACGACAATTATCAATTCGGCAATTAATCTCCTTCAAAGTAGTCCCTATCTGAAGTCACTCATTTCATCCAACGTCGTTTCCTTAGATGGAAGCATTTCTGTAACTCCTCTTTTGCGATAGCTAGCAGCTGCTTCCTCGCATTCTCTTGGATCTCATTTGCGTCTTGGAATCTTGTCCCTTTGAAGTGGGATTTTATTTTTGAAGAGGAAAAAGTCGTAAGGAGCGAGATATTTTGGAATATGGGGGTTGTCGGAGGTGGAGAATGATATGTTTGGCCAAAAAGTAATGGAACCTCTGAGCTGTGATGATATGACCACACTCTACACACTTTCCTTTCAAGCACTGCTATAAACAACGTGAGTGAGAGCGACATAGTTGATTGTATATCTGTGCCAGGCTCCGTTACCATAGCAACAGTCCCGATAGTTGTTTTTTTTTTTTACAGACCTCATATTTCTTTCCTAATGACTGTTAAACAATTCTGTATGTTCTATGATCAGATCCATACCCGGAAAAAAATCTGTATTTTTAAAAATTTCTAATGTGTCATTCAAACGAGACAGTTGCTCACTCAAATCCACTCTTTACTGTATGGGTGGCAAAAGTGGAAGACATTTATTGTTTAATCAATTTTCCTCTAAGCAAGGCGATAACGCCACTAAGATGTAAATGGCTTCTGGAAGTGAAAGAGAATTCCATGCGTTTTCAGGTAATCGGAGATCCAGTCCTAAACAAGAAACAAGGGATAAACCTTTAATCCTGTTCAAAAGACCGGGGAGGTGTGTGAACCGGGCGGTGGGTGAAACTATTTACTCTTATTGAGGAAAAATAATTAAATATATAGTAAACAAAATTTCAGGGTTTAGGCGGAGCCGTTAGAAGCATAGAGTTTAGGTAAATTTTAGAAGGAACCGGAAACCCAATCCTAAACAGGAAATGACGGATTAAAATCTACTCCGGTTCAAAAGACCGTGGAAAGGTGTGAAACGGAAAACGCCGATTAATATTTGCGCGGAATCTATATTTCTCATTTGTGAATTTTTCCGTAGTTTTGTAAACGACGACTGACTGATTGCACACGCGGCAAAGAGATTAGGAAACTTTAATGACACTTCTAAGATTTCGCTAACATATGTTAGGTTTGTAGTCAAACTAATGTTTTATTTTTATTTTCAGACTGAATTCTGATATGGCCTGTATACTAAGCGAAAGGTGAACAGAATCGTTTTTTTCTTCTTCTTCTAGACTAATTGTTTACACATACCCTCTTGAGTAACGATCGACTGGAGGCCAGCCTGCCAGATAGCTTGTTTTTGACTTATCTTCTTTTTTTATTTATTTAAAGTAACGACATAAACGTTTCAATCGGGATACAGAAGATGCCGAAATACAAGTGGTTGCTGAAAATGTTATATCCCCGACCAAGAATGTAATCAAAATATTTCTGAGCTTTGATCGTTTTGTAAGGTTTTGGGTAGTGGATTTGGAATTATAACTTTTCAAAATTTTCTCGTTATTTACTGCTTTATATATACTATAGAAAGCATCAAAAACATCCCTTTTTTTCTTAGAAAACTTATTTTGTTATATAAACTCGCTGACTTTTTTCTATAATTTATCTTAATATTATTTATGAAATGTCCAAGTTCGACAATTATTTAAAGACATATATCTGAATTTATATATATATATATATATATATATATATATATATATATATATATATATATATATATATAAGAAATATAGTCTTAAGGTGTGCTATATTTATGGGATAAGGTGCTCAATATCAGAGATAGAGCGTGTGTAAATATAAAAGTGAACATAGAAGTCAACACTTAGAGGCGACAGTCTGTTTCATGCTAGATGCAATTGTCAGGCCATATATATATATATATATATATATATATATATATATATATATATATATATATATATATTTATAAAGAAAGAACAGTAAGATATATAATCCGGTGTTCTTTTAGATATTTTTATTTTTACAAAATAGTGCTCAATGTAAATTAACAGAGCATTAATATTATAAATTAATTGATTTAAAATTTGTTTTTTTTCGCTACACAGTTCTAACCATGTTTCAAAAATGGAAGCTAAAAGCTACGAATTTAATTTTGTAATTAAATTAAAGACATTAGTTCCATTTCATCCTCAAGCGAATTTTGAGGATGAAATGGAATTAATGTTTTAATTACAAAATTAAATTCGGAGCTTTTAATATCCATTTTGAAACATTTTATATATATTCTATCGATAAAAATATATTTTAAATCATTAATTTATAAATATATATATAAAATATAAATATACATATTATTTATACATTTTATGTTTATACATTCTTTTATAGATAGATAAAATATTTAATAAATGCTCTGTTTATAATAAACAGTATTAAACAACAATTACCGGTCTGAATATATAAATTTTACAGATGTAATATTCATATTTATATCCGACACGGAACCTGCATCATATACGGAACCATCAATTAGCATTACGTGCTTTAACCGATCGAGCCACGGAGTATCATTCGATTAGCATTCATATCTGCTCAAAGCGTATCCAAATGTAAACAAATGACGTCACGCATTATGAAATGGACAAAGTCCGCCAATTATTTTAAGATAGTTTTATATTTATACATTCTTTTTATAGATACAAATGTTTAAGTAAATGCTCTGTTTTATAATAACGACATTTATTAACGACATTTACCGAGAAATTTTCATAGAAAATATGCGTCCTCCGACAGGAATCGAACCTGTATCCTATTTCAGGTCGGTAAATGTTGTTTGAGTTTGAATATAGATCGCCAGTGAGCGAGAAGAGGTGATCACATTATTGAATTAAGTGGATCACGTGACCATGGGAGAAATGTATAAGTAGAAAATAGCGTGGCGTCGAATTGATCCTCATTTCTATTCTATCCTCTATTACTATACGGATCGCTATTCTCTACTCTATTCACTATTCTATTTCTCTATTTGGGTCATTATTCGATGGTTACTTTTCGAGCGAGTATTATCATTTACAATAGCGCTGATGTTATTCGAAGGCGTCTGACACTAGTATTGTTCAAAGTTCGTTATATATAGTTGTATCTGCGTTACAAAGTCTCTACTAAACGAATATTAAAAAATACAACGACGAGTCTTCGTTGGCATCAATAAACTATTTATTATGCCATTCTTAGTTTTGATGTCATCTCCGTTTGTTTTACAAATGTCTCGAGCATCTTTGGTAGTTTAGTGTCCTTCATTAAAAGCAGAGAATGTGTCGAACATGCGCAGTCTTGTCTACATGGCATTCCATTTCAAAGAGGTGTCTAATCTGAATATGCCAAATCCCGAAGAATACCTTCGAGAGGTCCACAGCAACAAACCGAGTTTCAGTATTCTTATCTAAAGCTTGAGAGACTCTTTCTGCAATAATCGTTAATGCATCAGCAGTTGACCTAGAGAAGCGAAAGCCATATTCTAGAATTTTGCCAAAAGAGATAAAAGGCTATTAGGCTGGTAGTTCGAAGGAAGGGACGTATCACCTCAGACAGACAGACAGATAGGAACAGACTAAGATAGATCAATAGATAGGTATGAACAGATTGAGATATATATATGGACAGAATAAAGAAAAAAAAAAGAAAGAAAACAAAAAGTTGTTTGAAAGAAAAAGAAAGAAAAACAATAGGCAAAGTTTGATACATATATAGATATGAATTCTTTTAGATAGATAGATAGATAGATAGATATAATAAGCAAAGATAGATAGATAGATTTTCGGAAAATATATATACAGATACAAAAGATAGATAGATATGAAAATGCTATGATTGATGTCTGAAAAGACTGAAAAGCTTTTTAGATAGATAGATAGATAGAATAAGCAAAAGATTTAGATAATAGAATAAGCAAAAATTAATAGATAATATTTTCACATTTCACATGAAAAAGACTGGTCCATAGATAGATGAATATATTGATAGATAGATAGATAAGAATATGCAATGACTAATAGATAAATGCATAGATAGATAGATAGATAGAGATAGATAGATAGATAATTAAATATTTAATGACTGATTTATAGATTGATTCGAGATAAATATATTTTTCATAAAAAAGATTGATAGATATAAAACATCAGCAGATAGATAGATAGATAGATAAGATAGATAGATAGACATTTTTTTACTGACATGATAGAGATATCTCACAATATAGAATTTGCCTCAAATAGATAGATATATAGATAAAGTGAAATAGATAGATAGATAAATAGATAGATAGATAGATAGATAGATAGATAGAATAAGCAAAGATAGATAGATAAATAGATATGAGCAGACCGAGTTAGCTAGAATAAGCAAAGATTGATAGATATGTGGATATGAACATAGATAGATAGATAGATAGATAGATAGATAGATAGATAATGTCTGAAAACATATTCCTCCATTATACAATAAAGAACAAATATAAACTGTCTTTATGTTCTCAAATACCACGCTAAATTTGAATTGTAGAAGAGAAATGATGCCATTATCGAGGAACATTCATCTGGGCACAGTTTACTCATTCAAGTTGTTTTCAAAGAAGTCGTTCCGGTTGGCCGACGAGTGTAGAAAGTGGAAATGTGTAGCGTTAATGCGTGGTAACTGCGAGAAAGGAAATAAATCATCAGTTTATTTCTACAGAAACATTTATTGAAGCAAAGAATTATTGCTAGTCCCTTTAGACGAACGGTGAACAAGATTATTAAGCGACGGAGGGATGACGACTTGAACTAGCTAGTGAAGCAATAAATATAGATATATATATATATAATCTTAAAATAAGGTAAAAAGCTTAAAATATATAAATAAAATTATATATATATATATATATATCATTGTGATATAAATCAATCATCAAGGAACATATTTTATTCCTGTAATCATCACTCTGTATATATATCTATACAGTGTAACCCGGATATAAGAAACCCGGATATAAGAGAGATTTTTTCTGGTCCCAAATTAGAGCCTGTGTTAAATAACAATTACAAAATATACAGAATCCCAAGGATATAAGAAGGACGGTTTAATAAAATAATATTTTTAATACACTGTATATATATTTGTATATATATATATATATATTATATATATATATATAAAAATACATAGAGAGTAAACGGGGGGGGTTAGTAAGACATAATATAAGCTGAAATTTTAAATAAACTAAAAAGCAATATATATAAATATATATACTCATATACATATATATATATATATATATATATATATATATATATATATACATATATATATATATATATATATATATATAATTCTGAAACATCAATCATCGCAGCAAAATGGCCATCAAATTTTCGGCTTATTTTGAAATTGATGGACAGGTAAAGTATTTATACAATGACACAATCGAGAGATATATATATAGAGAGAGAGAGATCCTAAAAATTGTTAGATATAATATATGCTTTCCCGCCTATAAGTTAAAAAGTTTTAAATATATAAAATAAAATATATATATATATATATATATATAAATATATAATTATTCATTCGAAAAATTATAACATAAATAAAATTTATAAAATCACTACAAAAATAAATTTTGTTTCAACACTTTTGGTGTTTAAAATAAAGTTATGATTTGAATGTATAATAAAGGGTTTTAAAAGGTTTAAATCAATTAAACACCCCTCACTAGGGAAAGGATGTTATCATAAATGGAATGACCAAAATCAAAAAGACATATAGATTAGAATTCAAAAAAATTGTCAACGGACTTAGGTTACAATAATTATTTAATGCTTTAATGTTAGAGTTAGACTAAAATAGAATTCATTCTTATAAATAATTAATTATACTATAAAATTCAAAATTACTAATTTTAAATTTAATCTATATTAAGTTTAAAATTATAAAATGATTTAAAGAAGAAACTGAGGAAAAAAATAATACATATGTTTTTCTATTTATTTTGTTTTTATTGAAATTAAATTGGAATAGACATTAAAATCTAATGCTGCTCTGAACTCCACGACAACTTGGATACATTTGAAGCAAAAAGATTGGCAAGGGAGGCTGAAATCTTGTAAAAGACAATACATACACAATCAGATTATAATACACATTTTTAGATATATATATGTATATACACACAAAAAAAGCGACCAGACAGGAAATATCTCCTTGACACCTTAAAAAAAAACTGACAATATACATACACAATGAAAGATAAACACAATTGACCATACACACCGACAAAGACACGTACATATACACAATACATTGACAAAAACAGACTGATACACCCACCAAGAAATATTAAAGTTTGAAAATGTTATTAAACAAATGCAAATTTTATATATATATATATATATATATATATATATATATATATATATTATATATATATATTCCATTTCATTTTTTTGTTTATTTCCTGAAACATTCTGGTATCGTCAATTAACGACCGTTTAAATTTCGCATTAACCAAATCCTAAATTACCTCCCTTGTTTTTTCTTCATATTCTGATTTTTTCCTTAAATAATAAAAGATAATCTAACATCATGTGACGAGAGTACTTTCAGAGCTTAGGAGTTTTGCAAATAATATAATGTTCAAAATGCAACATGATTTTATTTATTTTAACTAATATTTAGACATACACAGATGAAAATGTCATTGTTTAGATTTTCTGGTAAAAATTATATAATGATTTTCACATATATATTCCTTCATAGAGGATGGGAATAATTTTGTCTAGGACCATATTATGGTTTCGTAGCTTCTTTTTTTAGTGTTTTCAAACTATGAAATTCGATACTTTGGGTGTGTATATTGCCACTATTATATATATATATATATATATATATATATATATATATATATTTGAATAAAAGACAGACCACGTTAAGATTCCATGTAATAAGCTATTTCACCATAACCCCTTTAACAGGGTTCTGGATCATCAGACTTTACTTCCAAAAAGCTGAAATGAAAAATGAAAAGAAATTCACATGTTTTTTACGGACCTCATCAAGTATACGCAAAGTTAACGAAGTGAGGAAGTGAGGTGGGAGAGAGGATATGAGTGTGTCATATGTATCATTTTAGTTTCCTATTTTAACCCCAGTGTGTCGGCTGGATGTTGCTCAAATCTAACGCGTCTCGTCTCTAGATAAAGGTGGTTAAGGGGTGAGCGATAAGGGATACATTAAGGAAGACGCGTTACAACAGCCCCAATAAATTACACGACAGGTTTCATTCAAATTCCTAGACGATGTCAGTATATATATATATATATATATATATATATGTATTATGATTATACATTATTTTTGTAAATACAAATGTCATCATAATCGTCCATTTAACTTCTGTAATCGTCGGGAAGGAAGTCATATTGAATCTCCTCCATAACGGTCTATCAACAGCAGCCATCATTGTCATTTTTTGACAACCAGTTTTCCCTTTTTTTCGCTGGCACCCTTCAATTCCTTGCATAACCATCTATGAACAGCAGTGTAATTTGTCAATTTTTTTGCCATTTTCCCCCAGTTCCACAGTGGGAAGAAGAGTTTGTGCAACCCTTTTCCGCACAAACTCATTGTTTTTTTGTTCCCGTTCCACAGTGGGAAAAGATTCCTGGTGTCCAATAACCTGAACCCTTTTCATCTCAAACATTTTTTTTTTTGTTCTTAAAAATAAATAGATCCTTCTCATTTGTTTCTGCTTATATCCTAATGTCTGCAATAATGTTTCACATCCATATAGGAGAATGGAGACTACCAGCGATTTGTACAATCCGCGCTTTGAAAGCTGATTTTGCTCCTCCATATTATTGCCAATTTGGCCATCGCTGCCATTGCTGCGACGATCCGTGTGAGCGATATATATCTATGTATATACAGGTTGTCCATAAAGTTCGTGCGCACATTTAAAAATTTATAACTTTATTTGTATTTGCGATAGAAATAATTTGTAAAAAGGATTAGAAAGAAGTAAATCTCTATTTTTTAAGGTTTTATTGGCATTTTATTTATATTTATGGATGCAACACTTTCGTCGCTGTTACATCGCCCTCCAGACAGCGGCTTATCATAGACGAAGCCTGTCTCTAAATTTTTTCATCCATTTAGCTATAGTGTTCCTATGAGGTGGTTCTTTATTGTATTCAATTCTAAACTTTCTTTGTACAGCAATAGTAGATTTCAGTTCAGCCAACCAAAGGACACAGTTTTCTTCTTCTTCAGTGGAAGCCATGGATCAATTTGATTCTAGAAAAAAGAAAATATTTTTTTTTACTTATCTAAAAATTGTTGCAACTGTTGAGGTAAAGAATTATTCAATAAATATACTTAAAACTAGGTACATAAACTTTATTTTCTATCGCAAATACAAATAAATTTATAATTCTTAAAGTGCAGACGAACTTTATGGACACACTGTATATTTAGTTTTAAGAATTTAAACGTTATCTTGGTAGGATATTCAGATATTCTTTAAAGAGTATAGTTCTTTATTTTCGTCTATCGGCCTGAATATTCGAGAAATCTCATTAAAGAAAGATATGCGTTCTCTGGCAGGATTCGAAACTATGTTTTTAGCCTTTTTTTTCCATGTGGATGCTGTCAATATTCCAAGTGTAAGTAATGTAAATAGTCAACATACCTTTTTTAGATTCTTTCTGTCCTATCAAATGTTGCGTTACTTATTATGGTCGACGTCAGTTGTGCTATTTTACACATAGAGCGGCGTGTTTGCATATCCCCCTTTCGTTCGCAAGTTTTATTTCAAATACACCACACGGATGAGAAAAGCTTTTACCAACCATTTTGTGTTATATCCATCCCCGCTGAAAAGATGTCAGCTTCTCTCCAATTAACTGAAGTCTTTCGTGTTTTACAAATGTCGTTCGCCTGGTTGCCACACATTTCTTTCATTGTGCTTCTACAGTTCATCCAACCTGAAAACAGTTGTTTAGGGTCGAACGAATTTGCTTGAGGGCTTTCCTGAAGTGACGTAAAGTCGTCTTTTTTACGGCTTTTTTTTTTTTTATAGTTCTTTTCAGCGGGAATTTGCTAAAAGCCAATAAGAACAGGTAAGACTGTCGCTACACTATATTTTATATTTCTAAACTACCCCTAAGGATTTGGTTCTTTTAGACATTAATAACAAATACCAAAGTTCAAGGCTTTTCCATCCTTGATCCTCACTAGGTGACTTATAATTTCACTTAGAAAATCATCATTGAACCCTTCGATATGGTGAAACGATTAGCAAGTTTGTCTCACCAGATCAATTACGCCTATGCGAAGATCATGGCTCTCCACAAATTCTTGTCTTTTGTTGAATTTTATATATTTTGTAATTATGGTATTTCTCCTAAAGTCTGTTCAGACATCCATTTACTCACTGAAAAGCTTATGCGTTTTTTTCCTCCATCCATTTCTCCTTCAATCTGACCAGTGAGTGTCAGATTTTCCAAGCCGGCTCTCCTCATTATGTCATTATTTTAACTGTTTGTTCCTAATGTAACTGTTCATTTTTCTTTCTGTTATCTCTTAGATTCGTCAGTGCTCACAAGTTCGGTTCTTGCTATTCTCAGCATCCTTCTGCAGAATTCGATTTTTAATTCAAGTCTCCTTCAATCCTTTTCTGCAGAAATTTTGAAGGATTTTATAGGACTGATATTACGTAACAATTCTTCATTTCATTGCTTCAAGACTTTATCTGTGAGGAGATTGTCCAGCATTCACTGCTATATAGGAGGACTGATATTACGTAACAATTCAGTACTCTTTTCTTTGTTTCTATTGCTTCAAGTCTCAACTTTATCTGTGAGGAGATTGTCCAGCATTCACTGCCATATAGGAGGACTGATATTACGTAACAGTTCAGTACTCTTTTCTTTGTTTCTCTTGCTTCAAGTCTCTTCTTCATCTGTGAGGAGATTGTCCAGCATCCACTGCCATATAGGAGGACTGTTATTACGTAACAATTCAGTACTCTTTTCTTTGTTTCTCTTGCTTCAAGTCTCTTCTTCATCTGTGAGGAGATTGTCTAGCATTCACTGTCATATAGGAGGACTGATATTACGTAACAGTTCAGTACTCTTTTCTTTGTTTCTGTTGCTTCAAGTCTCTTCTTCATCTGTGAGGAGATTGTCCAGCATTCACTGCCATATAGGAGGACTGATATTACATAACAATTCAGTACTCTTTTCTTTGTTTCTGTTGCTTCAAGTCTCTTCTTCATCTGTAAGGAGATTGTCCAGCATTCACTGCCATATAGGAGGACTGATATTACGTAACAGTTCAGTACTCTTTTCTTTTGTTTCTTTCTGTGAGGAGATTGTCCAGCATTCAAATATCTTCTTCATCTGTGAGTACTTTTCCAAGCATTCATCTGTCATCTTGTCCATTCACTGCCATATAGGAGGACTGATGTTACGTAACAGTTCAATACTCTTTTCTTTGTTTCTGTTGCTTCAAGTCTTTTCTTTCTAAAGATTGTCCAAAATTTATTACGTAACAGTTCAGTACTTTTTCTTAATTCCAGCATTCACTGTCATCTGAGAGGACTGATTTTTCAAAAAACGATATTTCTTAATTCTTTGCATTTTTTAAGGGTGGCACATTTCGCTATTCTAAAGCGCCTTGTGATTTTGGTTCGGAGAAATAAAGTGAATAACGAATAAGACAAAAGAAAACCCATAGAGTGGAAACAAGAATAACATGTGAGCAAAACTCCCTACAACGAACGAGAAAGAAATGTCAAATCCAAAATGGCCACAGGTAAAATCGTAACCCGGTTAGCAAAGACGACGAAAGAAACGGATTATATTTCCACAAAAAAAACAATAAACTCGTTAGGAAACTGAAGCCATCTTTGTTGCTTGTTCTGATAGATGGGCTTTGTCATTGAATGTTTTAATGATTAATCAAAAACAAAATCACAACGAAAAACAAGGCCATCTTGAAGAACGATTGAAAACTAAAAAAAATATGCTTTTTTAGCAAGTGATTACAACGTATAAGGATTAGCGGATTAAAGATTAGCGAACACTGATGCTAAATTTCCGATACTGGATTCTCTAACAATATTAACTGATTTCTTTAATTCTGTTTTCGTCTGTGAGCTCGTCAGATTCAGGACATTGGTGATCATGGCCCTCCACAATTTCCTCTCTTTTTAGCTCTCAGTAATCCCGGTTCTGCCAACCATTTGCACAAACCTCTTCCTTCTTCGGAACTCTGACGATCATGGCTCTCCACAATTTCCTCTCCATTTTAGTTCTTAGCAAATGTTATTTTTTTTAAATTCCTTTAATCTCTCTTCTACCAACTATTGCCACAAGGTCCTTCCTCTGTGTCACTTCACGATTTGGGCGATAATGGCTCTCCACAATTTCCTCTCGTTTTAGCTCTTAGTAATTTTTGTCTTAATCCCAGTTCTGCCAGCCATTTGCACAAGCCTCTTCTTGCTTCGGAACTCTGACGATCATGGCTCTCCACAATTTCCTATCCATTTTAGTTCTTAGCAAATGTTATTTTTTTTTAATTCCTTTAATCTCTCTTCAACCAACTATTGCCACAAGGTTCTTCTTCTGAGTCACTTCACGATTTAGGCGATTATGGCTCTCCACAACTTCCTGTCCTTTGTTGATTTTAATAAATTTGTTTTTTGGGGGTGTTTTTGCTATTTCTGTTAATCCTTGTCATGTCATCTATTTGCACAAGCTTCTTCTTTGTATCGTGTCCCTTCAGAACATGGGAGATCATGTCTCTCCACATTTTCCTTTTCTTTCTGGCTATTAGTTCATTTTGTCTTTACGTTTTCTCTCCTAAATCATGTTCTGCCAGTCATTTACAGCATATCCTTCTTCTTCCTTATGACGTTCCTTTGACGTTGGTGATAAAGGCTCTCTACAATTTCCTCTTCCTTCTGGCTATTAATAAACGTTGCCTTTTTGTTATATCACTTAAATCCTGTTCTGTGTTGTTTTCCTCTACCCATCATGTCTTTAATCCGTACTGTGAGTATCATATTTTCCAACAGCTCTTTCCCCCAAGAAATAACCGTGTGCAATCGTACAAGAGCAAGAACCAATTAGGGACGCTTTCTCAAAAGGATTTTATACAATGATTCCAACTCAAGAAAATATTTCTTCACTTTAACCGTTTATTTTTGGTACCCTACATAAAGATGGTTGGTACCCTACATATACCAACAAATGCATAACTTTTTCGGGTGTTGTCCTGGTTTGGGGATGGATGATAATTAGTACTAGAAATACAGTTGAAATCCCTAAGACGCACAATGCGAAAAGAAGGTTCAGAGAGATTGACACTCTCGTGGCATAAACAAGGGAGACACAGTAAATCGGAGAGTAACCTATATAACGAGTTTGTGGCAATAGACGACGGAACAGAGAAGAAGAAGAATGATATTAAAATTAGAATTACTAAATACTGCGGAAGATAGGAAGTTATGTAGAGCTGTGATAGACCACGCCTAGAACAGGAAAATGTGGAGAGCTATGATCGTCCACGTCCTGAGGGACACGGTTCAAAGAAGTAGAATCTTGTTTAAATAAATAGCACAACAGGTATTAGCAGAGATAGCAAAAAGAGAAAAATATTAAAATCAATAAAAGACAGGAGACAAAACCAGGATTCGAACCTGTATCCTATACGGAATCGTCATTTAGCCTAAAGTGGCTTTACCGATTTGGCCACAGAGAAGCATTCGGTTAACAAGGTCGAATTGAAGTTCAAATACAGTAAATTCGAACGCTCCTCTGTGGCCAAATCGGTAAAGGCACGTCAAGCTAAATGACGGTTCCGTATAGGATACAGGTTCGAATCCTGTCGGAATATTTTCTGTGAAAATTTCTCAGACCTTCAGGCCGGTAAATGTTGTTTAATACTGTTTAATTATATACAAAGCATTTACTTAAAGTATAAAAATGTCTTAAAATAATTGTCGGACTTTGTCCATTTCATAATATATATATATATATATATATATATATATATATATATATATATATATAAATATATATATATTTTAAACCTAAAGGTTTTTCGCCTAAACAGATCGTCAGGGCAATGCTGTCCGAAAAGGAAAAATAAATGAAATAGAATTTATAGCTAAAACCAAAAACAACGATGACAACGTGGCAAAAAAAAGACAAAAACAAAATAAAAACTCAAATAACAGGGGTTTAGAGGTTATTATGTTCCTTTTTCGGCCAGCATTTCTCTGACGATCCGTTTAGGTGAAACCTAGGGGAGGTTTGCCTGGCTCCTCAGGGTTATCTTAGATTTTACTCTACTTCTTGTATTGCGCACTTTACGTAGTTGCCTTTTACTCGTTTTGGAGGTTTCTTTTCTTTGGACTCTGAACTTGAACTCTGGACGATCGTTTTCGCCTCAATTTCATGTTCTTAGTTCTTTCTTTTTTTTATTCCTTATTTTTCCTTGGGTACTGGTTTGTTCTACTACAAATCAACATACCCAATGTTTTTCCAAGCGAGTACCACCATTTATATTTATAATTTTATATAGGCTCTACTTGTGTATCGAGCACTGTTTTTTTTTTTTTGTTTTTTAAATAAAAAAGGATAATACTAAAGAACTTTTGTATTATTAACCTAAAAAAAAGTTCTTTCCTATATTTCTACACACACACAAAAAAACATATATATATATATATATATATATATATATATATATATATATATATATATATTTAGAAGATCGAATTCGACGATGAGGGTCAAGCAGATCAGTTCCTAGGAAACTGACAGCCCGGCACCAGCACATGAGATTTGATTATAATGGTGAAGGTTTTATGCAGAATCATCTACATTTTTTGAAGTGTCGAATACAGAGACTTGATGCACTACGTTTGAGGTCCCAAACGACCCTATGAAGGTTTTGAATTCAGAGTTGTCCTTCTCCTAAACCAGTTACCATCCAAGGCTATAGAACCCTGCTATTTTACCCATAGCTGGAGGGAGAGGATGCATACCTTTCCCAAGGGTATTAGCACGTAAGTGAATGTAATGGATTCGACTGAAATTCGAACTCAATCTGCGATTCCTCAATCCAAAACTGTCGCTATCCTTTTATATATATATATATATATATATATATATATATATATATATATATATATATATATATAAAATGTGATATAAAATCAATCATCAGAGGAACAAATTTTTATTCCCATTAATCATTTCTCTGTATATATATCTATGCATAATAACCCGATATAAGAGAAATGGATATAAAGAAAAACCTATATATAAGAGAGGTCCCAAATTCAAAAAAGTCCCAAATTAGAGCTGTGTTATATATAAAAAATAGGATATAAAGACCTCTGGTCCCAAATTAATCCTGTATCATAATGTATATAAATTAATTTAACCTTTATAAAAGAGATTTTTTCTGCTGGTCCCAAATTAGATCCTGTGTTAATGTGTAAAAATAGACCAAACCCGGATATAAGAGACTTTTCTCCGGTCCCGACAACTCTCTTATATCCAATAAAACAAAGTATATATATATATTTGTATGTATGTATATATATATAAATACAGAGAGACAGAGAGAGATTTCTGATGAGAGAAGGAGGAGGAGGAATGGGACATAATATAAGCTGACATTTTAAATAAACTAAAAATTATATAAATATATATATATATATATATATATATATATATATATACATATATATATATATATATAAAATTCACTTTTTGTCATCAATCATCACATAAAATTTTTTTATTCACATTGATCCTGTATATATGTATACACACACACACACACACATAAATATATATATATATATATATATATATATATATATAGAGAGAGAGAGAGAGAGAGAGAAGATGAAAGAGAGAGATAATATAACATTTTTTTGTTATATAATTAATAATTTCATTTTATAAAATTCCTTTTTTTTCGGCCTTGTTTCATTTCTTCTTATAACCCCAACTTGGGATTTTAATGTTAATATCTGGGTTGAATTTGTGTAGCTTCTTTCTTTTGAAGACAGATAAACTCTTTATCAAGAACCACTCAGGCTGTCTGCCTGTGTTTTTCAATCTCTATCTATTTGTTTACACTAAATACATAAAAACCAACCCGAGTTTAATAAGGTTAACGCATTTAACATTAGTTGAAATAGTCTATACTCATTAGGTAATTTTCTATTTCTTTGTCATGTAATTTATATGCTCTGTCATAATAAATACATTGAGCTCATTTTGTGGATCAGTTTTAATATTTTATATTTTAAATCCACTTGGATTATATAACAACAGATTTATTATCTGCACTATATATATATATATATATATATATATATATATATATATATATATATAAGGGTATATATAAATGGAAATTTATTCTCCTGTCGGTTTCGGAAGTATGAGGATCTAACAACTTAATTGATTCAGTTATGAAATTTTGTGCGGTAATCTTAAGTGGCACTTAAGACCCGCTACTGATTTACAGAGGAGGCCGCGTATGGAGCATGAGTAAGAATTGTGGGATGAGATCACTGTTAGATTGAGTTGACCTTTTAGATCATGCTCTCGCTTCTTGGAGTCGATTTAGACACGCTGATTGAAAACTGCAGAGTCCACTAAAACACGCTGATGTCCATTCTACCCGCTCGAGGGTGTTATATACACACACACACACACACACACACACACACATACACACATATATATATATATATATATATATATATATATATATATATATATATATATGCAGGGCGGCTGCGTACTGTTGAATTCCCCAGACCGCTGAGGCTCTACCCTGATCCCCGGAAAGTGCTTTAAGACCTCTACCTTATCGATATTTGCTTTTATCTATCTACATTTATATACGTTAAATTAATTAAACTAAAAAATAACTGACTATTAAAGAATTAAGAATGTTCGCAATGTTTTAGAAACTCTCTCTCTCTCTTTCCATAATTCATTACTGTTTGTTGCTTTCTTATATTAAATTTCTTTTTCAGCTCAGGATTGTCGTCCCATCGGTGTATCGCTATGGGTTTTCTTGGGATGGTCTCACGTGCTTACGCTAATGACGCTATGATTTGATTTGTCTATATTTTGATCAAGATTTACTGACGTCAGCTTGGACTCTACTTTAATCAGTCAGTTAAGTACCATGCCAATAAAAAAAATTATTTGACGTCATAATGGGGTCTTTTTTTTTTTCGTCCAAATCTGCGCATTTGTTTTGCTCATGTTAAATCTAAAAAAAAAAAAAAACTTTATAAAATTCACTACTTTTTATCCATAATTTTGAATGTGCTGAAACTCTACAACCTTTAAACTAAAAAAAAAAAAATCTCAAGCTGACGTTAAAATTTGCCGCATTGTTAATTTATTTAAGATGAAATTATCTATAGGGTGGTCTAAAAGTCTTGTCATTCTAACTCTCCCTTTCAAACTATAGGAGCACATATCAGAAAGATAAAATGATATTATATAGCAGTATAACCCGTTTTCAACAGGGTCTTGGAATTTTTGACATTCAATTGGATCAGTTTAAGTTTAAAGTCATCCCACCCAAAAATCAATATTAGTAACAACATTTGGGTGCAACTGAGGCACATCCCCAAATGGAAGGGGTTAACAATTTGAATGGGGTGGGGGATGGCCCTGAAAAGGGTCGTTTTTATGTTCTCAGTCTTGCAAGGAAGGAAACTCCTCTATGAACTGTCATAATAATTGTTGTGGTAGGATCCACCTAATTAGCATAGTGGAGTACCGACCATATAAATATGGTTGGTACCGGGAAGAGAGGGAGGAATCAAGAGATTCAACCAGAGACTCTGCCCGACTGCGACTCAGTGAACACATTCTCCAGGAACGGTTTTACCAGGAATATACAAAAGACTATATGTAAATATTGTGTACACTTTCTTGTTTCAATACATTTTGTTCTAAGTACATTTTGTGTTGCATTATTATTCCATGCATTAGTCAAGTTTCAACAATAATAATATACGATAATTTTTATTTATAATATTTTTTTTTTATAATTCTACCATTCTTTTGCGTTAGATTTCAACTCTCTAAATTGATTGTATGCTGTTTTTTTACAGACATTAAATTTTGCCTTTGATTTTTGTGCAAAGTATAAAAAATCTGTTTCTTTTTTTATTTTTCACCTTCAAGGTTGTAATTTTTTCCAGCCAGTTTAGACTCAAAACCGACACTGCAGAATTATCTATCAGACCATAAAAATGTCAACGAAATCGAATGAACACTGTGGAAACGCATAAATAACATCCGATCACACACATACATATTTTGAGAATTATAGATATAGATGCAAGACTTTCGGATCACCCTGATTTCTAATTTTCTCTAATCTATATATATTGCATTTATTTTTAAATTTTCTGACTGAATTATTCACCTAATATTCTACAGAACCCATTATTATACATATTTATGTTACAATAAAATGTGTACAGTATATACACTATTCAGACTCATCTTTGTTGCCATATTTATCACTACGTTTCAGCCGTTCTACGCTGCGGCCTTCTTCAGATGGTTGGAATGTCGAACCAAACGCTTTATTGCGCACGCTGCAGTAGACTGATCTAGTTCCACGTGCCATGTCTAATGGATGTCAGATCAGTTATCTCTTGTTAATTCCTGTTGGGGCGCATCCACCTTCTAACTAGAAATGGACTGGTCCCTCTTATATAAGTCAGCTCTAGAGAGAGAGCGTCAGCGACAGCTGTCCAGATAAGCTTACCCGTTTACATACCGTTGGACTATAGACTTTGGATATTGTTTCGTACTAACCAATCTTCGTTTTACTAATCACTCTATTGTTAATTGCTTTTACAAATATATACCAGTACCCCTACAACTTTGTTTGTCTTGATTCATACACTCACACGCGGGAAACTCTCATCATCTCAACAATTCCCCTCGCCAAGTTCTCCACCACCTTAACCAGGTATTGAACTCACACTCTTTGGGTCCTGACACGGGATCTAACTGTCACTGGATCTAACTAACTGTGCCATGTGTCCATGAGGACATCTGTGTATGAATTTCTGGGTATCATAAACCTATCTCTTCAGTAACCATTTTTTACCAGTGCTCATATTGCATTCTTTTGCTGTTAGCATTACATGTTTTTTACCAGAGCTCATATTGCATTTTTTTTTATTTTGTTGTTCAACACCTGGTTATGGCGGTGGAGAACTTTGAGAGGGGAATTAACAGGAGATAACTGATAAATGTCATCCATTACACATGGGCATAATAATTAGAACAGTCTGCCTTGAAAAAACAAAGGGTTTAGTTAGACATTCTAACAACCTGAAGAAGACCTGAGCGCACAACGGCCGAAACGTTGTGATAAATATATGGCAAGTAAAGATGATTAATTTTAGTCCGAAAAATTTTAATAGTGTATATAATGTCTCATCTCAGAAATATAGACGGATACTGAAAGGCCGAAACGTTGTAATAAATATGGCAACAAAAGATGAGGACATAATAGTCCGAACAATGTAAATAGTGTACATAATACCTCATCTCAATCAAAATACGATACTGAAAGGCCGAAACGGTTTTTTGATAAATATGGCAACAAAGATGAGGACAGTAGTCCGAACAATGTAAATAGTGTACATAATACCTCATATCAGAAATATAGACAGATAATGAAAGGCCGAAACGTTGTAATAGATATGGTGACAAAGACGAGGACAATAGTTCAAATAATGTAAATAGTGTAAATAATACCTCATCTCAGAAATATAGACAGATAATAAAATTTGTATTTTATCTGAATACTACTTATAGAGTGGATGAGGATTCTTTTGGTGTCGGTGACGAGTCTCTTGCACCGGTCCTGTATATATGATATATAGATGTACACATTGATATATATACGGACCTTTTTGCAACTGCATCCTTGCATAAGGATTAAATCTGCACAAGTGCATGTTTATCGTAGTGTAAGTCCGTGGGCGTCTGTGCATTAACCACGAAGCGCGTCAGTGCATGTGAAGGCAAAAAACTCGGGAAGTTGAAATGTCGGGTAGGTTAGCGCATGCGTAGGATGTGTGTCTTGCTATGCGATTACGCCTATTCACGAAGCAAGCATTTGTTTAGACAAAGAAGGAGAAAAAAAGGCAGTGTGAAGAGGAAAGGAAAAGGATTGTGGGGCTGGAAAGTAAAATAGGAAAGTTGAGTAAATAAATGGCGAAAGGCAATAAAAAAGAAAGGAAACGGAAATCGTTGATTAAAAAAAAGAAGATGGAGGGAGATTAGGTCAAAGAAAAGTAAAGAAGTGTAAGTGTAATTGTGCTAAAGAAGAAAACAAAAGGAAAAGCGAAAAAGAAGAAGTAAAAGAAAATGAAGATAAAAGAGAAGCAGAACATCTTTAGTAAATTTAAAAGCGAAGAAAATTGTGGAAAAATAAGAAAAAAAAGAAAAAAAAAAAGAAAAGGGAAAGAAAAATAAATAAAAAAAGAAAAGAAGAAAGAAAATAAAGAAAAAAAGCAAAAAAAATAAAAAAGAAAAGAAAAAATCTGCGAATAAAAGAAATAAATGAAAGAAAGAAAGAAAGAAAGAAAGAAAAATAAAAAAAGAAAGAAAAGAAAGAAAAAGAAAGAACAGATACAGATATAGAGGATGAAAAAAACTGTAAAATTTAAAAACAAATAAATAATGAAAGAAAGAAGAAAGGAAGAAAAGAAAAAAAGAAAATAGAGCAAAAAAAAGGAATGAAAAAGAAAGAAAAATGAAACAGAAAGAAGAAAATAACAAAGAAACAAAAAAGAAAGTAAAAAAGAAAATAGAGAAGAAGAAAGAAAGAAAGAAGAAAAGACTGAAGCTAATTCAAAAGCAAAGGAAGAAAGGAAAAAAGAAAGGAAAAAGAAAGGAAAATAGAAAGAAAGAGAGAGAGATTTGAAGAAAAAGAAAAAAAAAATTAGGAAAAAGAAAGAAGAAATAAAATATCTAAACAATAAAAAAGAAAGACGCAAAGAAACAAAAAAGAAAATTAGAGAAAGGAAAAGAAAAGAAAGAAAGAAAGGAAGGAAAAAAGAAAAGAAAAGAAAGAAAGACCGGACGCAGAGGAAGGACCAGAAAATCTGTAGCAAATTTTTAAAGCAAAGAAAAAAGAAAGTAAAAAGGAGGAAAAGAATGAAAAGAAAGAAAGAAGTAAAAGAAAGAAAGAGAGAAACAAAAAATAAACAAATAAAAAAAAAAGAAAGAAAAAGAAAAAAGAAAAAGAAAGATAGAAAAAGAAAAAAGAAAAATGAAAGAAAGAAGAACACCTTAGAAAGTTAATTGACAACAATTACACGTTTCGAGACCAGTTAATGGTTTGCGACTTCGTCTATTCGACCATTGATACTGAGTTCCATCCTTAATTTGTTCGGTGAACTTATGTCAAACTAACTTTGATAACTAATAACCGGGAAGAAGAAAAGGAGACGCTCGGCAAAAATTAAAGGCAAAGAAAGAAAGAAAAAAAAAAGATGGGAGAAAGAGAACCTGAGGAAATTTAGTCGAGGCGAGACTAGAGACATTTTATAAGATAATAAACGAAAGGAAAACACATCCCTTGAAAAGGAGAGAATTATATTCCGCTTTCTTTAATATATCTACTTTCTTCAGATGAATAAGAAAAAAAAAAGATAAAATGGACGACATTATCTGCATCCTTTTTCTATCATTTTTTCTAACTCTGGCATAATTACGAATTTGTGTCTACTTAAGGCTCAATAAATTCTTTCTAAAAAAAACAACTGTCTTCTGGAGTACTTGTAAGATTTTGTTTTGTTTTTTGTAAAGTTTTGTTGGATTTTACCAGATAGAGATTTTTTTTCCTTGAGGCCAATCTAGCAAAATGGACGACAGAACCAGACGGTCTAACAATCGTCATTTAGAAATGACAAAAAAAAAATAATAAAATGTAAAAAAAATATAACACATAGGCAAATAGAATGGAGGGGCTGTCGGTAAAAAAGAAATTTTATTATCACGTGATAATGGGAAGAAGGAGACGGAAACAAGGAACGAACCATGAAAAAAGAAAGATTTTTTTTTGAAAATAGGAAGCAACGAAAAACTGAAAAATAAAATGGATGCCAATTTATATTGCTATTCATCATTGGTTATTCTTCTTAGTAACAATGTGTACAGGATGTCTTCTTTGATGGCTAGGGAGGCCAATTTTTGAAAGGTACGTTCTTACAGACGCACTGCGTGGAAATTGCATAGTATAATTCGTGGTAATGAATCGTTCATAGAGTCGCTTATCGAATTAACCCTGACCCTACCTCTGACCTAGTGACAAAATTATGTTGCGTTCCCTTCGGCCCTCCAGAATCCAACGTCACTTCAGAGACTGCATGAACGAAAGGCGGATTATTTTTCTTATTCGTTTTATTATTATTATTATTATTATTGTTATTATTATTATTGTTATTATTATTATTATTCGAGAGAGAGAGAGAGAAAGAGAGAGAGACGTGGTAGGACCAATTCTAGGAGGTAGCGGGAGAAAGATGTTCAGAGGAACGCATGCATACGCGTTGGCGTAGCATCCCGCCACGTGCGCACTAGCCTATCCGAGGAATCAGAGTGTGGGAAGAGTGTCAACTCTTTGAAGTTTTTGCGGCTCTCTGCTGATTTCTCGCCATTTTCGTCATATATTTAAAAATTACACAAACGCAATCCATAACTGTCAAAATTCTACACTCACGGGTCTTCTGGACAAGAATTTATTTTGGACCAGACGCTGCATTCTGTAAAAATCTTTCATACATGATAAGTTTTCGTATATGCTGTCCAGCTACATGTTTTACAATTCTACTCTACATCTGTGAGGCTATTGTCCAGCATTCACCGCCATATAGGAGGAGTGATATTACGTAACAGTTCAGTACTCTTTTCTTTGTTTCTGTTGCTTCAATTCTCTTCTTCATCTGTGAGGAGATTGTCCAGCATTCACTGCCATATAGGAGGACTGATATTGCGTAACAGTTCAGTACTCTTTTCTTTGTTTCTGTTGCTTCAATTCTCTTCTTCATCTGTGAGGAGATTGTCCAGCATTCACTGCCATGTAGGAGGACTGATATTACGTAACAGTTCAGTACTCTTTTCTTTGTTTCTGTTGCTTCAAATCTCTTCTTCATCTGTGAGGAGATTGTCCAGCATTCACTGTCATATAGGAGGACTGATATTACGTAACAGTTCAGTACTCTTTTCTTTGTTTCTGTTGCTTCAAATCTCTTCTTCATATGTGAGGATATTGTCCAGCATTCACTGCCATATAGGAAGACTGATATTACGTAACAGTTCAGTACTCTTTTCTTTGTTTCTGTTGCTTCAAATAACAGTTCAGTACTCTTTGTTTCTTCTTTTCTTCATCTGTGAGGAGATTGTCCAGCATTCACTGCCATATAGGAGGACTGATATTACGTAACAGTTCAGTACTGTCCTCTTGCTTCAAATCACTTCATCATATTGTCCAGGATAGGAGGACTGATATTACGTAACAGTTCAGTATCCTTTTCTTTGTTTCTCTTGCCTCAAATCTCTTCTTCATCTGTGAGGAAATTATCTAGCATTCACTGCCTTATAGGAGGACTGATATTATTACATAATATTTCAGTACTCTTTTCTTTGATTCTGTTGCCTCAAATCTCTTCTTCATCTGTGAGGAGATTGTTCACCATTCACTGCCATATAGGAGGACTGATATTACGTAACAGTTCAGTACTCTTTTCTTTGTTTCTGTTGCTTCAAATCTCTTCTTCATCTGTGAGGAGATTGTCCAGCATTCACTGCCATATAGGAGGACTGATATTACGTAACAGTTCAGTACTCTTTTCTTTGTTTCTGTTGCTTCAAATCTCTTCTTCATCTGTGAGGATTGTCCAGCATTCACTGCCATATAGGAGGACTGATATTACATGTAACAGTTCAGTACTCTTTTCTTTGTTTCTGTTGCTTCAAATCTCTTCTTCATCTGTGAGGAGATTGTCCAGCATTCACTGCCATATAGGAGGACTGATATTACGTAACAGTTCAGTACTCTTTTCTTTGTTTCTGTTGCTTCAAATCTCTTCTTCATCTGTGAGGAGATTGTCCAGCATTCACTGCCATATAGGAGGACTGATATTACGTAACAGTTCAGTACTCTTTTCTTTGTTTCTGTTGCTTCAAATCTCTTCTTCATCTGTGAGGAGATTGTCCAGCATTCACTGCCATATAGGAGGACTGATATTACGTAACAGTTCAGTACTCTTTTCTTTGTTTCTGTTGCTTCAAATCTCTTCTTCATCTGTGAGGAGATTGTCCAGCATTCACTGCCATATAGGAGGACTGATATTACGTAACAGTTCAGTACTCTTTTCTTTGTTTCTGTTGCTTCAAATCTCTTCTTCATCTGTGAGGAGATTGTCCAGCATTCACTGCCATATAGGAGGACTGATATTACGTAACAGTTCAGTACTCTTTTCTTTGTTTCTGTTGCTTCAAATCTCTTCTTCATCTGTGAGGAGATTGTCCAGCATTCACTGCCATATAGGAGGACTGATATTACGTAACAGTTCAGTACTCTTTTCTTTGTTTCTGTTGCTTCAAATCTCTTCTTCATCTGTGAGGAGAGATTGTCCAGCATTCACTGCCATATAGGAGGACTGATATTACGTAACAGTTCAGTACTCTTTTCTTTGTTTCTGTTGCTTCAAATCTCTTCTTCATCTGTGAGGAGATTGTCCAGCATTCACTGCCATATAGGAGGACTGATATTACGTAACAGTTCAGTACTCTTTTCTTTGTTTCTGTTGCTTCAAATCTCTTCTTCATCTGTGAGGAGATTGTCCAGCATTCACTGCCATATAGGAGGACTGATATTACGTAACAGTTCAGTACTCTTTTCTTTGTTTCTGTTGCTTCAAATCTCTTCTTCATCTGTGAGGAGATTGTCCAGCATTCACTGCCATATAGGAGGACTGATATTACGTAACAGTTCAGTACTCTTTTCTTTGTTTCTGTTGCTTCAAATCTCTTCTTCATCTGTGAGGAGATTGTCCAGCATTCACTGCCATATAGGAGGACTGATATTACGTAACAGTTCAGTACTCTTTTCTTTGTTTCTGTTGCTTCAAATCTCTTCTTCATCTGTGAGGAGATTGTCCAGCATTCACTGCCATATAGGAGGACTGATATTACGTAACAGTTCAGTACTCTTTTCTTTGTTTCTGTTGCTTCAAATCTCTTCTTCATCTGTGAGGAGATTGTCCAGCATTCACTGCCATATAGGAGGACTGATATTACGTAACAGTTCAGTACTCTTTTCTTTGTTTCTGTTGCTTCAAATCTCTTCTTCATCTGTGAGGAGATTGTCCAGCATTCACTGCCATATAGGAGGACTGATATTACGTAACAGTTCAGTACTCTTTTCTTTGTTTCTGTTGCTTCAAATCTCTTCTTCATCTGTGAGGAGATTGTCCAGCATTCACTGCCATATAGGAGGACTGATATTACGTAACAGTTCAGTACTCTTTTCTTTGTTTCTGTTGCTTCAAATCTCTTCTTCATCTGTGAGGAGATTGTCCAGCATTCACTGCCATATAGGAGGACTGATATTACGTAACAGTTCAGTTCTTTTTCTTTGTTTCTTCTTTTCTTTGTTTCTGTTGCTTCAAATTTGTTTCTCTTCTTCATCTGTGAGGAGATTGTCCAGCATTCACTGCCATATAGGAGGACTGATATTACGTAACAGTTCAGTACTCTTTTCTTTGTTTCTGTTGCTTCAAATCTCTTCTTCATCTGTGAGGAGATTGTCCAGCATTCACTGCCATATAGGAGGACTGATATTACGTAACAGTTCAGTACTCTTTTTTGTTTTGTTTCTGTTGCTTCAAATCTCTTCTTCATCTGTGAGGAGATTGTCCAGCATTCACTGCCATATAGGAGGACTGATATTACGTAACAGTTCAGTACTCTTTTCTTTGTTTCTGTTTCTGCTTCAAATCTCTTCTTCATCTGTGAGGAGATTGTCCAGCATTCACTGCCATATAGGAGGACTGATATTACGTAACAGTTCAGTACTCTTTTCTTTGTTTCTGTTGCTTCAAATCTCTTCTTCATCTGTGAGGAGATTGTCCAGCATTCACTGCCATATAGGAGGACTGATATTACGTAACAGTTCAGTACTCTTTTTCTTTGTTTCTGTTGCTTCAAATCTCTTCTTCATCTGTGAGGAGATTGTCCAGCATTCACTGCCATATAGGAGGACTGATATTACGTAACAGTTCAGTACTCTTTTCTTTGTTTCTGTTGCTTCAAATCTCTTCTTCATCTGTGAGGAGATTGTCCAGCATTCACTGCCATATAGGAGGACTGATATTACGTAACAGTTCAGTACTCTTTTCTTTGTTTCTGTTGCTTCAAATCTCTTCTTCATCTGTGAGGAGATTGTCCAGCATTCACTGCCATATAGGAGGACTGATATTACGTAACAGTTCAGTACTCTTTTCTTTGTTTCTGTTGCTTCAAATCTCTTCTTCATCTGTGAGGAGATTGTCCAGCATTCACTGCCATATAGGAGGACTGATATTACGTAACAGTTCAGTACTCTTTTCTTTGTTTCTGTTGCTTCAAATCTCTTCTTCATCTGTGAGGAGATTGTCCAGCATTCACTGCCATATAGGAGGACTGATATTACGTAACAGTTCAGTACTCTTTTCTTTGTTTCTGTTGCTTCAAATCTCTTCTTCATCTGTGAGGAGATTGTCCAGCATTCACTGCCATATAGGAGGACTGATATTACGTAACAGTTCAGTACTCTTTTCTTTGTTTCTGTTGCTTCAAATCTCTTCTTCATCTGTGAGGAGATTGTCCAGCATTCACTGCCATATAGGAGGACTGATATTACGTAACAGTTCAGTACTCTTTTCTTTGTTTCTGTTGCTTCAAATCTCTTCTTCATCTGTGAGGAGATTGTCCAGCATTCACTGCCATATAGGAGGACTGATATTACGTAACAGTTCAGTACTCTTTTCTTTTGTTTCTGTTGCTTCAAATCTCTTCTTCATCTGTGAGGAGATTGTCCAGCATTCACTGCCATATAGGAGGACTGATATTACGTAACAGTTCAGTACTCTTTTCTTTGTTTCTGTTGCTTCAAATCTCTTCTTCATCTGTGAGGAGATTGTCCAGCATTCACTGCCATATTGGAGGACTGATATTACGTAACAGTTCAGTACTCTTTTCTTTGTTTCTGTTTTCTTTGTTTCTCTTCTTTCTTCATCTGTGAGGAGATTGTCCAGCATTCACTGCCATATAGGAGGACTGATATTACGTAACAGTTCAGTACTTTGTAGAAGCTTTGTTTCTGTTGCTTCAAATCTCTTCTTCATCTGTGAGGAGATTGTCCAGCATTCACTGCCATATAGGAGGACTGATATTACGTAACAGTTCAGTACTCTTTTCTTTGTTTCTGTTGCTTCAAATCTCTTCTTCATCTGTGAGGAGATTGTCCAGCATTCACTGCCATATAGGAGGACTGATATTATAACAGTTCAGTACTCTTTTCTTTGTTTCTGTTGCTTCAAATCTCTTCATCATCTGTGAGGAGATTGTTTTCTTACATTTCTTCAGTACTCTTTTCTTTGTTTCTGTTGCTTCAAATCTCTTCTTCATCTGTGAGGAGATTGTCCAGCATTCACTGCCATATAGGAGGACTGATATTACGTAACAGTTCAGTACTCTTTTCTTTGTTTCTGTTGCTTCAAATCTCTTCTTCATCTGTGAGGAGATTGTCCAGCATTCACTGCCATATAGGAGGACTGATATTACGTAACAGTTCAGTACTCTTTTCTTTGTTTCTGTTGCTTCAAATCTCTTCTTCATCTGTGAGGAGATTGTCCAGCATTCACTGCCATATAGGAGGACTGATATTACGTAACAGTTCAGTACTCTTTTCTTTGTTTCTGTTGCTTCAAATCTCTTCTTCATCTGTGAGGAGATTGTCCAGCATTCACTGCCATATAGGAGGACTGATATTACGTAACAGTTCAGTACTCTTTTCTTTGTTTCTGTTGCTTCAAATCTCTTCTTCATCTGTGAGGAGATTGTCCAGCATTCACTGCCATATAGGAGGATTGATATTACCAACATTCACTACTCTTTTCTTTGTTTCTGGAAATCTGATTCATCTGTGAGGAGATTGTCCAGCATTCACTGCCATATAGGAGGACTTACATCTGATATTACGTTCAGTACTCTTTTTTTTGTTTTCTTCATCTGTGAGGAGATTGTCCAGCATTCACTGCCATATTGCTTCAAATTCTCTTTTTTCATCTGTGAGAGATTGTCCAGCATTCACTGCCATATAGGAGGACTGATATTACGTAACAGTTCAGTACTCTTTTCTTTGTTTCTGTTGCTTCAAATCTCTTCTTCATCTGTGAGGAGATTGTCCAGCATTCACTGCCATATTGGAGGACTGATATTACATAACAGTTCAGCTCTCTTTTCTTTCTTTCTGTTGCTTCAAGTCTCTTCTTCATCTGTGAGGAGATTGTCCAGCATTCACTGCCATATTGGAGGACTGATATTACGTAACAGTTCAGTACTCTTTTCTTTTTCTTCTGTTTTCTTTGCTTCATCAAATCTCTTCTTCATCTGTGAGGAGATTGTCCAGCATTCACTGCCATATAGGAGGACTGATATTACATAACAGTTCAGTTTGTTCTTTTCTTTCTTTGTTTCTGTTGCTTCAAATCTCTTCTTCATCTGTGAGGAGATTGTCCAGCATTCACTGCCATATAGGAGGACTGATATTACGTAACAGTTCAGTACTCTTTCAGTCTTTGTTTTGTTTCTTTGCTTCAAATCTCTTCTTCATCTGTGAGGAGATTGTCCAGCATTCACTGCCATATAGGAGGACTGATATTACATAACAGTTCAGTACTCTTTTTTTTGTTTCTGTTGCTTCAAATCTCTTCTTCATCTGTGAGGAGATTGTCCAGCATTCACTGCCATATAGGAGGACTGATATTACGTAACAGTTCAGTACTCTTTTTTTTGTTTCTGTTGCTTCAAATCTCTTCTTCATCATGTGAGGAGATTGTCCAGCATTCACTGCCATTTAGGAGGACTGATATTACATAACAGTCCAGTACTCTTTTCTTTGTTTCTGTTGCTTCAAGTCTCTTGTTCATCTGTGAGGAGATTGTCCAGCATTCACTGCCATATAGGAGGACTGATATTACATAACAGTTCAGTACTCTTTTTTTGTTTGTTTCTGTTGCTTCAAATCTCTTCTTCATCTGTGAGGAGATTGTCCAGCATTCACTGCCATATAGGAGGACTGATATTACGTAACAGTTCAGTACTCTTTTCTTTGTTTCTGTTGCTTCAAATCTCTTCTTCATCTGTGAGGAGATTGTCCAGCATTCACTGCCATATAGGAGGACTGATATTACGTAACAGTTCAGTACTCTTTTCTTTGTTTCTGTTGCTTCAAATCTCTTCTTCATCTGTGAGGAGATTGTCCAGCATTCACTGCCATATAGGAGGACTGATATTACGTAACAGTTCAGTACTCTTTTTTTTGTTTCTTTGTTTCTTCATTTGCTTCAAATCTCTTCTTCATCTGTGAGGAGATTGTCCAGCATTCACTGCCATATAGGAGGACTGATATTACATAACAGTTCAGTACTCTTTTTTTCTTTGTTTCTGTTGCTTCAAATCTCTTCTTCATCTGTGAGGAGATTGTCCAGCATTCACTGCCATATAGGAGGACTGATATTACGTAACAGTTCAGTACTCTTTTCTTTGTTTCTGTTGCTTCAAATCTCTTCTTCATCTGTGAGGAGATTGTCCAGCATTCACTGCCATATAGGAGGACTGATATTACGTAACAGTTCAGTACTCTTTTCTTTGTTTCTGTTGCTTCAAATCTCTTCTTCATCTGTGAGGAGATTGTCCAGCATTCACTGCCATATAGGAGGACTGATATTACGTAACAGTTCAGTACTCTTTTCTTTGTTTTTCTGTTGCTTCAAATCTCTTCTTCATCTGTGAGGAGATTGTCCAGCATTCACTGCCATATAGGAGGACTGATATTATAGGAGGACTCTTTTTACGTGTTTCTGTTGTTCAAATCTCTTCTTTTTGTTTCTGTTGCTTCAAATTGTCCAGCATTCACTGCCATATAGGAGGACTGATATTACGTAACAGTTCAAACTCTTTTCTTTGTTTCTGTTGCTTCAAATCTCTTCTTCATCTGTGAGGAGATTGTCCAGCATTCACTGCCATATAGGAGGACTGATATTACGTAACAGTTCAGTACTCTTTTCTTTGTTTCCGTTACTTCAAATCTCTTCTTCATCTCTGTGAGGAGATTGTCCAGCATTCACTGCCATATAGGAGGACTGATATTACGTAACAGTTCAGTACTCTTTTCTTTGTTTCTGTTGCTTCAAATCTCTTCTTCATCTGTGAGGAGATTGTCCAGCATTCACTTCCATATAGGAGGACTGATATTACGTAACAGTTCAGTACTCTTTTCTTTGTTTCTGTTGCTTCAAATCTCTTCTTCATCTGTGAGGAGATTGTCCAGCATTCACTGCCATATAGGAGGACTGATATTACGTAACAGTTCAGTACTCTTTTCTTTGTTTCTGTTGCTTCAAATCTCTTCTTCATCTGTGAGGAGATTGTCCAGCATTCACTGCCATATAGGAGGACTGATATTACGTAACAGTTCAGTACTCTTTTTTTCTTTGTTTCTGTTGCTTCAAATCTCTTCTTCATCTGTGGAGGAGATTGTCCAGCATTCACTGCCATATTGGAGGACTGATATTACATAACAGTTCAGTACTCTTTTCTTTGTTTCTCTTGCTTCAAATCTCTTCTTCATCTGTGAGGAGATTGTCCAGCATTCACTGCCATATAGGAGGACTGATATTACATAACAGTTCAGTACTCTTTTCTTTTTTTTCTTGTTGCTTCAAATCTCTTCTTCATCTGTGAGGAGATTGTCCAGCATTCACTGCCATATAGGAGGACTGATATTACGTAACAGTTCAGTACTCTTTTCTTTGTTTCTGTTGCTTCAAATCTCTTCTTCATCTGTGAGGAGATTGTCCAGCATTCACTGCCATATAGGAGGACTGATATTACGTAACAGTTCAGTACTCTTTTCTTTGTTTCTGTTGCTTCAAATCTCTTCTTCATCTGTGAGGAGATTGTCCAGCATTCACTGCCATATAGGAGGACTGATATTACATAACAGTTCAGTACTCTTTTCTTTTTTTTTCTCTTCTTCATCTGTTTGCTTCAAATCTCTTCTTCATCTCTTTTCTTTGTGAGGAGATTGTCCAGCATTCACTGCCATATAGGAGGACTGATGATATTACAGTTCAAACAGTTCAGTACTCTTTTCTTTGTTTCTGTTTGCTTCAAATCTCTTCTTCATCTGTGAGGAGATTGTCCAGCATTCACTGCCATATAGGAGGACTGATATTACGTAACAGTTCAGTACTCTTTTCTTTGTTTCTGTTGCTTCAAATCTCTTCTTCATCTGTGAGGAGATTGTCCAGCATTCACTGCCATATAGGAGGACTGATATTACGTAACAGTTCAGTACTCTTTTCTTTGTTTCTGTTGCTTCAAATCTCTTCTTCATCTGTGAGGAGATTGTCCAGCATTCACTGCCATATAGGAGGACTGATATTATGTAACAGTTCAGTAGTCCTTTCTTTGTTTCTGTTGCTTCAAGTCTCTTCTTCATCTGTTAGGAGATTGTCCAGCATTCACTACCATATAGGAGGACTGATATTACATAACAGTTCAGTACTCTTTTCTTTGTTTCTGTTGCTTCAAATCTCTTCTTCATCTTTGAGGAGATTGTCCATCATTCACTACCATATAGGAGGACTGATATTACGTAACAGTTCAGTACTCTTTTCTTTGTTTCTGTTGCTTCAAATCTCTTCTTCATCTGTGAGGAGATTGTCCAGCATTCACTGCCATATAGGAGGACTGATATTACGTAACAGTTCAGTACTCTTTTTTTTTGTTTCTGTTGCTTCAAATCTCTTCTTCATCTGTGAGGAGATTGTCCAGCATTCACTGCCATATAGGAGGACTGATATTACGTAACAGTTCAGTACTCTTTTCTTTGTTTCTGTTGCTTCAAATCTCTTCTTCATCTGTGAGGAGATTGTCCAGCATTCACTGCCATATAGGAGGACTGATATTACGTAACAGTTCAGTACTCTTTTCTTTTGTTTCTGTTGCTTCAAATCTCTTCTTCATCTGTGAGGAGATTGTCCAGCATTCACTGCCATATAGGAGGACTGATATTACGTAACATTTCAGTACTCTTTTCTTTGTTTCTGTTGCTTCAAATCTCTTCTTCATCTGTGAGGAGATTGTCCAGCATTCACTGCCATATAGGAGGACTGATATTACGTAACAGTTCAGTACTCTTTTCTTTGTTTCTGTTGCATCAAATCTCTTCTTCATCTGTGAGGAGATTGTCCAGCATTCACTTTAGGAGGACTGATTTACTTCAAACTCTTTTTGTTTCTTTGTTTCTTCATCATGTTCTTCATCTGTGAGATTGTCCAGCATTCACTGCCATATAGGAAGACTGATATAACGTAATAGTTCAGTACTCTTTTCTTTGTTTCTTTTGCTTCAAATCTCTTCTTCATCTCTGAGGAGATTGTCCAGCATTCACTGCCATATTGGAGGACTGATATTACGTAACAGTTCAGTACTCTTTTCTTTGTTTCTGTTGCTTCAAATCTCTTCTTCATCTGTGAGGGAGATTGTCCAGCATTCACTGCCATATAGGAGGACTGATATTACGTAACAGTTCAGTACTCTTTTCTTTGTTTCTCTTGCTTCAAATCTCTTCTTCATCTGTGAGGAGATTGTCCAGCATTCACTGCCATATAGGAGGACTGATATTACGTAACAGTTCAGTACTCTTTTCTTTGTTTCTGTTGCTTTCAAATCTCTTCTTCATCTGTGAGGAGATTGTCCAGCATTCACTGCCATATAGGAGGACTGATATTACGTAACAGTTCAGTACTCTTTTCTTTGTTTCTGTTGCTTCAAATCTCTTCTTCATCTGTGAGGAGATTGTCCAGCATTCACTGCCATATAGGAGGACTGATATTACGTAACAGTTCAGTACTCTTTTTTTTTTTTCTCTTTGCTTCAAATCTCTTCTTCATCTGTGAGGAGATTGTCCAGCATTCACTGCCATATATAGGAGGACTGATATTACGTAACAGTTCAGTACTCTTTTCTTTGTTTCTGTTGCTTCAAATCTCTTCTTCATCTGTGAGGAGATTGTCCAGCATTCACTGCCATATAGGAGGACTGATATTACGTAACAGTTCAGTACTCTTTTCTTTGTTTCTGTTGCTTCAAATCTCTTCTTCATCTGTGAGGAGATTGTCCAGCATTCACTGCCATATAGGAGGACTGATATTACGTAACAGTTCAGTACTCTTTTCTTTGTTTCTGTTGCTTCAAATCTCTTCTTCATCTGTGAGGAGATTGTCCAGCATTCACTGCCATATAGGAGGACTGATATTACGTAACAGTTCAGTACTCTTTTCTTTGTTTCTGTTGCTTCAAATCTCTTCTTCATCTGTGAGGAGATTGTCCAGCATTCACTGCCATATAGGAGGACTGATATTACGTAACAGTTCAGTACTCTTTTCTTTGTTTCTGTTGCTTCAAATCTCTTCTTCATCTGTGAGGAGATTGTCCAGCATTCACTGCCATATAGGAGGACTGATATTTTTCTTTGTTAACAGTTCAGTACTCTTTTTGTTTTCAGTTTTTCTTTGTTTCTGTTGCTTCAAATCTCTTCTTCATCTGTGAGGAGATTGTCCAGCATTCACTGCCATATAGGAGGACTGATATTACGTAACAGTTCAGTACTCTTTTCTTTGTTTCTGTTGCTTCAAATCTCTTCTTCATCTGTGAGGAGATTGTCCAGCATTCACTGCCATATAGGAGGACTGATATTACGTAACAGTTCAGTACTCTTTTCTTTGTTTCTGTTGCTTCAAATCTCTTCTTCATCTGTGAGGAGATTGTCCAGCATTCACTGCCATATAGGAGGACTGATATTACGTAACAGTTCAGTACTCTTTTCTTTGTTTCTGTTGCTTCAAATCTCTTCTTCATCTGTGAGGAGATTGTCCAGCATTCACTGCCATATAGGAGGACTGATATTACGTAACAGTTCAGTACTCTTTTCTTTGTTTCTGTTGCTTCAAATCTCTTCTTCATCTGTGAGGAGATTGTCCAGCATTCACTGCCATATAGGAGGACTGATATTACGTAACAGTTCAGTACTCTTTTTTCTGTTGCTTTTTTTTCTGTTGCTTCAAATCTCTTCTTCATCTGTGAGGAGATTGTCCAGCATTCACTGCCATATAGGAGGACTGATATTACGTAACAGTTCAGTACTCTTTTTTCTTTGTTTCTGTTGCTTCAAATCTCTTCTTCATCTGTGAGGAGATTGTCCAGCATTCACTGCCATATAGGAGGACTGATATTACGTAACAGTTCAGTACTCTTTTCTTTGTTTCTGTTGCTTCAAATCTCTTCTTCATCTGTGAGGAGATTGTCCAGCATTCACTGCCATATAGGAGGACTGATATTACGTAACAGTTCAGTACTCTTTTCTTTGTTTCTGTTGCTTCAAATCTCTTCTTCATCTGTGAGGAGATTGTCCAGCATTCACTGCCATATAGGAGGACTGATATTACGTAACAGTTCAGTACTCTTTTCTTTGTTTCTGTTGCTTCAAATCTCTTCTTCATCTGTGAGGAGATTGTCCAGCATTCACTGCCATATAGGAGGACTGATATTACGTAACAGTTCAGTACTCTTTTCTTTGTTTCTGTTGCTTCAAATCTTCTTCTTCATTCTGCCATATAGGGAGATTGTCCAGCATTCACTGCCATATAGGAGGACTGATATTACGTAACAGTTCAGTACTCTTTTTCTTTGTTTCTGTTGCTTCAAATCTCTTCTTCATCTGTGAGGAGATTGTCCAGCATTCACTGCCATATAGGAGGACTGATATTACGTAACAGTTCAGTACTCTTTTCTTTTTTTCTCTTGCTTCAAATCTCTTCTTCATCTGTGAGGAGATTGTCCAGCATTCACTGCCATATAGGAGGACTGATATTACAGTAACAGTTCAGTACTCTTTTCTTTGTTTCTGTTGCTTCAAATCTTCTTCTTCATCTGTGATCATCTGAGATTGTCCAGCATTCACTGCCATATAGGAGGACTGATATTACGTAACAGTTCAGTACTCTTTTCTTTGTTTCTGTTGCTTCAAATCTCTTCTTCATCTGTGAGGAGATTGTCCAGCATTCACTGCCATATAGGAGGACTGATATTACGTAACAGTTCAGTACTCTTTTCTTTGTTTTCTGTTGCTTCAAATCTCTTCTTCATCTGTGAGGAGATTGTCCAGCATTCACTGCCATATAGGAGGACTGATATTACGTAACAGTTCAGTACTCTTTTTTCTTTGTTTCTGTTACTTCAAATCTCTTCAAATCTCTTCTTCATCTGTGAGGAGATTGTCCATCATTCACTGCCATATAGGAGGACTGATATTACGTAACAGTTCAGTACTATTTTCTTTGTTTCTGTTGCTTCAAATCACTTCTTCATCTGTGAGGAGATTGTCCAGCATTCACTGCCATATAGGAGGACTGATATTACGTAACAGTTCAGTACTCTTTTCTTTATTTCTGTTGCTTCAAATCTCTTCTTCATCTGTGAGGAGATTGTCCAGCATTCACTGCCATATAGGAGGACTGATATTACGTAACAGTTCAGTACTCTTTTCTTTTTCTGTTTCTCTTCTTCATCTGTTTGTCCAGCATTCAAATCTCTTCTTCATCTGTGAGGAGATTGTCCAGCATTCACTGCCATATAGGAGGACTGATATTACGTAACAGTTCAGTACTCTTTTCTTTGTTTCTGTTGCTTCAAATCTCTTCTTCATCTGTGAGGAGATTGTCCAGCATTCACTGCCATATAGGAGGACTGATATTACGTAACAGTTCAGTACTCTTTTCTTTGTTTCTGTTGCTTCAAATCTCTTCTTCATCTGTGAGGAGATTGTCCAGCATTCACTGCCATATAGGAGGACTGATATTACGTAACAGTTCAGTACTCTTTTTCTTTGTTTCTGTTGCTTCAAATCTCTTCTTCATCTGTGAGGAGATTGTCCAGCATTCACTGCCATATAGGAGGACTGATATTACGTAACAGTTCAGTACTCTTTTCTTTGTTTCTGTTGCTTCAAATCTCTTCTTCATCTGTGAGGAGATTGTCCAGCATTCACTGCCATATAGGAGGACTGATATTACGTAACAGTTCAGTACTCTTTTCTTTGTTTCTGTTGCTTCAAATCTCTTCTTCATCTGTGAGGAGATTGTCCAGCATTCACTGCCATATAGGAGGACTGATATTACGTAACAGTTCAGTACTCTTTTCTTTGTTTCTGTTGCTTCAAATCTCTTCTTCATCTGTGAGGAGATTGTCCAGCATTCACTGCCATATAGGAGGACTGATATTACGTAACAGTTCAGTACTCTTTTCTTTGTTTCTGTTGCTTCAAATCTCTTCTTCATCTGTGAGGAGATTGTCCAGCATTCACTGCCATATAGGAGGACTGATATTACGTAACAGTTCAGTACTCTTTTCTTTGTTTCTGTTGCTTCAAATCTCTTCTTCATCTGTGAGGAGATTGTCCAGCATTCACTGCCATATAGGAGGACTGATATTACGTAACAGTTCAGTACTCTTTTCTTTTGTTTCTGTTGCTTCAAATCTCTTCTTCATCTGTGAGGAGATTGTCCAGCATTCACTGCCATATAGGAGGACTGATATTACGTAACAGTTCAGTACTCTTTTCTTTTATTTCTTTGTTTCTTCAAATCTCTTCTTCATCTGTGAGGAGATTGTCCAGCATTCACTGCCATATAGGAGGACTGATATTACGTAACAGTTCAGTACTCTTTTCTTTGTTTCTGTTGCTTCAAATCTCTTCTTCATCTGTGAGGAGATTGTCCAGCATTCACTGCCATATAGGAGGACTGATATTACGTAACAGTTCAGTACTCTTTTCTTTTCTTTCTGTTGCTTCTTTCTTTGTTTCTCTTTCTTCATCTGTGAGGAGATTGTCCAGCATTCACTGCCATATAGGTGGACTGATATTTCGTAACAGTTCAGTACTCTTTTCTTTTATTTCTTCATTGCTTCAAATCTCTTCTTCATCTTCATCTGTGAGATTGTCCAGCATTCACTGCCATATAGGAGGACTGATATTACGTAACAGTTCAGTACTCTTTTCTTTATTTCTGTTGCTTCAAATCTCTTCTTCATCTGTGAGGAGATTGTCCAACATTCACTGCCATATAGGAGGACTGATATTACGTAACAGTTCAGTACTCTTTTCTTTATTTCTGTTGCTTCAAATCTCTTCTTCATCTGTGAGGAGATTGTCCAACATTCACTGCCATATAGGAGGACTGATATTACGTAACAGTTCAGTACTCTTTTCTTTATTTCTGTTGCTTCAAATCTCTTCTTCATCTGTGAGGAGATTGTCCAGCATTCACTGCCATATAGGAGGACTGATATTACGTAACAGTTCAATATGAATTGAAGATACTATAATTTGAATTTTAACCTCATCCTTTTGCTAACAATCATGCATTCTGTCTTCTTTCAGTTTATGTTTAGTCCATTCCCCTTGCGTTCTTTCACTCCCTTCTGCAGGAGTTTTTGTAGTTTTATTTCTGTGGCTTCTATCAACACCCTGTCATCTGCATGTCTTCTGCTGTTATGAATGATTGTGGCCGCCAGTTTCCCAGTAGAATTTTTAATTCTCTCATAATCGTCTTACTGTATAGGTTGAATCCTTGTCTTATATCCCTTTCTATTTTTGTATATTTCCTGAACTCATTTTCTATCCGTATGTAGGCGGTTTGTCTCTAGTATAGGTTTATTTTGATATCTTTCCCAAATATGTCATGGTTAAAGAGCAGTTTCCACAGTTCTTTGGTACGTAATTAGTCAAACACTTTTGCATAATGTATAGAACACGGGTACACGCCATTCTGAATTTGTATTTCTCTTTCTGGTATTATTCTGGTCATAAATATCGTGTTCTTTGTTTTGCAGTGCCTTTGAAGAACACACAGTTCCAGTATCTGTCTATATTTCTGAGATGAGGTATTATGTACACTATTTACATTTTTCGGTCTATTGTCCTCATCTTTGTTGCCATATTTATTACAACGTTTCGGCCTTTCAGTATCTGTCTATATTTCTGAGATGAGGTATTATGTACACTATTTACATTATTCGGTCTATTGTCCTCATCTTTGTTGCCATATTTATTACAACGTTTCGGCCTTTCAGTATCTGTCTATATTTCTGAGATGAGGTATTATGTACACTATTTACATTATTCGGTCTATTGTCCTCATCTTTGTTGCCATATTTATTACAACGTTTCGGCCTTTCAGTATCTGTCTATATTTCTGAGATGAGGTTTTATGTACACTATTTACATTATTCGGTCTATTGTCCTCATCTTTGTTGCCATATTTATTACAACGTTTCGGCCTTTCAGTATCTGTCTATATTTCTGAGATGAGGTATTATGTACACTATTTACATTATTCGGTCTATTGTCCTCATCTTTGTTGCCATATTTATTACAACGTTTCGGCCTTTCAGTATCTGTCTATATTTCTGAGATGAGGTATTATGTACACTATTTACATTATTCGGACTATTGTTCTCATCTTTGTCGCCATATTTATTACAACGTTTCGGCTTTTCAGTATCTGTCTATATTTCTGAGATGAGGTATTATATACATTATTTACATTATTCGGACTATTGTCCTCATCTTTGTTGCCATATTTATTACAACGTTTCGGCCTTTCAGTATCCGTCTATATTTCTGAGATGAGACATTATATACACTATTAAAATTTTTCGGACTATTGCCCTCATCTTTGTTGCCATATTTATCACAACGTTTCGGCCTTTGTACGTTCCGGTCTTCTTCAGGTGGTTAGAATGTGTAAATGAACCCTTTGTTTCGCTCACTGAGGTAGACCGTTCTAATTCCACGTGCCATGTCTAATGAATGACATTTATCAGTTATCTCCTGTTAATTTTCCTCTCAAAGTTCTCCACCGCCATAACCAGGTATTGAACAACAAAATTAAAAAATGCAATATGAGCTCTGGTAAAAACATTTAATGCTAACAGCAAAAGAATGCAATATGAGCACTGGTAAAAAATGGTTACTGAAGAGACAGGTTTATAATACCCAGAAATTCATACACAGATGTCCTCATGGACACATGGCACAGTTAGATCCAGTGACTGTTAGATCCAGTGACAGGACCCAAAGAGTGTGAGTTCAATACCTGCTTAAGGTGGTGGAGAACTTGGCGAGGGGAATTAACACGAGATAACTGATAACTGACATCCATTAGACATGGCACGTTTCGGCCTTCTTCAGGTGGTTGGAATTTCGAATTGAACCCAATATGAGCACTCGTAAAAATGGTTGCTGAAGACATTAGGTTTATAATACCCAGAAATTCATACCCTCAAGGACACATGGCACAGCGGATAAAGGCGTTGATTAGATACAGTGACAGGACCCAAAGAGTGTGAGTTAAGGCAATGGATAACTTTCAGAGGGGAATTAACAGGAGATAACTGATAAGTGACATCCATCAAACATGGCACGTGGAACTAGAACAGTCTACCCCAGTGAGCGAAATAAAGGGTTCAGTTCGAATTTCCAACCACCTGAAGAAGGTCAGAGCATACAACGGCTGAAACGTTGTAATAAATATGGCGACAACGATGAGGACAATAGTCCGTATAATGTAAATAATGTACAGTTCATGTAATCTTTCTCATTTGATTCCATTACTCGAATTTCAGAATTCGTTTGATACGTTTTGTTATATGACAAATTAGACTGCTTGTCCGAGGGGATCTCCCATTCGTTTGTACATCAGGCCGTGATATGAAAATAGTCTTCCAGTATATCAACATATTTGGTGTTGAGGATTTAACATTCATAAAACGATGAGAGCCTTATTGATATAATGTTCATTAATGCTTTCACCATGAAGATAACTCAGTATTTGTGAAAGTCTTGTTGCTATTGGTTACCTTATAAAGAAAAAGTACAAGTTGGTTATCTATGAGGTAATTCGGAAATCTGTTATTAACTAACCTTTGTTTCACGTTTTCAAATCATTTTAAAGAAAAACGGACGAGAAAATGGATTCACCTGCGTTCACAGCAGGAACTTTTTATATAACGCCCATTTCATAACTAAGAGGACCTTTTCCTACACACACACACACACACACACATATATATATATATATATATATATATATATATATATATATATATATATAAGGGCCGGTACAAACTATCCACAACCACTAAGGCCCAGTCAGGATTGGGGGCCACAGTCAGGGCTTTGAGACTATTTTATCGATATTTTCTTTTATATACGTTAACAATTAAAATAAGCCCAACTGACTATTAAAGAATTAACAATATCCGCAATGTCTTCGAAATTATATTTCTTTTCTCCATAATGCATTACTGTTTGTGTCTTTCTTATATTATTTTCTTTTTCCACCTCAGCATTGTCGTCCCATGGGTGTATACCTATGGGTTTTCTGGCGATGGTCTCAGTCAAACATTACTTGATTTTTCTGTGTTTTGATCAATATTTATTGACATCAGTTTGGACTCTAGTTTTTTTCAGTCTCTTAAATGCCATAAGCGATACACGCTTGGACGATCTTGTCACTTTCGATTCATGACTGACTAGGTAGAAAGTTTGCGTTTCTTTTTGTAATGGACTGGTTGCCAACAAAGGCTACTAGTTGCCATCCAAGTCTATAGAACCCCGTCTGTCCAGCTATTCAAGCCATAGCAAGAGAAGAAAAGATAAAGTCAGTCAACCGCCATATTTGACACAAACTTGGGCGATCATGTCGCTTTCGATTCATGACTGACTCAGCAGATTTTACAGCAGTAGGTTGCTGTTTCTTTTTGGGGTAAACTGATTGTTAACCAAGGCTATAGAACCCAGTCTTCCCTGCTATTCAACGCATAGCCAAGGGAAAAGAGTCGGATTCTTACCTTCCCTAACGGTATTAGTGCGTAAGTGATTGTAACGAACTGGACTGGAATTCGAACTTAGCTCTCCGAGTTTGTCACTGCGAAACGATATCCATTGCACCCAGACACACAGTTTATTATTGAATTCTCAGTTTACCCTTTCATTTTAAAAAACTTGAATGTTATACCTCGGTATTATTCTTGGTTTATGTGGGTGGAAAGGAGCTATTTTGTTCGTTTATTTTGTCAGTTTATTTACAAGTTGTCTTAAATCTAAGTCAATGTATTTTTTTTTACTCCAACACAATGATTCCCAACGTCGGGAGCAGGCCCCACCGGTGGGTCGTAGTAATATTTTGGTGGGACATGCGTGGGATGTACAACCTTCGGCTTACTATACCAACAGAATAAGGGTGCAGTTCGAGAATGAGTTATAAACAGTGAATTGATTTCTAGTGAGTTCAAATTTCATTTTGCATTATAACTTCATGATTAAAAAGATCAAAGTATAGTACAGAATAACATTTCATTCAAATATTTTATATTTCTAACTTTCAGTTCTCTGTTATATGTTTTGAAATTATATTTATTTAACTGTCTTTTTGGTATTTTTAATTTTTTTTCTCCTTCATGGACGCTAAGTGTATTATTGAATTCTCACTTTACCCTTTCATTTTAAAGGATTTGAATGTTATACCTCAGTATTATTCTTGTTTTATGTGGGCAGAAGCGAGCTATTTTATTCGTTGATGTTGTCAGTTTAGTTGCAAGTGATCTGATTCAAAGTAATTTTTTTTTTACTCTAACAAAATAATTGCCAACGTGGTGAAGGAATTATTAACAGTGAATTGTTTTCTACTGAGTCTGACTGAGAGAGTTAATGTTAATGTGTGTTTATACATACGATGCATATACAATATGCATACATAAAACTCATTAAGATGAAAAATTGAATCACCCTTGATAATGGTTAAAGGTATAGCCAAAAGCGCTCGGAAATATAAAACATTTGGATAGTTCTTACACACCCTTTGTTCAGAAAGGAAAGCTCTTGTTTGGACACAAGAAAAATTAAACCGTAGCACCTTGTCTGTCGTTTAATGAAACATTCATAAACGAAGGATTGCTGACTTAATATAGAACTATATATATATATATATATATATATATATATATATATATATATGATTATTTATTTAAAAATATGATCCCAAAACCTGTTTACATAAGAGTTCTCATGTTTCAAAACAAGAACCGAAAACTTCAATATTTTCGTTAGTTTTGAAACATGAGAACTCTTATGTAGCGTGTTGGAATCATATTTTTAAATAAATAATTATATTTATGCTCTACTTTTGATCGAGCCCTATTTTTTTAAATTAATAACAAAAATACTAAAGAACTTTGGATTATTTACCTAACGAGTTCTTTTCCTATTTTCTATATATTTTTCACTTTATATTTCTGTCTTTTAGTTCTCTCTTATATGTTTTGAAACTATATATATATATATATATATATATATATATATATATATATATATATATTTAACAGTCTTTTGGGTTTTGTTTAAATTTTTTCTTCTTCCTTGATGCACAGTTCATCACTGAATTCTCAGTTTACCCTTTCTTTTTAAAGGACTTGAATGTTATACTTCAGTATTATTCTTGTTTTATGTGGGCAGAATTGAGCAATTTTTTCGTTGATGTTGTCAGTGTAGCTACAAGTAGTCTGTGATCTAATTCAAAGTATTTTTTTTTTACTCAAATGATCTCCAACTTGTGGCGCATGTCCCACCGTTTGAGTCTGGTAATATTTTACTTGAATCAGGGAGCAATTCGTGAATGAGTTTTTAACCGTAAATTGATTTCTAGTGAGTCTGAGTGCGATTAATGTCAATGGGTGTTAATACATACAATGCATATATAGTATGCATACATAAAAACTATTTTGTGTGTGTGAACGTACATGTGTATTTGGCATACAGGGTAATTCCCGTCTCCCCATACTCACGTGTCTTGGTCAACAAAGAAGAGGGCCTGATGTATACTGTTGCAAACGCCTGTTTTACGTGCTCACAAAACATTTATTAATCAAGTATTGCATATACTTGTGTAACGTGCTATTTCGCGTATTGTAGAACCCCAGAGTTTTCACTCATAAAAAATGAATTTTATCACGTATCTTATGTGTCATGTGTTACAGTTTTTTTGTGTATATCTATGTTACTAGGTTATTTATTATGTAAAAAATACATAATTGTGGCACAAGGCCGAAAGGGGAGGGGGTAGAGGCTGGTCTTCACTAACTATCTTATACCTAGCTAATCTGATTCACGACCCATTCATACATTACAATTAACCCATTCACCACAAGAACTTGTCCATCACCACTCAATCCTTCATGCACCATAATACCAGATTCTCACAAGGGGACCTACAAAACGCGCCCCAATCCATAAAAATTTAATGATACATAAAATGCTATATATAAAATTCTAATAATGATAGGATGCAAGGGAAGGAGATGAACCCAATAATAAACTTAAATAAACACAACATTCAAACTAAACATAACATATGTTAGTAGGGACCGTCCAACCCTCAAAACAGAGAGGCCGCTGTATTCTGCCCAAAGGGCAGAATCAAGAAGCTCTCTCGCTAAAGGGAGTGGGAAAGGATAAAATATTATGCCGGAATGGGTAATATAAAACTGACCCAGTCAAGATAAAAAGAGGACCAAAACAAACTGGGGAGGTTGGGAATCTTGACTTGGACCATAACCAAAAGAGCAGCCGGGATACAGGCCAGGAACAACACTTACTCACATTAACTAGGTACACTGAAGCTTGTCTAACCTAACCAAGGGAGGGTTCCACAGGAAGCCACCCCGATGTGCTATAGGTTGACTTAAAAAAGAAAATCAAGGCTAGCCCCGGTCACACGAACCAGGCTTGCTACTTTTACCCACCTTTCGCTGAAGACTGTCGAATGCAATCGTTTTCTATCAGATCTAATCTTCATCTTGAGCTGATGCTCAAAGAATTGGATTAGATGCTGATAAGAAAGACGGTTGCCCCGCAAGACTTCCTCCATTCGCGTCGTCCAAATCACCATTCGAGCCGTTCGATGTCAGCATCAGAAACACCATTCGTTTCTCCCCGGAATACAGGGGCGACATTTATTGTCACGCACGCGTATGCGCGATCCATGGACACTAGCTGTTCGGGAGCGAGACGAGCCGTCAAATCGCCGACATGGTCCCATAAGGGGCGGACCCGGGGGCAATGGTAGAAGGCGTGCGCAGCCGTTTCTTCTAAACCAAGACCACACCGTTCACAGTCTGGCAAATCCGCCAAACCCCATATGAAAGCCTTGTCATTGAGAGGCAGCCGATTCCGAGCCAATCGCCAGGTAAGCGAAAACTCAGGGTTACTGAGGTAATCCGCCGCTGGCGCCCAAGACCAATAGGAGCGATACTCCTCCTCCGACAAGCCGAGCGTATCACGTAGTTTATCCTTCGCGCGACCCTCCACTAAACCACGATAGAAGACCTTCCTAGGCCGTGAAAGGTCACTGGACCGGGAATGGCCTTCAAGGCCAACCGACACTCGTGGATGAAATCCGACTCATCCCGGAGCCTACAACGGCGCTCGGCCCTCGAGATGGGGGACTGATAGTAAGGCTAGGGAAGGCGTCCCTAACAATCCCCTCCAGAATCGGATCTCCCTAGTCAATGCGCGGCGTAGGAAAGCCAACCTAGAGGCACGGATGTGACTCATAAGGTGCGGCATTTCCCAGCCCCCATGACACGGACGTTTGGTGCAGACTCGTCTGTCGACCCTGTTCACGCGTCCCTCCATAAAATGGAGGATAGCGATCGCTCGAGCACCTTCCTGCGGTCTTTACAGAGAGAGGAAGTACGGACAACCGATAAAGAATCAGGGGAAAATGTATGTAACACACACCTCCGCCCTGCCCTTCACGGACAACCGCCGTCGATTCCAAGTCTGACCGGCAGAATCGACCTTTGCATCACTTCAGACCAATTCTTCTCCAGCTGGAGGTCAGGCCCAAACCACACTCCAAGAATGCGGACAGGACCGTCCGTCCAACTGAAACGGCCCGGAAGATCGACCCCCTTCCAGGCACCTAACCGCAAGCCGGACGACTTGTCGCGGTTTATCTTGGCCCCTGTCACCTTTTCGTACCGATCAAGCGCCTTCTGTACCGCCTCAATGTCTCTGCGGGACGACACGAAAGCAGATACGTCATCGGCGTACGCGGAAACCCTGGCTCGAGACCCTCCAGGCACGGCAATTCCACGTAGGGCCGGACTGCCGGTCTCGTCCTTCAGCCGGCGAAGGAGAGGCTCCAACGCCAAAGCATAAAGGAGAGGCGACAGGTATATCTATGTTACTAGTGAGCCAGTCAAAATGACTTAACTCACTTTATAGTCCACCAATAGAAGGTTAACCAATCAGAAGACGTAGAATATTCAATCCGTCGTGTATAAAGGCGGCCATTTTGTTTAATCTATCCGAATGTCCAGTGCTAGCTTGTCAGGCGAAGAGGAACAGAAGGAAGAACTACGCTCTGCTACTTTTACCAAAATATCCACTGCTAACCTGAACAACGCTTTCCTACTGTCTTCGAAATATTCACTGCTAACCTCTGGATTCTATACTCGAAGACGACCGTCATTATGAACATCATGTTAGTTCCTTTTTTTGAAAGACCAAATTACAATAGACTAATGACGCCTAACGTGGGTCGCATGCCCCATCGGTGGGGTATGGTAATATTTTGTTGAGACATGCATAGGATGGGCACCCTTCGGCTTACTATAACAACGTGAGCTCAAATTTCATTTTGCATTATTATTTCACGATTAAAATGATCAAAATATATTACAAAATAAAATTTCATTCAAATATTTTATATTTCTACCATTCAGTTCTCTATTATATGTTTTGAAATTATATTTATTTAAATGTCATTTTGTTTTTGTTTTTTTAATTTTCTCTTTCCTGGACACCATAGTCTTTGGAGGCTTGTTCAGAGACCAACTTAATGGCATTTTAAGCTTCCTTTACATGAATTACAGTAAAATTTTGAATACGTAGGAATTAAATATTACAGAAGTCCCATGTAATATTTAATTCTTACATATGCAAAATTTTAGAAATACCAAAGAAGGACATGCCCCCAAATTTTAAAAATACCGAGGTGGGCCATGGTCTAAAATCGGCTGGGAACCACTGCTCTAACATCTGACACGAACTGCCTAATCGAAGAGTTTGAGACGCTAAACTCAATAATTTATTTTGTTACATTATCCAGGCTGTACTATGTGATGCAATGTTTTAAAGAATGATAAAACCATCTCTTAAGGATGGAGTAACTTTTTGAGTAATTTAGTAAAAGTTCTTTGTTGTTGTTTGCGGCTTTTGTCTCAAACGATGTAGTGTTACCATCAAAAGAACAGTGTCGTTTAGAACCGGAAACCCAATCCTAAACAGGAAACAAAAGATAAACTTCTACTCCTCTTCAAAGGACCGGGAGGAGTGTGAACCAGCCGATAGGCGAACCTATCTATTCCTATTGTAGAAAAAATATAATAAAAAAATGAGATAAAAAGTAAATAAATAGTAAAAATTTCCAAGTTTAACCGAAGTTCGAAGTATAAAACTGAAGGTAGAATTTTGAAGGAACCGGAAACCCAATCCTAAACAGGAAACAAAAGATAAACTTCTACTCCTCTTCAAAAAACCTGGGAGTTTGTGTGAATCGGACAATGGCTGAACCTATCTACTCCTGTTATGGAAAAGAAATCGATGAAATAAATATAAAAATAAAAGTTTAGGACAGTGTTTCCCAACCTTTTTAAGCAACCTAGGATCAAATTGGAAGAATTAGCAAAATTTTTAAAGGGTAAAATTTAAATATTAAGAAACCATGAATTTTTAAAAAATACACACTCAAATATGAACTTACTTTCAATGTCCCTATTCAAGTATTTTTTGCAGCTTATTTAGTGTAAAACGAGACTGTTGTTTTTTTTTTGGGGGGGGTTCATTTTCTTCAATGTTTGATTAAATATGAAAGAAGCAGACGATCATTTCTTCTTCAGTTCAGCGTATATTTTCTCGATTCTGAAAAAGAAAATTGCAATAAAATTGCTAAGGCTTTTTTTTAGCTAATGTGGGATATTCCCTTTTGTATGGAAACACAAAATGTATCAATGGGTACCGTCAAATGTTTTACTTTGAGCCCCCGATCACTAGAAATGGTGACCAATTCTTCTTCTTCGCATAACTGAAGTCCATTATTAGACAAATGGACATGAATCATTTAATGACCTAAATATTCTAGCTTTTCTTATTAATTTCAAAAATAAAAATGAAAATTAATAAGAAAAGCTAGAAGAAAATGATCGTCTGCTTCTTTCATAATCGACCAAACATTGAAGAAATTGCAAAAACAAAAAAAAACAGACCCAGTTTTACACTATTTCAAAAATAAAAATGGAAATTAATAAGAAAAGCTAGAATATGTAGATCATTAAATGACCCATGTCCTTTGTGCATACACGAGAAACTATATATTACTAAGTTTATAAAAAATAAAAATTTACTGAATCAGAGAAATGAAATAGCTATTCTTTGCCGTCATTGTCAAAAATTTTCCTTAAATAATATTTAAAAATAAAAATAAATATAAAATTAAAAAATGGGAGCTGGTAATATACATACTTATATTTGATATAAAATTTTTTAAATAATTTAAGTAATTCTATTACATTTACTTGTTTTTAAATAGAAATATAGTCTATTAGTAATTAAGAGTTAAAACATTTTAAAATTGTAGTTAAATAAAACGTATTCTAACCCAAACACCCCTAGAAAGAATCTTTAAGTATTTAAGTACGAAAAAAATGCCGAAAAACTTTTTGCCGTTAATAAAAATAACTTAGACGATATGATTTTTAACGGATGCCAGAATTCGTTGAAAAATACACCCCTACCCTCCCTAAACTTAACCTCTTTTTCGAACGTAACTCATAATTGATACAACAATAGTTAATAAAAATGAACACGCTACCGCCCATGTCTGAATGATTGGATTTCTCTGGATCCTTGCAAACAGGAAATTATGAATTTATATGTGCGTTTAAAACTCAGGAAAATTTAAAAGTAAGTTATTGCAAAATTCGCTTGAAGATGAAACAGAACCAATGCTTTTAATTTAATTATATAATTAAATTTGAAGTTTTTAGCTTCCATTTTTGAAACATGGTTATTACTGTGTAGAGAAAAAAAACATATTTTAAATTAGTTAATTTATAATATTTATGCTCTGTAAATTTACATTGAGCACTGTTTTGTAAAAATAAAAATAAAAAATATCAATAAAAACATCGGATTATATATCTTACTGTTCTTTCTTTTATATATATATATATATCTATATATATATATATATATATATATATATATATATATATATATATATATATATAATTTATCTCTATATTTTTATAAAAAAAATTTTATTTATTTAAACGTTTGTGTTTATATATGCGTGCTATTTGAACATGCGTGTGTCATCTTTATGCTAATGTTTTTGGAGTCAATCAGATCAAATCTCATTGATTCTCGAATTCATTCCGAATGTGTACTCAAAACACCCAAATTTTCTTTGACCTTATCTTCAGCTTCGATATGAGCTTACATAAATATATTCGTTTATCAGTTGTACATCGATTCCTTGTGAATGCAGTGCGCAGGCCCATGAGCGTTTTCATTAACCTATGCCCACGTACAAACATTTCTGTCCTCTCCAAATCCATACGAAAGCATCCACCTTCATACATACGCACGCCATCTTGCTGATTGATTTGAAGATTTCATGTTGCATCTAAGGTGAATTGTACTTTTTAAGGCAACCAACGTGAACTTTAATAATCAAATATCTCATGGCAGCAATTCACCAGGAACAAAACAAAACTCCACCGACCCCATCTATTTCTCTGCGAGCTCCATTCCCCTCACCATGACCTGTGCAAACGCGCTTTTTATTAATCTATAGCCGCCATTTTCCCCGGGATTTTTCTCTTGATTTTTTTTATTCGTTTTAATTCATTCAAATTTATTTTTATTAAGTGGTTATTTTTTTTTTTTACTTTTAATATTTTTGTGGTCTACGTTTTCTTATAATAGTTGCTTCTTGCTCGTCCATTTTTTTCTGTTGTCTGCTATATGCATTTTTTTTTCTTTCTTCGTTTTGCCCTTTTATTAATTTAAGTTGGATTCTTTTGTTTGTTTTTGTTTTAAGATTTCGTTCTATCTTTTTCTTTTCGTTTTCTTTTCTTTTTTTTCTTTTTTGTCTCTACACTTTGTTTCGTTCTTCATTTGAGCTTCCGATTAACCTCTCGTCAAAATAATCACTCTTTCGTGCATTTTTAAGATTTGTCTTTTTTCTTTTCTTTTTTTTTTGTTTGTTTTTCTTTGTGATTTGTCTTATTCATTTTGCATTTGATTCTTTTTTCCCTTCCTTTTTAATTTGTATTTGTTTTCTTCCCATCCATCGTACCAATATCCGTCAATTCTCAATTATTATTTGCCCGATCTTTTATATATTCGACGTTTTATCTGTCTTTCTTCACTATGCCTATTTTGCCGTATTTTTAAACTACTATTTGTTCCGTCTTCAGATTCTCTGTTTTTCCATGTCTTCTTTTATCTTTAACTTTCTTCTCACTCCAAAAAATACGAAACAATGATTTGGAATTGAAATAAAAACACTGACAGCAGATACCCTGAATCCATTATAAAATACAGGAAGTGGAATTAGTAAATACCAAACACTTCAAATATCTCGTTGTGTATGGATCAGTTATGATAAATTTAGTATAAGAGATAAGGTAATTGAACAGAGAATACATGCGTTGGAGATAGTTTCGCCCAATACCGCCAGTTGCTACAAAACTAAAACATTAAGCTAAAAACTCGAATCTTGTTTTTAAATATTCTCGTCAAATCGAGACCTTCATATGGATGTCATGAATAGCGTCAAACTAGTTCAGAAGCTATCAGCTATATACAATTGGTTTTTAATATTAAGGGTTAAAATGGCTTTGAGCGAGTGGGGTCTGTGGGTCAATAACCATATCATTATTGAACTTTTAAAAACAACTTGAATTAACACTATTTACATTATTCGGACTATTGTCGACATCTTTTTCGCCATATTTATCACAACGTTTCGGCCGTTGTACGCTCCGGCCTTCTTCAGGTGGTGGGAATGTCGAACTGAACCCTTTATTTCGCTCGCTTTCAGTTTTTTTTTTTCACTTTTTCTCTTTCACTTTTTATTTTTCCAATTTCATTATTTTTTTTTTTTTTTGTTTCTTCGGTAAACTTTTTCTTTTTCATTTTTATTTCTTCCCTGAAGTTTATTTCAAAGTTCTTTCAGTTTTTATACCTTTTCTCATTCATATATTTTTTTTTTTTTTTTGTCGTTCGGTAAACTTTTTCTTTTTCATTTTTATTTCTTTCCTAAGTCTTCGTTTTAAAGCCCTTTGAAATTTTCAATCATTTTCTCTTTCATTTTTTTTCTTTTCTCACTTTTTCTCTCTTCATTCGATTTCTCTCCTTCTTCTGTTTTTTTTTTTTAAATATTTCTTTTTTTCTGTTTCATTTTACTTTAACCTTCCATATTTTTTTTTCTTTTTCATTTCTATTTCTTTCCTAAATTTTCTGCTTTCATTTTTTTCAATTTTCTTTCTTTCTTTCTTTTTTTCTTTCGGTGCATTTTTACGATTTCATTTTATTCCACACGACGTCGTTGCAAACCTGTAGCCATTATTTTTATTTTAAATAAACCAAGTGGAAACTTCTTTTTTTATGGATCTCATTGCCTTTCCTGAAATCTTAGAATGATTTTATGTATAACATGAACGATATATAAACCCGGGTACGATAATAAAATATGCCCCCAGTATGAGTTTTTATCCGTATCCACTTTTATTTTATGAATACCTTCCCCTATGTCTTTCGCTTTCTATCCATTTTTTAAAATCAATGTCACCCCAAGCAAGGCATTAAAGCCACTAAGATACAAGGGCTTATTGGGTGTGGTAGAATTAGAAAACAGAATCTTACTTATTATAAAACGCAGATTGTGTGTGTTTGTGCCTGTACGTTTATATATTGGATCGGATTTCCTACATTTTTCAACCGATTTCAACAAAACTTCATAGGACTACGTAAAATTACCTTGCGGTGGTTCTGAAAGCGCCAAAAATTGGAAAAACACAATTGTTTTAGCACGAAATCAATTTGAAAACACGATTAAGAGGCATTAATGAAAGGAGGACAACTCATATCGAGTTATACTTATTATAAAACTCAGGTTGGTTGTGTGTGTCTGAGTGTTCGTTTATATATGGGATCGGATATCCTACATTTTTCAACCAATTTCAACAAAAATTCACTTTTTTTTTGGCAGGTAGTGTTTCTTATTGTCTTGCACACGTTTTTTCTTTATTTTTACATTCAGAATGCTTTAAAAATTCCATTTACAAGACAATTCGATTCAATAGCTAGAGTCATAACGATTGAAAACAATGTCTTTGTTTTAGTTTGACCAATTCGTAAAAAAGACAAAAAAAACAAAAACAAAACAAGACAAAAAAAAACTAATTAAGACATGCATGTCCGTCAACCTTAAACAATAATCTTTGTCAATTTTTTTTTTCAGTCTTTATGATGGTCGATACTTGATCTGTCTCTTACTGTTACATCCCCGGGCAACACCAGGCTCTACTGCTAGTCTTTAATAAGGAGCGAGAAGAAAAGAAATATAATTAGGAGAACAGTTGAAAGCGATTGACATGACATTTAAATTTTTGAAGATTAAATTTGATTGAAATCATGGAGCCGGAAGGAAGTTCCACAATCTCGAAGTGCGAGAAGAGAAAAATATTAGCATGGAATTTACTCTTTCAGAATTAAACGCAATCTATACGTCATCATTCTAGAGCTTTTATTTCAACTACAATGTACCCTTCTAAAAACCTGGAAGTTTTAGATTTAATATAAAAAGAAAAAAAAATTAGTAACATAGAAAAAAAATAACTGTATATTTTACTATATGAATGAAGTAAAAATAAATTAATTAACATATAAAAAAATAACTATATATTTTACTATATGAATGAAGTAAAAATAAATTAATTAACATATAAAAAATAACTATATATTTTACTATATGAATGAAGTAAAAATAAATTAATTAACATATAAAAAAAAACTGTATATTTTACTATATGAATGAAGTAAAAAAAATTAATTAACATATAAAAAATAACTGTATATTTTACTATATGAATGAAGTAAAAATAAATTAATTAACATATAAAAAAAAATAACTGTATATTTTACTATATGAATGAAGTAAAAATAAATTAATTAACATAAAAAAAAACTATATATTTTACTATAAAAATGAAGTAAAAATAAATATTTTATATAAAAAACTGTATATTTTACTATAAAATGAAGTAAAAATAAATTAATTAACATATAAAAAAATAACTGTATATTTTACTATATGAATGAAGTAAAAATAAATTAATTAACATATAAAAAAATAACTGTATATTTTACTATATGAATGAAGTAAAAAAAATTAATTAACATATAAAAAAATAACTATATATTTTACTATATGAATGAAGTAAAAAAAAATTAATTAACATATAAAAAAAATAACTATATATTTTACTATATGAATGAAGTAAAAATAAATTAATTAACATATAAAAAATAACTATATATTTTACTATATGAATGAAGTAAAATAAATTAATTAACATATAAAAAAAATAACTATATATTTTACTATATGAATGAAGTAAAAAAAAATTAATTAACATATAAAAAATAACTATATATTTTACTATATGAATGAAGTAAAAAAAATTAATTAACATATAAAAAATAACTATATATTTTACTATATGAATGAAGTAAAAAAAATTAATTAACATATAAAAAAATAACTATATATTTTACTATATGAATGAAGTAAAAATAAATTAATTAACATATAAAAAATAACTATATATTTTACTATATGAATGAAGTAAAAATAAATTAATTAACATATAAAAAAAAATAACTATATATTTTACTATATGAATGAAGTAAAAATAAATTAATTAACATATAAAAAAAATAACTGTATATTTTACTATATGAATGAAGTAAAAATAAATTAATTAACATATAAAAAATAACTATATATTTTACTATATGAATGAAGTAAAAATAAATTAATTAACATATAAAAAAAAATAACTATATATTTTACTATATGAATGAAGTAAAAATAAATTAATTAACATATAAAAAAATAACTATATATTTTACTATATGAATGAAGTAAAATAAATTAATTAACATATAAAAAAATAACTATATATTTTACTATATGAATGAAGTAAAAATAAATTAATTAACATATAAAAAAATAACTATATATTTTACTATATGAATGAAGTAAAAAAAAATAACTAACATATAATTCTTTTAGCCATTTGTTGTTCGAGGAAGCCGTAATTATCAAATTTTCAACGTGCTGGGATAGTTTTCTTCAAGGACATTCAAGTTGGAGACTAACAAAAAAAAAACTAAGAAATTTTGCCAGAGTTCTTTAGTTTGAACACCACATCTACTATTTCTAGTTTTGTTCTGTTTTAAGCTGCACAATTTCTATCCTTTGCTTTTAATTCAAATAAACGTAACAAAAATTCCAACAATTAAATAAAGTGTACCAAATTTCCTGCTTTATTGTGGATCACCCTATAAATGAGACATAAATTCATTTCTCAAACTTATTTATATTAATAATACTTACATTATGAAAAATATTCTACAATATTTACTCACTTTTGTTTATTAGACATTAAATTATGTCACTTAGCGTCTTCCATGATTTACCTTGATTTCAGTTGAAGTCTTGTATATTTATAGGTGTTCTTCAAATTCTAAAAATTAACAATGTGTGTGTGTGTGCGTGTATGTATATATATATATATTTGCATAAAACACCGAGTGAGGATCGAACTGACTACACAATAGGAATTGCCAACAAAACTAGCCTAGTTACATAGATAGATAGATAGATAGATAGATAGATAGATAGATAGATAGATAGATCTGAATAGACTCGGATAGATAGATAGATAGATAGATAGATAGATAGATAGATAGATAGATAGATAGATAGATAGATAGATAGATAGATCTGAATAGACTCGGATAGATAGATAGATAGATAGATAGATAGATAGATAGATAGATAGATAGATAGATAGATAGATAGATAAATCTGAGTAGACTGAGATTTATAGATAGATAGAGAGAGAGATATATATATAGAGAGATCTGAATACATTGAGATACATAGATAGATAGATAGATAGATAGATAGATAGATAGATAGATAGATAGATAGATAGATAGATCTGAATAGACTGAGATAGATATGAAAAGAGACTTAGATAGATAGATAGATAGATAGATAGATAGATAGATAGATAGATAGATAGATAGATAGATAGATAGATAGAGAAAAAAAAGAAAAGAAAATTTACGAAAGGTGAAAGAGGATCGTGTTCAAATGAAATCAACCTCTCTGCCAACTTCCGGCGGGTATTATTGGATACAACAAGAATGGCTCGGAAACTCTTTCTAATCTCATTGAAAGCAAAGCAAAACGCAGACAGGGAAAGAATTAGATCGCATCTCTTGCATTATCGAACAGTTCTGCTCAAGACAGTGTTTCACTTTATCAACGCATAGACGACTAGTCAAGAATTCCAGTAAGTTGGATTCCGGATACAGAATCGAAGCCGACCGTTGTTTTCATTAGCGCTGTTGGTTTTCGAAATGAAGTTTGTGCCGCTTGATTTATTGGCGAATTCGCCCATCTCATTGCAAAGAGGAGATGTGAAATAAACTAAGACTTTAGCAACGTTTTTGAAAACAGCATTAAACCAAAAGCGAAGACGTAGGCAAGAGACATCTAACAATTCGGCTTACTGTAATGAACGTCGGTCTAAGAGGGTTTTTTTTTCTAGGCTCCAATTAAAGCCACATTCAAACTACATTGTACAAATAAGTGGATTTCAGATGACTGCTAACATTGGTGATAATGGACGTCTCCTAAGAGCGAAGACAGGGTGACGGCTGCCGAGGATCCTGGTGGATCTAAATCACTTTTACAGAATACCAGTTGAATTTGATAAACCTCTGGTCGCAGTAATCACACGTGATTTTCGTGTTTCGCAGGTTTTGTCAGATAAGTTCAAGTGCAATTTCTGGGAAGAGGGATATTTCTCCTTTGATTTGCGTTGAAGTGCCGAGCATAATTTTCACCCATGACAAGCCTCAAGAGCCGCTCAATGCAGATGGTTACTAAAAATAATTCTTATACGTCTATAAGAAAAGGGGGAAGGAGGAAGTGAAAATTATCACACGGCGCGATGGGTAAATTGTCGCCTTTTTTTTTTTTTAAGTTTCGCGCGTTGTTTGTTTTTTGTTTTTTTTAATTTGTCGACTGCACAGTATAGTACGGTCATTTGGGCACCGTAAAAGAGCATCATGACGGAAATCACTCCGCCAGAAATTTGGAAACAGCATGCTGTACTGCTTGGCATTCGCACCGGAAACTTAATACGTAAATTTCAGAGTGTTTGGGTGTCAATCTGAGGACATTTCAGAGGATTCGGAAAGATGAGCCTGATGGTGATTACGAAGGTCTTTGGAGGGATCAATAGTGATGGCGTCATTATGCTTCCATTCATCTTCCTACATGGCTTCAGATTCTACACGAAGGCCTACATGGGGAGGTAGTGCTTTCCTGGGTCAAGAGTGTGGCTGCTGAAAAACTCTATGTCTGCCAACAATGCCACAAAAACAAGAGAATCCAGTCATAGACGTCAAACAATTTCTGCCACCACATCGTCCCTTATATGTTAACTGGCCAGACTGTAAACCCCTAAATTATTCTATGTGGGCGTAGTTGAGTGAGCGACAAACAAAACTCATTGTAACACCACAATTTGTAGGAGATTCCGAAGTCGTCTGGAGGTTGTGGCTGAAGCGAATGGCGATTTTTAAAAAAAAACATAAAGTTGCTCTTTATAATTTCAAGATATGTTTGTGTAATTTTGGTAAATATATCTGTTAAAATGAGATGTCAATGTCTATTTTCATTTCTGCAACATTCATACGACAATTTATCCATCGCACCCTGGGAGATTTTTTTTTCCAAAAAGTTGTGGTTCTTGAAGCTTTCTATGTGCAACTTCCGTCTGGCAATTGGAAGTCGAAGAGAATGAGGGTAATTTGGCTCTGTAGACAAAGAAGCGTGCAAAAAATTGTAACGCTGCTGTAGACTGACACGGAAATTGTCCTGATTTAAATCCAATCGAGAATCTGTGGTTAATCTGCAAGGAACGATTTCGTGGAATCGACATACAAAGTATTTTCATGCACTGAATCAGGTTTCAATGGAAAAATACGAAAAAAAAGGCAAATAATACCGGAATTATTCGTCTTGTTTCAATTAATTTGCACCAGGGTGTACATGTAAACCTTTCATATATATATATATAGGTATCTCCACAAAATTGCGAAAAAATAGAGCATAGTCTGATGAAAAAGACGCCAAAATTTACGAAAACAAAATTTTATCGTCAAAATGCTTATGTTTTTATGAAGAGGATAGACCAAATTTTTTTTTAATTATTTTTCAAAATTTTTCCATCTTTTTAGAATATTCTAAATTTTGATTTAAAAAACCTTATTTATCTTTTTTTGCTATAAGGAATACTAAATAACATAGATAATTTTTTAGCGTTTTTTTTTGGTATTATACCTATTAATTTGGAAAATCTTGTAAAAATAAAAATAATTGTCAGATGTTAATGAAACTTTCAGAAAATATTCACAAATGATCGAAATTATTATGAATATGTTTTTTTTTATTAAAGTCATGGCAGAAATATTTTTTTTTATTTTTATTAACACCCCCCATATCTAATTTTATGAAAAACTCAAAAAAATCCATACCATCGGTTTTTAGTGATTACAATATTTAAAGCACAAGGCTTTGAAGAATGTAAATCATGTTTTGTATTTTTTTTTTTAATGAACCCATTACCTGAAAATCAGCTCTAAATTGTAACATACAAAACTCAATAAAAACAAATATACTATTTAATCTCAAACGCTTTTATTTGTTTTTATTTGTTCGTATGAATATGGACAATATTTTCTGAAAGCAAAAAATTTTTTCAATGGAAATTGAATTTTTAATACAATTATTTCTCATTTCTTTAATTTTAAATCGAAATTTTAACACTTTTTTTATTAAATTTTTTTAAAAAATTATAAAAATAAATAATAGCACCATCGACCTTTGTACTTCTCTTTCTTAGCTCGTCATTGTCTAGGGTTTTGAAAATTGTATAATTTGGACCAATCCGATGATCCCCACTTATGAAGAAATGTAATTATGTTTTGATAAAAAAATTTTTAAATGGTTTGTCATGAAAAAATACGGAAGGTCACAAACGTCACGTGGCTTGAGTTTAAGCGTAGATTTCATTATTTATAGTATTTATTATCTCTATAGATAGTATCAACAAAGTTATGTTTTAAGTTCCAGTAATAATAAAATAACAAAATAAAGGAAATTGGAATGCTAATTTTTTTTTTTATTATTATACTAATTACGGGGTAGTACATAAGCTGATTCACGTAAAAAAAAAAAAAAACGTTACGTCACGTATCACGTATTATCCGTATAACGCGAATCTCACGTTAGCTGTCGATATGTGATGACAGGCATCACTCAGCACTTGAAAAATGACAACACAGTTCAGATCGCCTACTTTTTATTTCGAACAATTTTTTATTCGAAAAAAGTAAGTAAAAGTTTCTTTCAAAATATTTTAAATAATCTTTAAATTTGCTAATTTTAGTCAAATAAATTTTGAAAAACGTAGAATTGATTTTTGGAATAATTATAAACAAAATTTTAACTTGTTTACAAAATTAGAAAAAAATGGCTGATAGCTACTTTTTTAAGTAATTTTGATGACAGAAATAAACAACTTTTTAAATAAAATTTCGGAATAAGAATGAGTAAAAAATTTTAAAAATAATCAAAAAAATACTTTGGTGTTTCTTCTTAAGAATGATATATATATTTAAGCCGATAAAAATTTATTACATCGTTTTTTTTCATGCTATATTTTTTTGTAGCAATTTTGTGGAGATACATATATATATATATATATATATATATATATATATATATATATATATATATACTGGGTGTAACAACAAAATTATCCGAATCGTGTAACAACAATATAATTGTCTATCGCACAAATTGTTTAATATCTAAAAAAAAAAACAAACTGTTATTAGGTTGGTTAAAAATAAATATTTTTCATTTGAATAATGTCGTTTTTTTGACGTATTTTTAACGTCAAAAAACGACATTCTTACGTCATTATTTTTGCACCAACCTAATAACTGAGATTTTTTTCCAGGTTTTCAGATAAGACATTTAGCCATCTTGACACCATTTATTGTAAGAATCACTGAAAAAAAAACCCTTTGAAGTATTCAGCTAAAAATAGAACACATAAAAATCGTTTTGTGAGAGTCCCACTGTCTTCCCAAATGAGCAATGGTTAGTGGAAAAAGATCATTCAGGCCTTCAGTAATGGTACCCATATTCAAATTCCGATTTCAAAGTCCATCATGAGAACGAGGAATAAGTTTAAAAAAGAAGGTAACAGTAGAGAGGAAATCACTATCAGGTCACAACATGAAGATAGATCATCATTTCAAATTAGAGCTAAATACATTCTTATTGTTCAAAGTGGAGTCAAATAGTGTTATAAAAACATCAAAGAATTCCAGTAAGATATCTTTAATCACTTCTAAGATGCAACGGTTAAAGTCTTAATTTTTTTAAAAAAGGGACAATTTTGCTGTTACACTCGGTATCTTCATACATACATACATACATACATACATGCATATATATATATATATATATATAAGGCTCAAATTCTAACATTTCATGGTTAAAATTTATTACATTGGAATCGTAATCATGATCCAATTCATCAGACCTACAAATTCAAAATGCTTTTGTCACTGTGAAAATTTCTCAGACATTCAGGCGGTAAATATTGTTTAATACTGCTTATTATAAAACAGAGCATTTACTTAAATATTTGTATCTATAAAAAATTGAATGTAAAAACATAAAAATGTCTTCAAAATAATTGTCGGAAAATCCATTTTATAATATATATATATATATATATATATATATATATATATATATATATATGTATGTATGTATGTATGTATGTATGTGACCACCACTAATATTAAAATTGTCCATTTGTGATAATGCAAGATTCTTCGGTAAAGCGAATCATTCTCTCAGTCATTGTGTGTTTATCTAAAATAAATAGACTTGAATTCACCTTCATCCATGTCGTGTGTCAACAGCTTCGTGGTAGAATCTCCGTCTTTTTCAATTCAGTCGGGTTTCGATCCAAGCTAGGAAATAACCGGACGTCTAACCACACTGATGAGCTGTGAAATAGTCTGTCTGGGGATATATATATATATATATATATATATAAGGATCGAAACCCGGTTGAATTGTCGTCAGTCGGGATTACCACGACATGGATGAAGGTTAAATAATATTATAATATATATATATATATATATATATATATATATATATATATATATATATATATATATAAATCCTTTTTTAATGCAACAGACCAATTGTGCTGTGATTTATTTTTTTCCAATTTTCTCATGCGATCTTATAAAAATTTTTTTTTTTCGAATGATAAATTATATAAAAATTTCTTCTTTCACAGTTAAAATATTTAATTCTTGAAAATGGCTAAATGTATAGCCGAAAGCGTTCGGATAAAAAGAACATTAGGACAGTTTTATATAATTTATCAAGAAAAAAAAATGATTAGATCGCATGAGAAATTGTATAAAAAACTAAATAAAAATTTTATGGTCTGTCGTATTCAATGAAATATATATATATATATATATATATATATATATATATATATATATATAAATATATAGAAAAAATAGAAAGAACTGGTTAGGTAAATAATCCAAAGTTCCTTAGTATTTTAGTTATTATTTTTTAAAAATAGTGCTCGATACAAAAAAGTAAAGCATAAATATAATTATTTATTTAAAATATGATTCCAACTCGCGACATAAGAGGTCTCATGTTTCAAAACAAGAGCCGAAAACTTCAATATAATTATTTGAATTAAATTGAGTTAAAATAAGCTCTGTTCCATCTTCAAGCGAAATTTTTTTGGGGAATAACGTATTTCTGAAATTTACGTGTTTTAATAATTGAAATCAAAATTTCCTAGCTGTTCTAGGGCGAATTGTTTAAATTGGGTAGGCGTGTGTTGGGTGTTAATAATAAGTATCAATATAGAGGTACTTTCATAGATGTCAAGTCAGGGAAAGGTAGGGGTATCTAAATTTGAAATGGAAGATATATTGACCCGAGTCTGGTATGGGTGTATATGGAGATTTATTTATTTTTTTATTTTATTTTTTTTTATGAAAGGGATTTGTGCATATAAAAAAAAAAAAACCGTAACGTTTGTTTTTTGACGACTTCATAAAGGGTTATCTTTTTTGTAGGGTATTTAAACTATTTATTTGGGCTATGGATTATGAAAGTTATTATATTGTATGCTTGTTCTTAGCTAATTATTCAAACCATGAATCTGATGATTGGGCTATGGATTAATCAAGTTATTATATTGTACGTTGTTTTTAGCTAATAATTCAAACCATAAATATAATTATATATATATATATATATATATATATATATATATATATATATATTTAAAAGCAAAAGTTAATGCCATGAAGACAGGAAAGGTTTACAAGAACCAGGCGATAATTGAACCTATCCAATATCATATATATATATATATATATATATATATATATATATATTTTAGGCAGCATATTTTCATTTATTTTCAATAAATTTAAAGACAACATATTTTTTTCGTATCTTCTGAAAGTTTTATATTATCATTAACCATTAAATAATATTTATCCAATTTTTAATATAATTTATTTTATTATCTTTAAATCAAAGATTTTCGTATCTTATAATTATAGAAATTTTGAATATTTTAGAGATTCCATATTAACCGAAAAATAACTGTTTGATGTATTTATCCATTATTTTTTTTTTGTTCATTTTTCATAAATTGGTGTCAACAAGCTTTTTTACTTTCTTTTACAAGCCATTATCAAAAAATTGTAAATTTAAAACATTTTTTTAACAAATATACAACACACGACAATGTTAATTATTAAAAAATTTATAAACATTTATATATATATTTATATATATATATATATATATATTTATATATTATATGGAAATAAAGTAGACAATTTTAAAGCTTTACTTAGTTTTTATAATGATTCAATTCAAGAAATTTCTTTTTTGTTTTTGTCTATTGTTTTCATGGATATTAATCAAAATTTGGGATAGTTTTGTTTTCGACAAATTGGTGAATTTATAAAAAAATTTTGAGAAAGAAATTGAATAAAATAGAATATAAAAGGACATCGATTCTTTTAATTTACTTATAAATTGATATAATCGTTAATGATTTTATTTAAAAAAAAAAAATTTAATAACTGTTTTATTCATGGTTTGTCTTTTCTAAAAATTATTCTTTAAACATTATTTAATTCGGATTATTCTTATCAAATATATATATATATATATATATATATATATATATATATTTATATATTTAATATGAGTATTATGACATTTTTACATTATTCGGACGATTGTCTTCATTTTTTCGTCATATTTATTAACGTTTCGCCTTTCAGTTCGAAATATAAAAAAATTTTATGAACATGAAAATTTATTTTATTCGGAAAATTGTCCTCATCTTTTGATATTTAACGATCGTTTCAATCTTTTATTTTTATTTCTGAGATATATATATTATGTATATTATTTATTTTTCGGACTATTTCTTTTTTGTCGGATTATAACGTTTCGGCCTTTCAGTATCTGTCAATATTTCTGAGATGAGTTATTTACATTATTCGGAAAATCATTTTTGCATATTATTAAAAAATTCGGCCTTTCATTATAAATCTATATTTCTGAATTTTATTATAGATTCATTATATTTAAAAGGCAAATCATTGTCTTCGATTTTCGTCATATTTATTACAATTCTTGATAAATTTTTTCAAATCTATCTTTATTTCTGAGATGAGGTATTATGTAAAACTAAGTACAAAATTCTAATATTGTCTTTTTTTTTCCCTATTTATTACTGTTTATTCAGTATTGTCTATATTTTAAATGATATTATTAAATATTTTTATTATTCAAACTATTGTCCATTTTTCTTTGTCCCCATATTTAATATAACATTTCTTTTCAGTATCTGTCTATATTTCTGAGATCGGTATTATTTATTTACATTATTCGGACTATTGTCCTCATCTTTTTCGTCATTTTTTATTAGTTTCTGTCTGTCTATATTTCTGAGATGAGGTATTATGTACATTATTTACATTATTCGGACTATTGTCTTCATCTTTGTCGTCATATTTATTACAACGTTTCGACCTTTCAGTATCTGTCTATATTTCTGAGATGAGGTATTATGTACATTATTTACATTATTCGGACTATTGTCTTCATCTTTGTCGTCATATTTATTACAACATTTCGGCCTTTCAGTATCTGTCAATATTTCTGAGATGAGGTATATATGTATATTTATTTACATTATTCGGACTATATATATCATCTTTGTCGTCATATTTATTACAACGTTTCGGCCTTTCAGTATCTGTCTATATTTCTGAGATGAGGTATTATGTACACTATTTACATTATTCGGACTATTGTCCTCATCTTTGTCGTCATATTTATTACAACGTTTCGGCCTTTCAGTATCTGTCTATATTTCTGAGATGAGGTATTATGTACATTATTTACATTATTCGGACTATTGTCCTCATCTTTGTCGTCATATTTATTACAACATTTCGGCCTTTCAGTATCTGTCTATATTTCTGAGATGAGGTATTATGTACACTATTTACATTATTCGGACTATTGTCCCCATCTTTGTCGTCATGTTTTATTACAACGTTTCGGCCTTTCAGTATCTGTCTATATTTCTGAGATGAGGTATTATTTACACTATTTACATTATTCGGACTATTGTCCTCATCTTTGTCGTCATATTTATTACAACGTTTCGGCCTTTCAGTATCTGTCTATATTTCTGAGATGAGGTATTATGTACACTATTTACATTATTCGGACTATTGTCCTCATCTTTGTCGTCATATTTATTACAACGTTTCGGCCTTTCAATATCTGTCTATATTTCTGAGATGAGGTATTATGTACATTATTTACATTATTCGGACTATTGTCCTCATCTTTGTCGTCATATTTATTACAACGTTTCGGCCTTTCAGTATCTGTCTATATTTCTGAGATGAGGTTATTATGTACACTATTTACATTATTCGGACTATTGTCTTCATCTTTGTCGTCATATTTATTACAACGTTTCGGCCTTTTTAGTATCTGTCTATATTTCTGAGATGAGGTATTATGTACATTATTTTACATTATTCGGACTATTGTCTTCATCTTTGTCCCATTTTTATTACAACATTTCGGCCTTTCAGTATCTGTCTATATTTCTGAGATGAGGTATTATGTACATTATTTACATTATTCGGACTATAGTCCTCAACTTTGTCGCCATGTTTATTACAACGTTTCGGCCTTTCAGTATCTGTCTATATTTCTGAGATGAGGTATTATGTACACTATTTACATTATTCGGACTATTGTCCTCATCTTTGTCGTCATATTTATTACAACGTTTCGGCCTTTCAGTATCTGTCTATATTTCTGAGATGAGGTATTATGTACACTATTTACATTATTCGGACTATTGTCTTCATCTTTGTCGTCATATTTATTACAACGTTTCGGCCTTTCAGTATCTGTCTATATTTCTGAGATGAGGTATTATGTACATTATTTACATTATTCGGACTATTGTCTTCATCTTTGTCCCCATATTTATTACAACATTTCGGCCTTTCAGTATCTGTCTATATTTCTGAGATGAGGTATTATGTACATTATTTACATTATTCGGACTATTGTCCTCAACTTTGTCGCCATGTTTATTACAACGTTTCGGCCATTCAGTATCTGTCTATATTTCTGAGAAGAGGCATTATGTACTCTATTTACATTATTCGGACTATTGTCTTCATCTTTGTCCTCATATTTATTACAACGCTTCGGCCTTTCAGTATCTGTCTATATTTCTGAGATGAGGTATTATGTACATTATTTACATTATTCGGACTATTGTCTTCATCTTCGTCCCCATATTTATTACAACGTTTCGTTCGTTCCCTGTGAATTTTTTCCACTTAAGGATACATGGCACAATGGATAAAGGCGTTAGTTAGGTCCAGTGACAGGACCCAGTTAGTTTGAGTTCAATACCTGGTTAAGGCGGTGGGGAAAATTCAGAGGGAAATTAACAGGAGATAAGTGATAACTGACATCCATTAAAGATGGCACATGGGATTAGAACAGTCTACCCCAGTAAGCGAAATAAAAAGTTCAGTTCTACATTCCAACCAGCTGAAGAAGGCCGGAGCGTACAACGGCCAAAACGTTGTAATAAATATATGCCAAAGATGAGTATAATAGTTGAAACAATGTTGTAATCGACAGGTACCTAAGATATAACTCATTTATCACCATTTTGTTTAAATCTATGTTTTATTTCTGTTTTAAATTTATCTTCATATATATATATATATATATATATATATATATATATATATACTCTTCTGTTAATTCTGCTAGGAATTATTTAAATTATTTATTTCGTTATATATATATATATATATATATATATATATATAAATTCATATTTCACAATTTTTGCTATCATCTGTTGTATCCTTAAAAAAATTACAAATTGTTGTGTCGGAAACCTACCACCCCTCTTGAAGATGAACTTGTCTGCCTTTGTGAAGAAATACTTTAAATAGTGGCATGTCAGTTGACATGGAGGAGACAGATAGTCAGAGAAGTTCTTAGCTGAGCTAGTTATTGACTACTCAGGCGATTTCTGTACCTTTTTACCAACCTATTAAAACCCTTTTTATTGTTACGTGTTATTTGGCGTTTGTCTCTACTAACCCCAAATCAACATCATAACACAAATAGACAAAGGTTTTACTCGATAATAAGGAAGAAAACTTTTTTAAGATAAATCAAGAAAGAGGTTTAAGAAAATACACTACTTGAAAGACAGGGATTTTTGTAAAACTTTGAAGCTCGTCAGACTGATTTTTCTAATTAGACGCTGGTATGCCCTGTGCACAAACATATATTAAAATATATTCAATCCAATAATATGTGGGATTTTCCATTACAACAAAACCTAAAAGCGAACAAAAAAAAACAAAAGTAAATAAATAAAATAAAATATTGACACATATCTTCATTGTCATTTGAGCCAGTTCTCTGGTTTATTTATTCTATGCATTTTCTCCCAGTTTTCTTCTTATGATTTTAAATTTTCATCTTCAGTCATTTTCCAAACAGGACATTTAACGCTTTTTTTTCCATTTTCGTTTCTATTTTCTATTTCTCTTTTCTGCAAAATATAAATATGATCTATTTTTAAGTAATTTTTTATTGATCCAACATTGATTGGATATGATAGTAGCCTCCGATTCTAAAATTTTGTAATAATCTGAGATATCCTTCTCCTTGGGATAATCTTTCTTGGCTGTACCCAGCTGCCTTTTTTCTGTCATTTCTTTGTTTTTTAACAAAAACTCATACGGGTTTAGATCTATCACGAATGTGATCAACCATTTCGACCTGGTTATTAAAACTTGACATCTTCTTTCTTTGATGGCGTTCCGGTTGTGTTTTGAAATGTTCCAAATTATTTTTGTTTAAATAAAATCCTTTTTCATTTTAATTCATTCCTGCAAGGTAACAAGATTTTCTTTTTTTTTTTTTTTCTTCCTAACTGTTGCATCCTTAAAAAATGTTTTGGAACAACAATGGTTTTACTCAATTGAAGGAACAGCAACTCAATATTAAATCTGTTAAGAAAGAGAATTTTATGTAAAAAGAATACACTACTGAAAAGTACATTATCAATTAAACACATCCAAAAAAGTCAGAGAAATAGATAACAAACAGCTCTGGTATGTCCTGTGCTTTACTTCATATATTAATAACATAGTCAGTTCACAAATGTTTAGATTTGGAATATTTCCATTACAACATGATTAAAATAAAACTTGTCTGATGATCATTAAAAGCAAAAACCAGGTCATTCAAAAAATTTATTCATAAAACAGAATGTGTTAAATCTATCATTGATATTGAACATTTTTCCAAAAAAATATATATATATATATATATATATATATATATATATATATTCCATATAATATATATATATATATATATTCATAATATTTATAATATATATTTATATATATATATAATAATATAATATATATATATATTTATATATAATAATTTATAATATATATAATTTTAATTTAAAATATATTTACAAACGCTCTAATAAATAATTTGAATAATTTATCCCATAAATATAAATTACACCTTTTATTTAATCCATCTCTCTCTAGTCTCTCTCTCTCTCTCTCTCTCTCTATATATATATATATATATATATATATATATATATATATATATATATAATATATATATAAATATTAGACAGGTCTGTCTATCCCTTTTTCGCTTCTTTTTTTAGGAATTTTAAGGTTTATTCCTTGATTCCTGTTCAAAATTGTCATTCCTACTTTGCGTCTTTTACATGACATTATTTACATTAAAATGGAACACATTTGTAAATATATATATATATATATATATATATATATATATATATATATATATATATGTGTGTGTGTGTGTTTTTGTGTGAATAAAATGTGTTGTTTAATTAAAATGAATGCACATCTCATATTTATATTATATATATATATATATATATATATATATATATATATATATATATTTTTCTATGTGTTTGTGAATGTTATAATTTCCTTAAAGGTCAATTCTTTATCTGTCTTATCTTGTCTTTAATCATTTCCGGTTCAAGATGGCGTCCAAAAAACTAAGGGAAAAAAAAATATTTTTTATTTCGAAATCTTTTAAGAAAACAAAATCCAAGCGACAAAATTCTCTCCCTTTGAAGTTGCTCTCTATGCAATGGAAACCCGAAAATACGTCGCTGGGCTTTCGTATCAAATATAGCCGTGCCCGTTGGCATTAGACAAGAAGTCGATAAGCTTAAAAGAACCAAAGGAACGAAACTTTTCCCTATTTCACCCTATCCAACAGTATGGGCAGATCTGTGCGGGAATCTGTAACATTTCAAATTGTCCTCTTTTTGTTAGTAGCATTAGTATTTTCCTTATCACTTTTTTTATTTTTATTTATAGTACGTATTTTTTCATGCAAAATTTATCTAAACAAAAATTTAGATATCTGGGAAATATTTTAAAAGAAAATGTAATCCACCTGGATATGGACAGAAAATTTTCCATAAATGCGTTTTTTTTGTTTTTAAATGTCTAAAAATTGATGTGTCTTCACGCCAAATTTATTCAACTTTTATAGTAAAACAGTTCTCAGAAAATCGAAATACTACCTTGTATAAACCACGTGAAAGACCGCTTCCTTGCCTCCCATCAGAGTGGCTGATGCTAACTCCAGTTGCCCCTTCATGAGCTAACATTCTCAACTGACAGGAACCGGAAAGATTGTCTTGAATCAATTGCTAGTTTCAATTGCTTGGTTCACTGTGTCGCGATAGACCATTTTTATCACCAAGATCTATCTTACAAATGTATGCCTATGATTCGTCCATGACTTGAATATTGCTGCCACATATGGTCATACCCTTCTTCTGCATATCTGGTGATTCTTGATAAAATCTAAAGAAGAATCAGCAATATTATTAGTCCTGACCAAGTATCTCGGCTTCAGTGACTTTGCCATTACCGCATTGTAGCTTTTTCTATAAATACTTTCATGGCTCTGTCCGTATAAACTCTTCGATATGATATCATCCTTTATTTTATTTAAAAAAATACTAGAATTCTAGGTATCATCAATCCAATCATAACCGTATGTTTCTTCCAAAACGGTTCTATGCTAACGGTTTTATTTTCTCGTACACTTAACACGTTTTCGCCAAAAAGGAAATTTAAATTTTAAAAACATCGTTGATGAGCTTTTTTAAATAAAACATTTAATTTTCGACAATGTACAATTTAACCATCGGAGATTCGCTTAAGCAGGATGGGTGGAAGAAAGACGGAGACTCAGGCGACGACGTATCCATGGCTGTTTTTAACACGAAAATTCGGCGGCATCGTTTGCAGAGAAGGCAATCGTTTTCGAACACGTCAAAACCAAAAAAGTTAGTCAACATTAAAATCATGTGGCCACGTTTCGCAGATCTATGACGATCGGGTGACAAGAAATGCTCTTCAAATCTCAAACATTCTAATCTGTATTCCCGCCGAATTTAAGAGACCAGTGTTCGAAATTTTTATTAAATTTTTGTTCAATTTCCTGTAACACTTATTATAAATAAAATGCGTATCATGCAACATTTGAATACTTCATTTTGAAGCTAATTTTAATGGGATCGATTCATAAGCCAGATAAAATCAGCACATGTACTGCTGGACATGGCTTTTTTTCAATGAAAAAACTTACAAGATTCAGTTTAAAAAATGAGACCCATTGGTAATAAAATCTATATTCCTTTTACAAATTTATTGAAACAAATACATGTTCTCTATTATCAGGTCATCCCATAAGTTCTGTTCGAATTTTGAATAAAGAAAAACAAGTGACCAAATGTTACATTTAATTACAGATTCAATCAACAATGTATTTTCCCTGATTATCTATGACTTCCTTCCATCTATTAACAAGCTTACTAATTCCATTACTGTAAAATTCTTTTGGCTTTGATTCGAAGAACTCACAAATGTCAGTTTTAACCTCTTCCTGTGTTACAAAAGCTGTTTCTTCCAAATGATTCTGTAAGCTACGAAACAAATGGTAGTGTGAAGGAGCAAGATCGGGAGAATAAGGTGGATGAGGAATTTTCTCCCAATCAAGTTCTTCGATCTTTTGTGACGTGATTCTTGCTGTGTAGGGTCGCGCATTGTCCTGATGAAACATCACCTCTTTTCGATTCACTAGAGCAGGTCTTTTTTTCCTCAAAGTTTGGTTTAAACGTTCTAATTGCTGACAGTATATTTGAGCATTAATTGTTGCATTAGGTGGTAAGAATTCAAAGTGGATTATTCCTTGGCGATCCCACCAGATTGAAAGAAGAACCTTTTGCCCATGAAGTTCCCTTCTCGGCTGTGGCTGAGGTCCTTCCCCTTTACCAAGCCATTATCTACGACGCTTAACATTTCGATAAACGATCAATTTTTCGTCGCCAGTCATAAGTCTATCCAAAAAAGGTGAAACAAGTTGGCGAGAATGGAGAGAAGAGCAGATGTCAACTCGGGATTTGAGGTTGTTTTCAGACAATTCATGAGGCACCCATTTTCCAAGTTTAGGAACTTTTCCAAGTTGTTGAAGATGACGATGAACAATTGTATGGTTTGAACTGAGAACCACTGCCAATTCCTCAACTGATAAAGCAGGATTTTCTTCAAGGGCTGCTTCAAGAAGCTTTTCATCAAACTCAACTGGACGTCCGGTTCGATCTTCATCTTCAAGGGTGAAATCTCCACCTCTGAATTTTGCAAACCATCTTCTGCAAGTTCTTTCATTCACATATTCCTCTCCATAAACTGAGTGAATGTTTCTAGCCGCTTCGGCTGCTGAGTTTCCTTTCTTGAACTCATAAAGCATTATGTGCCTCAAATGATTCTTGGGTACTTCCATGTTAGCAGGGTTTTAATCAAACAAAATTTAATTTTATTGTTCTCTGAAATAAAATTTGATCAGTTTAAATGCATCTAAACATAAAAATAATGTTCAGCTCCATTAGACATTATAAAATACTCTTTAAATTTCGTTCATTTTAACAAAAAGTTAAAATTCGAACAGAACTTATGGGGTGACCCGATACATGAGAGAATGAAAGTAAATCTTCATTATTCAACAAAAGCACCGCTGGCATCAACCACTTTCCTCAAACGGCCAGGGATGGATTAAACAGCATTCTGAAGAATGTCGTCTGGCATATCATTAAGAACCTTTTAAATCCGTGTCTCTAAGTCCTCCAGTGTGCGAGGTCTTGTCTTATACACCTCCTCTTTTGTGCAACCCCACAGATAAAAATCACCCCTGAATATCATGTCATCAATGTTATCCCAGCCAGACACCTGAAGCTAGCGGTCCGTATCCATGGTGTCACGCAAAAGAGATTGACCGACGACACTTGTTACCGTCATTCACCGTCACACGGTCGCTTTTGGTCGAGCTTGCATCCACTCAGCCGCCATGTTTGTATCGTTATCACACGGCCAGTGATGGCAGTTGTGACGATTGAGGAAATCACCAACATGGAATACAGCCTCGTCAATCCAGAGGCTGTTTCCAAACAATTCAGGCCTATCTTCATACCAATCTGGTATTAACTCTCTATACTCCATTCTGCGCTCACAGTCTCCAGGTTTTAGCTCCTTCACGTGAATAAGAAATCCCCATTAGTGTTGTCTGTTTAAAAAAAGGTTCTCGTCATGACTTCAGAGATACGAAAAATCTTATAATCAATTTCTAATGGCTACTTACTTTCCACCTACACTATATATACTTACTTTCCAACCAATCTCTATATATCCATTGACGGTAGACAAAAAGTCCAGTTGTATTTAAAACGAACATGATTTTGATAAAACTGATGTTTTATTTAACTGTATGCAATAATAATGCATGTAATATTCACATATTAATATCTTGTTAGATAGATTTGTATTAGTATAACTCTCTCTCACACACTCTATATATATATATATATGTGTGTGTGTGTGTGTGTGTGTGTGTGTGTGTGTGTGTGTGTGTGTGTGTGTATGTTGGAGTACCATATATCCTCGCGTATCATGCGACATTTGAAGGACTAATTTTGCAGCTAATTTTAAGGAGGTCACATCATACACGAGATATAAAATTAGTGTATGTACTGATGATCCTGGCTACGCCATTGATCAAACTATATCTCCATTTAATGTAGTCAAAAAGTCCATCTAAATTTAAAATAAACATGATTTTGATAAAATAGATGTTTTACTTAACTGTATCCAATAAAATGTATGTAATAGTCACATATTAGTTTCGTATTATATATTTGTATGCCCTCTGTCTTTCTCTATCTATCTATCTATCTATCTATCTATCTATCTATCTATCTATCTCTATCTCTATCTTCTCTATATATATATATATATATATGTATCTATATATTTTAAGCATTACCCCTGCAATATATATATTTTTAGAGCAAGATCAGATAGGATATAAGAAAGGATTAGGGTATTGGATAGATCAAGGCAACTGGAGATGTCGATTGACATTAAATAGCTGGGGATTATAGCCACTAGGTTGTGTGTGTGTGTGTGTCGAATTTACATTAATGTAATACATGAAAATAAGGTGAATTTTTCGGATAAGGACTTCTAAGCAGATAGAAAATTAGAAACGAATTCTTTTTTCAGGATTTAATTTCTTTTGATTAAAAAAAACTTTGATAGTTTTGGATTAACAAAGATGGCCGACCAAGAAGCATGCTCCAAGATTGAACAGCGGTCAGTTTATCAAGTTTTTTTTTGCTGAGGGGCAGACCAGTTGAAATTCATAGGAAATGTCAACTGTGTATGGTGCCACATGTTTCAGCCAAAAGAAATGTTTATTTAAGTGGGCTAAATTGTTTAAAGAAGGACGGAGCATTCAATTGAGGATGAATACAGGCCTGGGAAAAACTATTTAAGGACTTCTAATGAGATCGAATCAGTATAATTTACCTTTTTTTTTTCTTATTTTTCAACTATGGAACGGCCTTTTCAGTTTTTGGAATTAAAAAAAAAAACCCTTTTATTCACTGGGGTAACAAAGGTTGCACGTGCCATTTCTAATGGATGTCCGTTATCAGTTATATCCTGTTAATTTCCCTCTCAAAGATCTCCGCCGCCTTAACCAGGTATTGAACTCACACTCTTTGGGTCCTGTCACTGGATCTAACTAACGCCTTTATCCACTGTTCCATGTGTCCTTGAGAACAACCACCTGAAGAAGGCCGAAGCGTACAACGGCCGAAACGTTGTAATAAATATGGCGACAAAGATGAGGACAATAGTCCGAATAATGTAAATAAGATACTTTTATCATTGTCTTTTACCTTTTGAAGTTATTTAACTAGATGATGGGATAAAGAGACAGAGGAAAAGAGTTTAGTCTATTGTAATTTGATCTCTCCAAAAAGGAACTCGTATGATACACAAGATGCATGATAAAATCATTTTTATAAGCGAAAGTTTGGCACTCTGACAATAGGCAAGATGGCGCGTAACAAGAATATAAATGGTACTTAATGTGTAGAACGCTTAGCTCGGCAAGACGAATTCAAAATGGGCCCCAGTCTTATACGATCACTTCACACAATGTACTTCGAAAGAGCATGATCCCATCATTTCCCGCATTTTCTATAGGTATAGATTAAATAGTAATGTAGTAAGGTCTCTGTAGCTTTGATAGGTAGCCCTTCCGAGAGAAGGACTGTTCTAATTTTAGTACAGAGGAAAAGGGCAGCGATAAACCACCTAAAGGCCTTTCTCGCGAAGCAATCGCTATTCCTATATAATAAAGAAAAATTTTAATGTGGAGAGCCATGATTGCCTAGAGTCGGAAGGCAAAGAGCATTTATACATCTAAAGGTGTTTCTGACATGTGCCACTACAAAATGCGTCTCACATATGAACTCACAGAGATATTTATTCGGGTATATATATATATATATATATATATATATATATATATATATATATATATATATATAAAACTTTAAAGACTGAATGCACACCTTTATAGGTCCATTGTTTACATATCAGTTGTAATGAGTGTGGTTCATTTTCTATTGGAATTATGACTGAATATAAAATAAATGTTTATAAGTATGCAAACTCTTCATCTATCTATCTATCTATCTATCTATCTATCTATCTATCTATCTATCTATCAAATAACTGTCTGTTAATTTCCTATCTATCTATCTATCTATCTATCTATCTATCTATCTATCTATCTATCTAATTACAGTCTCTTAATTATGGATCCATCTATCTATCTATCTATCTATCTATCTATCTATCTATCTATCTATCTATCTGTCCATATCTATCTATCTATCTATCTATCTATCTATCTATCTATCTAATCATTGTCTCTTAATTATGTATCTAACTATCGAAACTCTGTTCAGATATATCTATCTATCTATCTATCTATCTAATCACAGTCTCTATATATATATATATATATATATATATATATATATATATTTTGGTGCACTACGCAGGTTTGGAATTCAGAGTCGTCTTTCTCCTGACTAGTTGCTATCCAAGGTTATAGAACCCAGTCTGCCCTACTATTTACACATAGAAGAGGAGTCATATCTTATAATACCCTCTATCCACTACTCCACGTGCCTACTAGAACTCGATGTCCAGGATAATTTATTACATTTGAATCGAAATCACGATCCAATCCATCAGACCTACAAATTCAAAAAGAAACTGGAAAATATAACTCTGGGTATGAAAAAAACAAAATTTTAGTGAGAGTGTATGTGTGGGGGTGGGAAACAAAGGTGAGAGGGAAATGTAGGAAAGCTCTAGAGAGAGGGTGTAACAGAAGAAAGAAGAACAGGAAGGCCTAAAGGTGAAGGTGGGGATTAAAATTTAACAAAGAGAAGTTTTAAAGTGATGAGTTAAATAACGGTATATATATGTATATATCAGTCTATTCTGTCAGTGAATTGAGATTTATATATCTATCTACCTATCTGTCTATTCGTATTTATCAGTCTATTCAGACCTATCTATATATCTCTTTATCCATCTACCTGAGTCTATTCATATCTATCTATCAGTCTATTCAAATATATCTATCTCAGTTTATTTATATCAGCAGTCTATTCATATCTATCTATCTATCAATCTATTCAGATCTACCTATATATCTGTTTATCTATCTGTCTATTTATCTCATTCTATTCAGATCTGTCTCTATAGAGTGGAGTCTAGTCTGTTTCGTTAACTTCGCAAAAATTCCCTTGTGAAAGGCATAAATGAAATTCCCGTCTCCAGTTCCAACTATGGGTTAAATAGTAAGGTCTGGGCTGACTAATCTTGGTTGGCATCCAGTCTAGAAAAAGGATTACTGTGAATGAAAAAACAAAGCACTCCACTATATTTCCGAAGAAGTTCTGGCAAATTATAGATAATAAAAGAATAGGTAGTTAGGCATGAGTTTTTCTAACTTCAGCACTGACTGATAATATTGATCCGAGTAATCTCATAATTATAGGCACTTCCAACTTCAGTCCTCAGCCAAAATAGAAATACTTTATCGTTTTCTCTCTATCACGCTTGGACAATTTCATTCAGTTCCTCATAGCGTTTCACCATATCTTGGCAGACCAGTGGGTCAAGTGTAACGGTAGTAAAAGAAAGCGGGAAGAAAAGACTAACTACAAATAGTAAGAAAACGGTATTTATGGTCAATAGAAAGTTATGAGTTACGAACTGGAGAACTAACATCAAGCAAGTGCATTGGAAGATGCTTTCCAAAAGCTGAGCAATGTATTAAAAACAGGAAAATATTTTAAAAGAAAACAAAAAAAACATGGCTGAAACATCATGTCATATAGGATCTCTTACATGGCAGCGAATGTTGGACAATTCCCTCACAGATGAAGAGTAAACAAGAATCAAGTAAAATGTGGTTCTACGAAAAGATGTTGAGAAGACCATGGCAGGAACACGTAAGCAGCAAAGAAGTGTTAATGAAAATCGAAACAAAATGGCAGCAAAACGGAATATTTACAAAAGAATCGGAAAGAGACAGTTGAACTTTCTTGAACACACAATGAGGAAAAAAGGCTTGGATAATCGAACACTCACAGGGCAAATCGAAGGCAAGTGGAACATTGTAAGGTGATGAGCTTCTGTTAATCAATTGCAGAATGATGGATTAGAAGGACAGCAAAAAAGAAAAACGTTACTAAATGTTTCGAAGGATAGGTCGTTTTGGAGAGCTGTGATTTTAATATTTCCTTCATCTTGGCCGGAAATCGTAAGCAAAAAAGAAGTGTTAATGAAAATCGAAACAAAATGGAAGCAAAAAGGTATATTTACAAAAGAATCGGAAAGAGAACGTTGATCTTTCTTAAACACACATTGAGGAAGAAAGGCTTGGATAAATGAACACTCACAGGGCAATTCGAAGGCAGGTGGGACATTGGAAGGTAATGAGCTTCTATGAATGAATTGTAAAACGATAGGTTGAAAGGATGGCAATAAAAAAGGTAACCATTACTAAAAGTTTCGAAGGATAGGACGTTGTGGAGATCTTTGATCTTAAGATTTCGACATCAATATTCTAAATTCCCGAGTAATCGTAACCAACAGATTTGCCATTGGTTCAAATCTAAGCAATGCACCTGTTTGAACTCTCTTTGCATGCTTAATTTCAACTCTGCTTAACTTATGATTCTTGGAATTACTTTTTTTTTTTTCCTTTTTTCTTTCTACCTTTTAAATTACTTTTTGAGCCTCCATTATTTTTTGCAAGGAGGTGCAATGAAGACAAGAAGGATTCTTTATTATATTTTTTTCTTTAAAAATGAACCACGGCTCACTGGTCCTAAAAATTCTTTTGATAACAAATTGAAACAGTCAAAATTGATTTATCTCCCGCTGTTTTTTATTGTTTTTTTTTTGTTTGTTTGTTTTTTTATTATTTATTGTGCCTGCTTTGGTCATTAAATCGAACCAAAACACTTGAGAATGACTGTTCTTCGCACACATAGGCACAAATAGATAGAAGTAAACACAGGAATATCCGCATGCATAAATATGCATAAATACGAAGCCCCACAAATGCATACACACACACAGATACAAACACGCACAAATGCAGATATACACACACACATGGATAGAAATACACAGACAGATATACACATACAGAAATGTACATAAAGGCAAACACGTACAATACACATACAAACGCATAGACACCGACACACAAATATACACACACATAATACAAGCACCCACAAATACACATATGTATACACATAGATACAAACAATATATATATATATATATATATATATATATATATATATATATATATATATATATATATATAAAAAGGCATAAATACAAACATACGAACACACACAAGCTCACAGATACAAACGCACACTCAAATATACACATAGACTGATATGAAAAAATAAACACAAATACACATGTGCACATAGATACATACACAGCCAAGTACACACACGCAAACACATAGACCCAAACACGCATAAATACAAACAAACCTATAGATTAAAAAACAAACAAATATCTACGCACACATATACGCATACGCAGGCACGGGTATAGATTCATTAATCACATTGCACACACACGCGCCAATGCGTGAGAGTAAACGTACACACGACTGTACACACAGTTACATCGACATGGATATGCACATACACAAACACTTAGACATAAATACACGCAAATACACATGCCAACGGAGCCACATATTATATTACGTTTTTATTCTCATAATTTATTTATTTCTTATTTCCTCTTAACTGGGGATATGAACCAAAAAACCCGCTGGGGGAGATCGTTTGATATTTTATCGATCTGAAAGCCACATAGTTTTTACCCGCTATTTAGATAGATAGATAGATAGATAGATAATGAACGGACTGGGTTTAGATAGATAGATAGATAGATAGATAGATAGATAGATAGATAGATAGATAGATAGATAGATAGATAGATGCGAACAGAATATGATAGATAGATAATTAAGAAATTGTGATTAGATAGATAGATAATTAAGAGGTTTTGATTAGATAGATAGATAGATAGATAGATAGATAGATAGATAGATAGATAGATAGATAATTAAGAGATTTTGATTAGATAGATAGATAGATAGATAGATAGATAGATAGATAGATAGATAATTAAGAGATTGTGATTAGATAGATATATAGATAATTAAGAGATTGTGATTAGATAGATAGATAGATAGATAATTAAGAGATTGTGATTAGATAGATAGATAGATAGATAATTAAGAGATTCTGATTAGATAGATAGATAGATAGATAGATAGATATATAGATAGATAGATAGATAGATAGATAGATAGATAGATAAGAGAATGTTAATAGATAGATAGATAGATAGATAGATAGATACGAACAGAATATGATAGATAGATAATTAAGAAATTGTGATTAGATAGATAGATAATTAAGAGGTTTTGATTAGATAGATAGATAGATAGATAGATATAGATAGATAATTAAGAGATTGATTAGATAGATAGATAGATAGATAGATAGATAGATAGATAGATGCGAATAGAATATGATAGATAGATAATTAAGAAATTGTGATTAGATAGATAGATAATTAAGAGGTTTTGATTAGATAGATAGATAGATAGATAGATAAGGACAGAATATGATAGATAGATAATTAAGACATTGTGATTAGATAGATAGATAATTAAGAGGTTTTGATTAGATAGATAGATAATTAAGAGATTGTGATTAGATAGATAGATAGATAGATAGATAGATAGATAGATAGATAAGAGATTTTGATTAGATAGACAGATAGATAGATAATTAAGAGATTGTGATTAGATAGATAGATAGATAGATAATGAACGGACTGGGTTTAGATAGATAGATAGATAGATAGATAGATAGATAGATAGATATTGAGGTAAATAAAATGTTTGCCATAACATGTCAGTGTTAAAAGTTCCAATAATTTCTTTCTCTTGCAGTTAGATTAAAAGAAACCAACCGACTGAAGTAGATATGCTCTCGTTTTCTTATATTATGCTGAATTTTCTAAGCGTAGCTTTGATGTTGCACAAGGCCGAAAGTATGATGCACCCAGTGAGAATCGAACTCACTATTCAGTAGTTATTGATCTAGCGAAAGAAGCTTGCTGACCATTAAGCCACATCGTATTGCCCCCTTAATTTTGTTTTTATTATGCAAGTAAATGTTTTCACAATAAAAATTTTCTAAACGAAACTATATTGATTAAATCTTCAGATTATGTTTATATTAACAATATATTACCCAGTTTCAAGTTCTATATAAATAAATAAATGTGAATGGCAGTTTCATTGTGTCACACTTTTTCAACTTCACCCCCTAGAGTCCGTAGCTGAACATATATCATTTTAGGCTGACTTTGTGAGCAAATTAAATGCCGGCACAAAAACAACCTAAACCTAAGCAAGTACATTAAGAAATAATCATATAGGAACAGCAATTTTGAATGTTTTATATTCCCTTTTGTTTTTAGAAATATTACTATGCACACGTGAACGCTAACACATGACTGTATGTATACAACTATGATAATGTATTTGCACACTGAGACACCTGTTGATATGTACATATATATGTTTTTATACGGAAAAAGAAGCATACCAGTTTTTTTTTGTTTTTTTTTTGTGAGTGTGGAGATGTACAATTAGTTAGGTACTTATATGTTTTGCCATAAATATGAAAGATCGGGTAATATTATAGGTGTAAAGACATAGATAATGTAATTAAATACTGAGATAGTCTTCGAACGCAGGCATAAGTGGATGCACAGGTGGACATGAGAATAGGGACAAATACGTGGATAGATATATGTAAGTGCAAATTAACGCATATGTGGGTATGTAGATATTCTGCAGATTGCGTATGAATATGTGTGTGTGTATGTATATGTATGTATGTACTTATGCATATATGGGTGTGTGTATGTATGTGTATATGTGTATACGTATGGATGTCTAGATATATATATATATATATATGTGCGTATGAATATATATGGATATGCAGATGTCCTTGTGTGTATATATATATATATATATAAGTATACATAGATATAGGTATGGAGACATGTGGATGTGCGTTTTCTCTGCAGGTGTATATGTGTAAAGATGGAAATATACATATATCGTTTCGTGTGAATGTGTGTAGGTGTATATATGGAAATCATAGGCATATAAGACGATATAGGTATGTGGTTACAAATAGGGTTTTAAAGGCATGTGTAGATAAGAAAATGTAAAAGAAGGGCCTAATTTTCTGAGTGACATCTCTTCCAAATTTTCCTCTAATATTCTCCAATTGGAAGTAATTTTAAATAGAACGAAGGAAAGTTTTATATTAAATTTTAATTGAGATTGAAAGATACTACCCCAATGTGGAAAATAAAATTATTTAAATGGGAATAACTGTTGATAATTGGATACAATACAAATGAACAAAAATCAAAACAATCACTTAATTACTTAATGAACAAAATCAAACGAATAAATGTCAACCTAACAAGCTATAAGATAAAAGTTTTAGTGGAAAAAGTACTAAATATAAATTGGATTACTCTTTCAATGTTCTGTCTATGGATTTTTCCAATCGACTGCTTCATAGAAAATACCCAAAACTCCACCGAATTTTAAATTAATTTCTTCGTAGAGTGTTTTTAAAATTTAGATATTTATCAAACCTTAACCTCCCAAATATGCACGTTAAAGTAACGCGAACTGACAGCGTCTAAGAATTTGAATGAAACCTGTCGTGTAATTTATTGGGGTTGTTGTAACGCGTCTTCCTTAATGTAGTCCTTATCGTTCACCCCTTAACCACCTTTATCTAGAGACGAGACGCGTTAGATTTGAGCAACATCCAGCCGACACACTGGGGTTAAAATAGGAAACTAAAATGATACATATATGACACACTCATATCCTCTCTCCCACCTCACCTCCTCACTTCGTTAACTTTGCGTATACTTGATGAGGTCCGTAAAAAACGTGTGAATTTCTTTTTCATTTTTCATTTCAGCTTTTGGAAGTAAAGTCTGATGATCCAGAACCCTGTTAAAGGGGTTATGGTGAAATAGCTTATTACATGGAATCTTAACGTGGTCTGTCTTTTTATTCAAACATATATATAATATATATATATATATATATATATATATATATATATATTACCTAAATTTGAATAAACAATATATATATATATATATATATATATATATATATATATATATATATATATATATTTATTTATGTACAGTCTACAATTTCGAAACCTTTTCATTGCAGAAAAAAAAAAATATCTTTTTCTATTTTAGAACAATACATTATGCAAACTATCATGAATTGAAACTCAGTTGATTATTCAAATCCTTCAAAGACGCTTCACACATTGACAAACTTTATGAACACCATTTTTCGTGTATTGTGTTTAGAAATTTAGAAAATTATATTACAAAAGTAAGTCCAATGACAAGACATTCGTACAACCCTAACGATATTTTCGATTCCCGGTAAATTGCGCAATTCTTATGAGTCCCCAAACCAGGTAATTTGACTTCCAGGATGATTCCATTAATCGAAGTTTCTAGACATGAAGAATTTCTTGCCCTATTCTCTTTGTTAGTTATATGTTTATTTTCTATTTTATCAATTTTATATTTATTTATATAAAATTAAAAATATATATATATATATATAATATATAAATATATAAGGGAGATAACTGAAAAATTAGATTTTTATCTGTCAATTATTATAAGGAAATAATCAATATTTATTTTTTCAGAACAGGCATATTTTTCGCATGACTTAAGTAATAAATTTTCCGAAATCACTGATTTATTAATTGCTTATTTCGTCCGTTTAAAAAAAACAAAAAAAAAATAATCCATTAAAATGAAAAAACTTTATTTTTATCTATATCAATTCTTTTTATTCTATCTAATATATTTATATTTTATATATATTGATTTATATATATCTTATTTTTTTTTTTTTTGTATGTTCATCGCTATTTATGCATTTGCCTTTAAACTTAATTCATGCCCTAAAACAATATTTAGTTTAATTTAAAAAGTAACAATGATGTCTCATCTCTTAGCTCTCCAATGATAGAAATTTATTATTTTCATTTAATTTACTAACCATAGCGTTTTATATAAGGAAGTGTGGTTTTACACCTTCAATTAAATGAAGGTATTTCAAAAAACGTTGTCCGGAGAATTAGGTGTCATTTATTTAAAAATAGTAATAAAATAAATAACATTATTATTAATCTTTTTATTAATTTTATAGTAAAAAAAAGATATTACATTTTACTGACATCACATTTACTTTCTTATGCCTTTTTTATGTTATAAACTGCTAGAATATAATACAGTCTTGAACATGAGAGGAGCTTTAAAAAAAAATTCATTGAAAAAATTTAAAAATTACTCAAGAAAACAATTAAATCTAATCATCAATATCAGAAAAATATACCAAATTAACATTAAGAAAATAGAAATTGTCATAAAAGAAGAAGAACCACATATGGAGAGAAAAAGAAAAAACCTCTAATATTTGAGGTTGAGATCAGTAGACAAAATAACACCATTGGAAAATTCGTAAACTAAAGGAATCAGAACATAATATTTTTATAAAAAAATTTCATGAGTAGACCAAGAAGATTTCGATGAATACAATATAATAATAATAAAAATAACAATGAATAATAATATGAGCTCTAATAAAAACATGGATGAAATAAATATTAAAATTTAATAATATGATATTAAAAAAAAATGATTGCTATTAGACAATAATTTATAATAATAGAAATTCCTAATAATATTATTCAAGGACAATAAACAGTGGATAATTAATAATAATCCATGACATTGATATCAAAGAGTTTGAGTTCAATAAATATTAAGGCGGTTAAGAACTTGGAGAATAAGAATTAACGATAATAAATGATTAATAATTTTAAGAGCATTATCTATATAACTAGAACAGTCTACCCTTTTTTTTTAATAAAAATTCAGTTCGACATTCCAATGAAGTAAAGAAGGACCTTAGGTACAACGGTAGAAACGTTGGAATTTTGTATATAACATAAATGAGACAATAAATAATAATAATAAAATAATTGTCAAAATTTAATAATAGTAATAACAGCTTTCTAGAAAATGGCTGTTCTCAACTCAAGTATAGATTTTTTTTTTATTCTATATATCAACCATCTAATAATGTAATATCTGGTACAACGTGGAGGGAGTTAATAAACCATTTCGTCCAATTTTTTGTCTGTTTAAAAGATCTCAAGATGCCATTTAGGATTTAACATCGTGATGGTAATATATTAAAAAAATGTAAACGCCAGAAATAAAACTCCTAATCTTTAAAAATAATTCTAAATAATTGGCAATAACAATGAAGAAATGCATTTAGTTCAAATAAACAAAAATGCCAATCAAATTGTTACTTATAAAAGAATGGTCTAATTAAGCAAAAAAGATGAAAAACCAAAAAAGTATCTCCTGAAAAGAGAGATTGATTCGTTTGGATATGACTCTTATTGGAACCATTTATTTTAATTAAAGCCATCAAATATTTTTAGGTTGTTGGAAAGTATTTTTCTATAATAAAGAAATACCACTAAATTCTTACTGATGTTAACCTCCAGGAGAATTAACGTCTGCTATTCCCACGATATATCTTGAGGGTATTTGACAAAAAATCCAATGAACGAATCAACAGAATTAAATCGATCCCTGATTAACTGGCATCCATTTATCCACCAGTCATCCAAGCTCATTGACATTATTTGCCTTCCCTCTGTCTGTCTATTTTGACTGTTGGTTAAATTCAGTATTTTACGGGAATTTTGACAAATTCCAAAGAAGAATCTGTAATGTAAAAGTCGATCCTGAAAAGTGTCATCTCGAAAAATAAAAACTTTCTCACCATCGTGAAAAATGCCAAAAAAAAATAGGAAAAAGAAATATTTTCAAAGGCAACAAATTTAATAGATTCGATCTTTGATGTTGCTGCCCTGACTACAGGAATTTATATCATTTGACTAGATTGCCATTTTCTTAAAAAAAAAATTTTTATTGCTGAAAAAAGCTAAAAGAAAAGAAAGAAAAACGTCTAAAAAGAAAAAAAATTTCAAAATTGCTCGCACTTACCATCATTAAGAGGAAATCCCTGTTTAGATAAAAAAAAAAAATCCCAATGATAAACAATGGAGACGAAAATTTAAATATATCCTCCAATGCCATCTTCTGTCTTCACTGAAAATCTACAACTATCAGCGAAAATCTTCAACTAGATCGGCGATTTTTGTTTTTACAGCAAGGTAATGATCCCAAACATAAATAAGCGATAAGGTTTCAAAAAAAAAATTACAGTTCTGCGATAGCCTTGAATGTGTCCTAATTAATCCTATTGAAAAAAATTGGCAAAATTGAAATTTCGAATAAATTTGTCGTTCAAATTTAAAAGATATTCAGGAATTTGAACGACTAAATATTGAAGAATGGATTTTCCAGAAAAGACTTGTTTTCAGATATTATCTGTGAAGAAATCCGGTTCCTTGTACCACGGTGATAGTCCAAGGTAGAACCAATAAAGAAGAACTCGAACACAGGTATGGAATAACACAGATATATTACAAACAGGAATATATACAGAGAAGTAGAAGTGTTAGTATGAACAATCAGGTTTAGTAGAGAGAACAATGTAGTCTCGACCAGTATCACTATTCCAATGTCTTGCAGTAATTGTCTGAACGCGACTCTGTTTCGGACTGCCTCTGACTCGACTCTTGACTCGACTTGATGTCGAGGACAAATTTTTAAGCTACTTATTGACTGAAAAAATCCATTCCCGGACTTCTGACATAACCTCACAATATATATATACTATATATATATTATATATATATATATATATATATATATATATATATATAAATCGAGGCACAAGGCCAGTTTAATGTGGGATCTTCCGAAAAATGCCCTTTGAACCCTTATAAACATATTTCAGGGTCGGTTTTTTTTTTATTTATCCGAAAGAGGTTTCCGCCCGATCAATTTCTGAATGTTTTTCATTAAAATCATTAATGCACACTGCTGATGAGTCCAATATAAAATGAGGAAATGATTGTAATTATAACGTGTTCTCCTTAAGGATTCTATTAATATAGCCATTATAAAATGATACAAAAATTGGACAAATTAAAAAAATTAATAAATAGACATTATATGTACAGACACAAGACACACACACACACACACACACACACACACACACATATATATATATATACATATATATAATACACACACATATCATATATATATATATATTTTTGCATTATAATGATGCAATTGGTTTCATTTCATTTCAAATATTTTTGATTTCTAATAGCCCTTTTTGGATTAATGCTGTGAACTTTTGAAATTTATATATTAATTTGTTATATATATATATATATATATATATATATATATATATATATATATATATATGTAAGCAAATATATGGATATAAATCCGACAGTATGAAGAAAAATATATACGGAAAAAACAAACAAAAAAATCCTTATATACAATTATGCTGTTTTAATGTTAATATGTCAACATGATCTTATAAAACTTTCAGTTATCTGTTTGGATAAGTCTTTTTTTTATGTACATCGTCTTTGTCATGTTGTATTGATAATGTTATAATTTATGAATATGTCCTGAAGATGGTTTATTAGACCGAAAAAATCCGACGTTGACATATTAACATTAAAACAGCATAATTGTATATAAGGATTTTTGTTTGTTTTTTCCGTATATATTTTTTTCATATATATATATATATATATATATATATATATATATATATATATATATATATGAATGTACTATATATTTTACATCATAAATAATTTATACAAAGAAATAGATAAAACGTTAATGCGATTAATGGCGAAATCGCATCGCTAACAGAACTTAATGAGACATTAACTTACTATCAATTCCTTGAATAATAAAATCCTTATATTCGAGTTGTTATCAGAGGGAAGACACAGGCCAAGTTCTTTCGACAATTTCAAATTTCCCATACACAAATAAACACTAAGACGAAATATGTGTAAACTGAAAGTTGCTTTTGTTTAAATTATGCTATTTATTAACAGTTGAATATATGTTTTCGATCGTGCGATGCTGTGACTCTAGAGTTCTTGTTCAAATCCATCAATTGAAATACCAATTAATACACTGTCGAGAACTTTTCCCCTTAGTTGTGGTTGAAATTATTTCTCTGTATAACTAACGAATTGGATAAATTGTTATATAAAATATCTTTATCATGTTCGTAAATACGTATTTTAAATTCCTCAAGTTTCACCAATATATTTTAAGCAACAGCTGTGACAGTTTATTTTATATATGTCATTTCATACGTATTCGTTGGATATCATGTATATTGTTGATTCTGGTCATATCCATAATAGTCCTGTATGTAGTTGTAATTAATTTTATATAAAGAATAGATATGTTATTTAAAATAAAAGATGTTATAGAATTATTATCTAACCATGAATTTTAAAAAAAAAAAAAGCACCTTAAACTCTGATATTTTTTTATATATTTATTGTATAAGATGCAATTACGGTAACTACAGAGAATTTGCTTTTATTTTTTCCGTTTTTCTCCAAATATTCTTACTAACAAAATGTTCATATTTGGATTCATCTGCCACGCAATACATTCTGATATACTTTGTGTATATTTTGTATGATAAACATTATATTTTGTTTTAAACATTAATTCCTCAGCAGACATTTTTAGATTACCAAAAGTGCTGAGGATTTCATTCAGGTGAAGGGAATCATGAAAAAAAAACCAATATCATTAGATTTTTCAAAAAATATGCCATACGATCTGGTTTCTACTAAATTGAAAAAAAAGTTAACTTTCAACAAGACAACGATCAAAAATACTCTAAATTAGGTTAAAATTACCATTAGTCTAAAATAGCAAAGATTCTTTAAGCACTGCAAATTAAAATTACCTCGAGTCCAAAAAAAGAACACAATTTCGGCCGCTTGAATCTCCTGACCGCTCTTCCATTGAATTAGTAAGTGATGAATTGGATAGGAGAGTTCAAAGAGAATACCCAAAGGGTGAGAGTGAGCTTTTGCAGTGCTTAAAGAATCCTTGCCATTTACATTTTTTTCAAAAACTGTCGGAAAAAATGCCAAGAATTTGTAAAGCAATAATTAAGACAGTTGGTGTTTTTATTGACGATTTTTATTGACAAAATATGATGTTGCTGTACGATAAGTTCTTTTTTTAATTTTTTTTTTATAGTTAATTGATTATTTTTTGTCAAAATAAAAGCCGATAAATCATATTTACTGAAATCTTATCTTTTACGTTAGAAGAATGGGAAAATATCTCATTTTAAGCTGTTTCTTTTTTATTTAAAGAAATCTAGGGTATCCCGAAATTTTTTACTGTAATGTGTAACAATTTCAGTGAAAAAGGACCGGGCATAAGTCTTGATATTAATTCTCCGAGAATTTTAGCGATGATTGTCTCTGAAATTCCATTTATTGGTTGTTGTTTTGTGTTTGTTGTTGGTCGTTCAGTTATCTTTTGTCTCCAATTTTGCTTTCGTCCCTGACACTGATTTGTAAATAAGCGAGATTCTCGTGACAAACTGTAATTTTTGCTTTCCGGTTTCTGGTCGAACGGCTTTCATCTGGCAACCGCTTTGATGCGTTAGGACTCGATTCGAACGGTGAATAAGGGAAAGAAAACTAAAAAAAAGAAGAAGAAAAGACACATAAAAAAAGACAGAATGGAAGACATTGGGCTTAACCCGGAAAAAGAAAGTATTGACGAAGGAAGAAAGAGACGACATGAAAAGAAAAAGAAGAAGGAATATCCTAATGAAAAAAAATATTAAAAAGAAACAAAAAAGAAAGGAAGGAATAAAGAAAGGATTGATGAAGAAAGAGGATATGAAATGAAAAAAAGAATATTCTAATTATAGAAAGAAAATAAGAATGAACTTGCGCTGAATGCAACAAAAGAAAGAATTGTTGAAGGAAGAAGTATCTCATATGAACAAGAAAAATAAGATCAAAAAGAAAGAAAGAAAGAAAAAAAAAAAAGAAAGAAATAAAAATTATATAAGAACAAGCGGAGAAGAAAGAAAAAGAAAGAAAAAAAAGAAATAAAAGAAAGAAAGAAAAAAAAGAAAGAAATTTTATTTTATTATATGTCAGGCAGAGAGGCGGAAGAAAAAAAAGAAAGAAAAGAAAGAAAGAAAGAAAGAAAGAAAAATTCAGAAAAGAAATTATATGTCAGGCAAAATTCTAAGAAGAAAAAAATTAAA
>CAHIKZ030002173.1:322500-492500 GCA_903632075.3 Acanthosepion pharaonis | reverse complement strand
AAAAGCAAAGGCAATAAAAAATTTAGAGAAGAGTCCATAAGGAAGATAGAATAGAAGAAAAAAGAAAAGAAGAAAAAAGAAAGAAAGAAAAAAAGAATAAAAAAAAAGGTAAAAAAATTTTCAAGAAAGAAAACAAATAAACAAAAGGCAGTATAAAAAGTAAGAAAGAATAGAGGAGAAAAAAGAAAAGAAAGAAAGAAAGAAAAAGAAAGAAACAAACAAACAAACAAAGGTGGAAATAAATAAAGGCAATAATAAAGTAAGAGAGGTGTGATGAAAATTGAATAAAAGCAAAGAAAGAAAGAATAAAAGAAAGAAAGAATAAAAGAAAAAAGAAAGAATTAGAAAAGAAAGAAAGAAAGAGAAAGAAAAAAGTGAATCAATCTTAACAAAATGGTTGACATAAGCGAGAACAAAGACGGGTGAAATCTAATAAAAATCCGTCGAATTAAAACAAATATTGCACAAAATGAATAATAATAATAATAATAATAATAATAATAATAATAATACCAGGAAGAAGGAAACGGGAGAAAGTAATTGCAACAAATCAAAGAAATGTGTATCAAAATTATCCAAAGTTTGCCTAATTATTTAGTAAAGAAACCAATCAAATGGTTATCGATAAACACGCCGCAAATTAAAACGCAGGTGCCGTTGTTGGATCTTAATATCCCTTCTAATTATCTCCTGATAAACTCCAACTGCCAGGGAAGACAGATTTTCAAGTCACGTACAACATAATTAAACTAATCTTAAAGTTCATTCGAACGAAAATCAAATATGCTATTACCGCAAGTCCTACTACAACTATTATTACTACTACTACTAACAGTAACAAAGAACTACTACTAATTTTAACCCTTGAAAATTTCAGGCTTTTTTTTTTTGAAACTAACAGTAGAACCCGGCGTTTTGCCGGGGATGTAACAATTAGATAGATCAAGTATCGACCATCATAAAGACTGAAAAATAAAATTGACAAAGATTATTGTTTAAGGTTGACGGACACGCATGTCTTAATAAGTTTTTTTTATTTTTGTTTTTTACGAATTTGGTCAAACACAAACTCAAAAAAAAATTAAATTTTTCATCGTTAATGTCTATCGATTGAATAGAATTTTATTATAAACAATTGTCTTGTAAATGGAATTTTTAAAGCATTCTGAATGTAAAAATAAAAGAAAAAATCTTGCAAGACAATAAGAAACAAAATAATTTTAAAAAAGTGAAATCTTTTTTGAAATTGGTTGAAAACTTCCTTTATGAGTTTTTTTCCTCCTTCCTTCCCTTTTTTTCAAACCTCCTTTAAAATTTTTCCTTTTTCTTCCTTTTTTTATGTTCTTCCTTTCATTAAGATTTAACATTCTTTCTTCCTTCTTCTTTTACTTTTAATTTTCCTTTCTTTTTTTTTTTTTTCCTTTTTTTTTCTTTCATTTTTTTTTTTTTCCTTCCTTCTTTTTCCTTTCCTTTCTTTCATTTCCCTTCTTTAAATTTTCTTCAAATTTTCTTTTTCTTTCCTTTTCAATTTCTTTTTTTCTTTTCTTTCCTTCCTTTCTTCCTTCTTTCCTTTCCTTTTTCTTTCTTTCCTTTCCTTCCTTTCCTTTTTTTCTTTTTTCAAACCCTTTCTTTCCTTTCTTTCTTTCTTCTTCCTTTTTTTTTCCTTCCTTCCTTTTTTCTTTCTTTTTTTCCTTCCTTCTTTCCTTCCTTTTCCTTCCTTCCTTCCTTTCTTCTTTTTTTCTTTTCTTTTCTTTTTTCCTTCCTTTGATCCTTTCCTTCCTTTTTCCTTTCCTTTTTCATTTTTCCTTCCTTCCTTCCTTCTTTCTTTCTTTTTTTCTTCCTTTCCTTCCTTCCTTAATTTTCTTCCTTCCTTTTTCCTTCCTTCCATCCTTCCTTCCTTCTTCTTTCTTCTTCCTTCTTTCCTTCTTCAACTAATTTCCTTCTTTCATTCATTTTCCTTTTTATTTCCTTCCTCCCTTCTTTCCTTCCTTCCTTCCTTCCTTCCTTCTTTCTTTTTCCTTTTCTTTTCTTTCTTTTTTCTTCTTTTTCTTCCTTCCTTCTTTTTAAAATAGAATAGACCATTGTTTATGAGGCATTCATAGTGGACGTTAAATACTTCTATCTTTCCTTCCTTACTTCCTTCCTTTATTTCTTTTTTTTTACTTTTTCAAATAGAAAAGGCTATTATTCACGAGGTAGCGGCAGGAGACATTAAACACTTCTTTCTTTCTTACTTTCTTTCATTTTCTCACTGAAACCAAACACCCTCTCTTATATGTTTTTTTCCTTCTCATGCGATCAAAACGGTATAGCCTATTATTGATGAGCTATCAGCAGCAGACGATAAACACGTCATTTTTTTTTTTTAATAAGCTGATGGCGTGTTGTACAACAATAAAATATCCGTAGAAATTCCCCGATCACATCGTTGAATATTTGAGCTTAGCAACTTCAACAGAACAGTATTTACATTAGTCGAAGTGCCAGAGAAAAGCAATGATAACAAAGCTGCAATATGAACTCTGGTAAAAACATGCAATGATAACAGCAAAATTGCAATATGAGCACTGGTAAAAAATGATTGCTGAAAACATTAGGTTTATAATACCCAGAAATTCCTCAAGGACACATGGCACAGTGGATAAAGGCGTTGGTTAGATCCAGTGACAGGACCCAAAGAGTGTGGGTTCAATACTCAGTTAAGGCAGTGGAGAACTTTCAGAGGAAAAATTAACAGGAGATAACTGATAATTGCCATCCATTAAACATGACACATGGAATTAGAACAGACTACACCAGTGAGCAAAATAAAGGGTTCAGTTCGACATTCCAACCAACTGAAGAAGGCCGGAACGTACAACGGCCGAAACGTTGTGACAAATATGGCGACAAAGATGAGGACAATAGTCCGGCTAATGAAAATACTGTTTGAATACCTCATCTCAGAAATATAGACAGATACTGAAAGGCTGAAACGTTGTAATAAATATGGCGATAAAGATGAGGACAATAGTCCGACTAATGAAAATACTTTACATAATACCTCATCTCAGAAATATAGACAGACTCTGAACTTCAACAGAATATTGCAATTACAATCCTAAATTGAAATGCTGGTCGCTATTTTAAGAATTCACAATCACGAATTCCGTATCTCGTCAGTTGATATGGTGTATTTTGGGCAAGATAGCCTGACGAAGCCCAACTCTCTCCAGGCTGGTTTCAATGCAGAGGTCTCCTTCTCCTAGACTGGATGCCAGCTAAGGCTATATAACATATTCTACTATTTATCCATAGCTGAGTTGAGAAGAGTTGTAGTCATACCTTTATCAAGGGTTTTTTCACATGTGAATGTAATTCTGGAATTGCATTTAGGGGTCAAAGGGTTAAGCGTTCTTACTGTTACAACTCTTAAAATATGGCTCGTTCACGGGACAGACAAAGCTAAAAAAATATAAAATGTCAGTTTACTTATAAGCGGTTTAAGTAAAGCAGACTATGCCCGGTGTCATCATGAGGATCCATAAAATGCCGCTGATTAATAATGACGTCATATCACGTGGTTGCTTTCGACGATTTAAGAATAAGCAGTCCAGCCATCTGAAACAATATGGCTTCCAGGCTGAATATACCCGACAATCTTCTTTTTTAGAGTATCTGCTCACCAATTCGGCACCTCAACTAAGAAATACTTTCCCAAACACGGCTCAATACCACTAAATACCTAATAACCAGGACATCAATGGCCATGCTGATATTTACGATGAAAAAAGAAAAAAATACGCTGTTTAATTGAAAAGAAACTTGACAGATTATTTTACGCCGCTTATATGAATGATAGCCCTTTAGAGTTGGTAAGGCAGCCAGTCTTTGAGAAGGTAAACACTGAATTCAGGACCTCATAAATCAGGCATATCCCGATCTTTAGTGGTTGAATGTCAAATAGTTTTTCTGACCGAATCTTAATTCCAAACCAGCTGTGAAGATGACAAATTCTTTACTTAGTTTAAGTTTGGTCTTGATGACCCGTGACTGTCAACTGATCACTGCCCTGGTCAAACCATCACAGCTAAATCGTGAAAAGACAATACCTCCAAAACCAAATTTGATACGTTTCATAACCACCACTGAATTTTCGCCTGTCTTGATAAACGGCTCGATAAACCAACGCCTTGCTTGGAATGCATGCTGGGAGGTAATTACTCACAGGTGGAACTCATATACTTCGTTAACGATGCAGGAAACATGGTCCATTTCCTGAGTCGCTCCACAAAAAATACCGATCGCTTTAAGAGTCAGTTCAGACAAAAATAAAAAGCCTTGCAGTCCATACTGCACTTTCCTTTATTCTAAGTTCAAAATTTTTAAGCCTTAACTATAACAGACAACGACGCAGGCCTACCTCTGTGCACATCGCTATTTCCCACGGCAAATGTCCTGAAGAGAGTTTTTTTTATGTGCTGTGTCTAGAAAATTCATGGGTCTCCCATATTTGAATAATATTTCTCCATATACATACATACATACATACAGACAGGTATTTTATATATATATATATATATATATATATATATATATATATATATATATTATATATATATTACAACAATCATTCCTTCAGTATCTGTCTATATTTTCTGAGATGAGGTATTATGTACATTATTTACATTATTCGGACTATTGTCCTCATCTTTGTTACCATATTTATCACAACGTTTCATTTTCAGTATCTGTCTATATTTCTGAGATGAGGTATTATGTACACTATTTACATTATTCGACTATTTTCCTCAGTCTTTTTGTCGCCATATTTATCCACAACGTTTCGGCCCCTTCAGTATCTGTCTATATTTTTGAGATGAGGTATTATGTACATTATTTACATTATTCGACTATTGTCCTCATCTTTGTCGCCATATTTATCACAACGTTTCGGCCGTTGTACAACCTTTTTCAGGTGGTTTGGAATGTGATAAATATGGCGATAAATATATATATCCGATAATATAATAAGATATATATATATATATATATATATATATGAAGAAATATAGTCTTAAGATGTGCTATATTTATGGGATAAAGTGCTCAATATCAGAGATAGAGCGTGTGTAAATATAAAAGAGAACATTGAAATCAACACTTAGAGGCGACAGTTTGTTACATGCTAGACGCAATCGTGACCTGACGATATACTGCTCAATATTAAAAAATATTAAAAATAATATTAAAAATATAACGTTAATAATATATGAAAAGATTACTTGAATTTTAAATATCAGTTTTATCCCGACATCGACGTTTCTTGGTAAAATTTCTAGTCTTTAGGGGTAATAGTTTTAAACGGTATTTCCAATTTTTACAATTTTTATTTTTTTTCAATTTTTGTTTTTTTCATTCAGAAGAATGTAAATTTTTCTAAGAAACAGCGATATCGGGAAAAAATTGATATTTAAAAGTTAAGTAATCTTTTCATGCGCATATATATATATATATATATATATATATATATATATAATTTGAAGTTCTCACCTAATCGTTACATTCATAACTTTATTCAGAAACTCTCTAAACTTGAGGGGCTCTTGGGGCTTGTACTGGATGAACAATTATTAAAAGAAAAGGAAAAAAAAGAGACTGCAGTATAAGTGGTACACCAACAACCATCATTTGTTACGGAATTCTATGCAAAGAAATTATTTACATAAAACACAGCCATGATTTATTCAAACAACTGATGTACAAAGTAAATTTTGTTGAAGAATACAATTTACAGTTTTCTTCTAAACTTGAAAGTGCCTATTTTGCGATTGGCAAAATTAAATTCAAAAAAAAATTTTCTCCAGGGAAAGAAAACAAAATGTTAACATTCTAATCATTCAACAGGAACCTCAACCAGATTTCCACCGACCGGCCAATGATCTACCCTACATCGCGTCTCCATTCAAGATGGATATGCAATGTGATAGGTCCTGATCTGGCATCTCGTCTACAGTCACTCTCTCACAGAGGTTCTGTGGCTGCAAAAATCCTCTGTCTTTTCTACGAATATTTTCATGGCAACTTCTCTAACGAGTTGCTTTCACTGGTGCCTTATCTGCACGAATTTAAGCATGCTAGTAGGTTGGTATCTCGCTATCACCATTTTACTGCCAAAAGAGTTAAATGTTACCGGCTCTTCTACTTCAACAGTATATTCTTTTGCACTTCCTCTTACTTGATTCCCTGGCAGCTATAATTTTTAAATATTCAAATATAATGTCACTCGACATCTTCTGATGCCTTGATCCTGATCCCCGTTCTTTCCTCTTTACACTTGCTCTCACTCTCTGTAACCCCTTGCAGGCTAGTGGCACACCAGCCTTGCTGGGGGGGGGGGGAGAAATACTTATAAAATGTTCACGTCGGTTTGCACCAGAAAATACATGTCCACAAGTTAAAGCAAGATGAAAATAAAGGCCCCAACTAGAAAGGAGACCTCGATTCCAGTTTGTAAAATATTTACATGGTTTATTCAGGGTTTTGCTTGTTCGGTCTGTAATGGTCAGTAGGTACGTGGACTTTGGACAACTTCTACAATGTCAGTCTAACAGCTCAGCACTTCCCTACCACAAACTATGCGACTATCAACCCCTTGCCATGCTGATATTATGAACGGATGACGTTAAAACTACCCGTGGACAGACTGACCCCCGTCAACAGCAAGCCAGAATTAACTTTTTGAACCCAAACTGTGACCGCTAATATTGACTAGCAACCGGAATTCTTTAATATCCGGCTTCGTTTTCACTTGATCCCAAATTATTTTTTTTACTTATTTGTTCTTTTGTTCCTCTTCGATCGAGTGGGTAGCTCGTAAAACGTCCAACTTCAAGAAACTGAAGAAAACATTTGGGATCGAGATAAAATCCCTCTATCCTCTTCTTTGTGGATCTTATAATCAGTTAAATATTTTTTTCGGACAGAACATTGTTGGAGGAAAATTGTTTGTTGCTCACATTGATAAGTCCCCCAAACCATTGTTCATTACCAGTTTTTAAAATAAAGCAAAGTGATTTCTCCTTTATCCCAGCCCGAAGTTTATGTAGAAGGGAACAAGGATATAACTTTGTTGCGTTCAACTAGGACCTGATATTACGAACGGATGACGTTGAAACTACCCGAGAACAGACTGATCCTTGTCAACAGCGAGCCAGATTTAACTTTCTCAACCCAAATTGTAACCGCTAATATTAACTAGCAACCGGAAATCTTTAACACTCGGCTTTGTTTTCACTTGACCCCAAATTATTTTTTTACTTATTTGTACTTTTGTTCCTCTTAGATCGAAGAGGAAAAATAAAACACATAACGGAACAAGGACACAACTTTATTGCGTCCAACTAGGATCGAACTAAAATTAAAACGTATTAATTGGATTGGTTTGCATCGTATCCGTTGTCCGTGCATTTGTCGCCAAAACCTGTGTAAATATCGAAATGAAGTCACAAAATTTTATCATTTTAGTCTTTGAAAACACTTTTTTGGCTAGAACAGCCGACTGCTGACAAATACTGCTGCTTTTTTTTTGTTTTTTTGTTGTCTTTTTTAATTTTCTGTTGTCCTTCCTTGTTCGTTATCACGAACCTTCAATCTGTCACTGTCAGAAACTCTTGACTTGAAATCAGTCGTGGAATCGGTGTAAAAAAACGATTGGCTTCTTTTTTTAATTTTCGATCTTTGTTCGAACTCTGTTTTAGAATGCCTGAGGTCGGGTGCAATGAACCAGTATCGAAGAAATGGATACTTGTCTTCTTTTTTTTTAATTTTAGAATGCAAAGTTTTATATATAAAGAGACAAAACAGAAGACGGAGAAAATGAAATGGAAAAATGAAAAAAAAGGTGAGACAAAAAAAAAGATTGGTGAGAGGAAAGAAAACCAAAATAGGTGACCATATTGAAGATGAGAATGAAAATGAGATGAGAAATGAGGCATAAAGATGGTAGCTAATAAGGGGGGGGTGAAAAATTGAAAAAAAGAAGGAAAGAAAAATGTGGATGAAGAAGAAAACGACGAAGGTAGAGAATGACAGAAGAAAGAAAAGAAAAGACGATATTGAAAGAAAAAAAAGAAAGAAAAAGGTTAAAGATGGCCATGATGAAAAGGAAAAAGAGAAAAAGAAAAGAATTTAAAGGAAAAAGGTAACGAAGAAAACAAAGAAGAGCGTCATATTACAAGAAGAAAAGGACAAATAGGAAGAAGGAGAAAGTAAAAAAGAAGAGGATAAAGAAGAAGAAACAGAGAATGAAGACATTCGTGACAAAAGGAGGAAAAAAGAGTAGTAGTAGTAGTAGAAGAGGAAGAAGAAGATGAAGAAGAGGAAAAAGAATAGGAAAAAGAAGAAGAGGAAGAAGAGTAAGAAGAAGAAGAAGAAGAAGAAGAAGAAAAAATGAAGAGTAAGAAGAAGAAGAGTAAGAAGGAGAACAACAAGAAGAAGGGCAGGAAGAAGAGGAAGAAGAAGAAGAGGAAGAAGAAGAAGAGGAAGAAGAAGAAAACGAAGAAGAAGAACAAGAAGAAGAAGAAGAGCAGGAAGAAGAGTAAGAAGAAGAAGAGGAAGAAGAAGAAGAAGAGGAAGAAGAAGAAGAGGAAGAAGAAGAAAAGAAGAAGAAGAAGAAGAGGAAGAAGAAGAGAAGAAGAAGAAGGAAGAAGAGGAAGAAGAAGAAGAAGAAGAAGAAGGAAAAGAAGAAGAACAATGAAACAAGAAAAAAAAGAAGAGCAGGAAGAAGAAAAGAAGAAGAAGGAAGAAGAAGAAGAAGGAAGAAGAAGATAAGGAAGAAGAAGAAGAAGAAGAATATAAGAAGAAGAAGAAATAAGAAGAAGAAGAGTAAGAAGAAGAAGAGGAAGAAGAAGAAGAAGAGGAAGAAGAAGAAGAGGAAGAAGAAGAAAACGAAGAAGAAGAAGAAGAAGAGCAGGAAGAAGAAGAAGAAGAAGAGCAGGAAGAAGAGTAAGATGAAGAAGAAGAAAAAGGAAAAGTAGAAGAACAATGACAACAACAACAACAAGAGCAGGAAGAAGAGTAAGAAGAAGAAGAGGAAGAAGAAGAAGAAGAAGAGCAGGAAGAAGAAGAAGAAGAAGAAGAAGAAGAAGAAGAAGAAGAAGAGCAGGAAGAAGAGTAAGAAGAAGAAGAAGAAGAAGAAGAAGAAGAGTAAGAAGAAGAAGAGGAAGAAGAAGAGCAGGAAGAAGAGTAAGAAGAAGAAGAGGAATAAGAAAAAGAAAAAGAAGAACAAGAACAACAACAACAAAAGGAAGTAGAAGAAGAAATAGAAGAAGAGTAAGAAGAAGAAGAAGAAGGAGAAGAAGAAGAAGAGGAAAATGAAGGTGAACATGTAAAGGAATACATAAGAAAAAGAAAGAAATTAAAATATCAGGATCTCCATTGCCGATTCTCATCTTAGGCGCTCCACAGTTCGAAAAAAATGTCGATTTGTTGTTAAATCTCACAAGGCCATAAGTTTGAAGTTAAAAAGGAATAATAAATTCCTTGGTGAACCATTTTGAAAATGCTGCCGAAATGACTCGCACTGCCTTCTACGTCCATCTGGTGTGTTGACCTGACAAATGTAACAATCGAATCCTCGACGTATTTCCTCTTTGCGCAGTTCTGCACCTATGTTTAATACTTTGTCCAACATTTTTGTTAATCTGGCCCTAAATACTTGGCTTTCATGGCGCTTACGAGGCGAATACTCCACGGCTTTCCTAGCTAAGCCTATCTATAGAGGACCCTTACCCCCTCCAGTTCAGACTATCTTTTAATGCCTTCACTGCGGCAGTTCTTCAATATATTCGGTGATGAAAGACCTAATGCTAAACTTAAGATAATCCCACCACTTACTTCCAACTATTCCCTACCCCCACTATTTGATTTCAAGAACACCCAAGCCTCCTAATTGCAATATAACAGATTCTTAAGAGACCCTAACCTGAAGGAAAAATATGTGGACAGTGTGAAAAGAATTCTGATGAATAGAGAGCGCGCAACTAGCGATAGGACAAGAGCAGTGCGGGATTGCCAATGACACTGGAACAAGGAACACGACATCCATGTTCAGAATGCTGTCAGAAAGAGCAATGCAAATGCAGAAGGACGTGTAAAAGAGTTTTATAGACTACACAAAGGCGTTCGACAAAGTACGCCACAAAGGTCTATTAGAGCTGCCCAGCAACCTTGACATATTCGGGAAAAGACATTAAAATAATCAATGATCTCTAATTGAAGCAAATTGCCTGCATATGTATAAAAAAGAAAAAGAGTTCAGCAAATATACAAAAATTAAAAAAAAAGAGTTTAAGACAATGATGTGTCTTCTCACCGGACTTATTCAAACTATATCTCTATATATAGCAAACTGAATTTCTACCGACATTTTTAATAGTAACAGACATCATTTTATCTTGTGTGATACAGGTAGCGACCTGTTTGGTCAGTACTCATTCCATTGATGCTAAGACTAGATGGACGACTCCAGGTAGCAGGTCTTGGTGATCGTATATGGTTGGTGTGCACTACCCTGTGAGGACAATATACAAACGAATTCAAGGTATTATATTTGGAGCCAGCTTGACTGCCAAAGTTGCAAGAAATTTGTCAGTGTTAACAGACAACCGCCTTCGGGTTTTCAACCACCCTGTCATATGTAAACTAAGAATGAAACCACGGAAACTGAAGAAGCCTAATGCAGCACCCAAATTGCAAGACAACAGACTCCTGAACGGCCCTAACTTGAAGGAAAAATATATGGACAGTGTGAAAATTCGAAATGGGACACAGTAAGATATGGTAACTTCAACAAATGACTACATTCCAAAGGAAAATGTAATAAAAAGAAAGAAAAAAACGAATGGATCATCGACGAGATTCTCGACATGATGCAAAGGAGACAGAAAACAATGCCAAGAAAGTGAACGGAATACAGAAAACTACACAAAGAAATAAGGAAACAAAACGAAATATAAAGAATGAGTATGACAGATAAATGAAATATGAATAAGAAAATAAGAGACGTAACAGGACAAAAGACATGCTCATCAACAGGCTGCATAAAACCCAAAGACGAAACACTCAGGAAGGAAAAATTCTTCAGCGCTGAAACGATTATATCGGATATCTCTTCCACGACCAAAGAGAACAACCAGCAATACACAGAAATAACGACCGGCCGAACATATTAAAAACTGAAGTGGAATCTGGACAGGCCAAATTGAACAGAAACAAAGCGGCAGGGCCAGACGTAATTTTAATAAAGATGCTGGCAGACTTAGACGATTTCGTCATAGACAAGATTACAGAAATATTAAATGAAATCTACGACAGTGGGGATATACTGTAAGAGCTAAGCAGATCTATTTTCATAGCACTGCCTAAGAAGCCAGGCGCAAACGAATATGAACTCCACCGAACAATCAACCTAATGAGCCACATAACAAAACTCATCATCCGAATTCTGATCAATAGAGCGCGCAGCAGAAACAAGTAAGAGTTAGGACAAGAACAGTGCGGGTTTGGTTTCGTTTTTGTTTTACGGCATATCAAACTCAAAGGGTTATTTAATGCCGACAAATTTTTTTATTGCTAGTAATGTTTTTTCTTCAAAAATCAATTTCTGGGAATAATATATAGCTGCTCATATTTCTTCCCAAAAATGTATAACTGTTTGTATTGCTGGTATATTTTTAAAAGTATTACTGATAATTTTTCCTTCCAAAATTATTGATGGTAATACTTTTTTTTATTAAAAAGTATTTCTGGTATTAAAAGCTATCTTTACACAAGTTTTGGTGTTAACTATTTGCCCATAGCGGATACCCTAACAGGTGCTACCACCCCGGGACAGTGTGGACCTGGGAACACTAGCAATTAAGAGGTGGTTCCACGCTCCTCAAAACCTCCTTGTTGTTGGATGTAGTTTATTGTCTTACCCAGGGCACGGATGCAGTTTATCGTCTTAACCAGGACGTAGATGAAACTTATCGTCATACCCAGGACGCCCAATATATATATATATATATATATATATATATATATATATATATATATATATATATAATTAGAAATATATTTATTAACTGGTTCAATAACCGTTAAAAATCTACAATAGACAGATGGTAACTGATTTTCAATATATAGTGCAGGCGAGCCAAAACACGACACACATGGCCTGAAAGATTGCGTTCACGTATGACACAGTCGCTGCAACTCTATCCTTCATATTGAGTTGATATATATATATATATATATATATATATATATATATATATATATATATATATATAATCCATTTGTATATGATCCATGGGAATCCTAATAATATAAAATATTAAAGCTGATCAACAAAGAGAGCACAATGTATTTATTATAACAGAGCATATAAATTAAATTTATAATTTTAATTTAAAATTACCTCATAGTTATGATAATTTCACCTTGCAAGATAAGATTTACTTGCAAGATCAAGGTAATAAGATAAAATAAAATGAAACCAGGCCTAAAGCAAATTTTAAAACAAGGCAGAGGCAAAGAGGGGAAGAAAAACAGAAAAGAGGAAAAAGTAAAAGAAATAGTGAAAGACAAAATAGGAAAAGAAAGAAAGGGAGAAAGAAGAAAGTAAAGAAAGAGTAGTAACGTCTAGATATAGGGATAGCATCTAGAGAAATATACATGTAGACGTGACCTTGACTTATATTAGAATATTCAACTCGGTTTCTATCAGTAAAATAGACACAGGTAATTAGGATAGTTTTTTTTATTCTAGACTATTACTTCAATATTAAGTGATATAATTATATATTTATATTAAAAAGCAGATATATATAAAATTAATTCCAAATTATTTCTATATTAAAAAATAAGAAATATATTATTAAATACTCTTCATTCTATATTAAAAAGAAGACATATTAACACATAGAAAGTGATGGTAAAAAAAAATAAACCTAGTATAGCTAAAGAATATATATATATATATATATATATATATATATATATATATATATATATAAAATGTCTCATATCGAGAATATTTAACATCGAAAAACATAATAATATGTGGAAATCTCCGCCTTTTACCTGCAGACGGTCATTTTTTACCAGAAACCCGTGTACTAAAATTATGGAAAATAAAGCATAATATTTATTTTAAATCCACATTACAGACCAAAACGTTTGCGGCATCACTCTTCTCTTCTTTTTAATATACACACTTTTTTCTCGTTGGAACCACTATAACCTCTTTCTTTTATATATATATATATATATATATATATATATATATATATATATATATATATATATATATTTTCTTTAGCTATACCAGATTTATTTTTCATACCATAACTTTCTACATTTTACATTTTACCTTAACATTTTCAAATGAAACATTTTTTTAACCGATTCACCCCAAGCAAGGCGAAATGCCACTAAGACGAAAGGCGCTATAAAGAGTGAAAGAGAAGGAACCTGGAACCTAATCCTGAACAGGAAACAAGAGAAAAAGCCTATACTTCTCTTCAAGAGACCGGGAAGGAGTGTGATCCTAACGATGGACGAAACTATCTATTCCAGGGTGAGGAAAAAATATTAAAGAAAATTTCAGATTTTAGGCGGAGACGTTAGAGGCATAGAACTGAAGTAGACTTCAGAAGGAACCGGAAACCCAATCCTAAAAATGGACACAAGAGATAAAATTCTATTCCTGTTCAAAGACCGGGGAATAGACGTTAGAGGAATAGAGTTGAAGTATTTTGATGATCCGGAAACCCAATTCCTAAAAATGAAACAAGAGATAAACCTCTATTACTTTTCAAAAGGCAGGGAGGAGACGTTAGAAGTATAGAGTTGAAGTAGACTTTAGAAGGAACCGGAAACCCAGTCCCAAAAATGGACACAAGAGATAAAATTCTATTCCTGTTCAAAAAGACAGAGGAAGAGACGCTAGAAGTATATAGTTGAAGTAGACTTTAGAAGGAACCGAAAACCCAATCCTAAAAATGAACACAAGAGATAAATCTCTATTCCTGATCAAAGACCGGGGAATACACGTTAGAGTCATAGAGTTGAAGTAGATTTTTGATCAGCCGGAAATCCAATCCTAAAAATGAAATAAGAGATAAACCTCTATTACTGTTCAAAAGACAGGGGAGGAGACGTTAGAAGTATAGAGTTGAAGTAGACTTTAGAAGGAACCGGAAACACAATCCTAAACATGAAACAAGGGATAAAACTCTATTCCTGTTCAAAAGACATGGGAGGAGACGTTAGAAGTATAGAGTTGAAGTAGACTTTAGAAGGAACCGGAAACCCAATCCTAAACATGAAACAAGGGATAAAACTCTATTCCTGTTCAAAAGACATGGGAGGAGACGTTAGAAGTATAGAGTTGAAGTAGACTTTAGAAGGAACCGGAAACACAATCCTAAACATGAAACAAGGGATAAAACTCTATTCCTGTTCAAATGACATGGGAGGAGACGTTAGAAGTATAGAGTTGAAGTAGACTTTAGAAGGAACCGGAAACACAATCCTAAACATGAAACAAGGGATAAAACTCTATTCCTGTTCAAAAGACAGGGGAAGAGACGATAGAAATATAGAGTTAAAGTAGACTTTGGAAGGAACCGGAAACCCAGTCCTGAACATGAAACAAGGGATAAACCTGTTGTATCTCGTATTTTTGAGATAACAGAGCGAAATAAATAAAGACGACAAACTCGTAAGCAAGTAATTAAATAGGTTTACTACACGAAGGTAAACTTAGAAATTGTGGCCTTTATGCTAACTCTCCTCAACTTCGTTTATTTACATAAACGGACAATTCCATTCATTTATGTCCCGTATGACAAAATCTCTACTCTTCTTCAAAGGAATGGGAGGAGTGTGAACTGGTAGATAAAGCGAACACTGTGAAATGTTCATATCGGAGCTTTCGGCGCGAATGCCAAACAGTACAGCATGCCGTTTCGAAGTTTCTGGCAGAGTGAATTGCGTCATGGTTCTGTTTTTCTCACAGACTATACTCTGCAGTTGACAAAATCATAAACAAAGAAAGCGCATGCGCGAAATTAAAAATGTAAAATGGCCAACATTTACCCTGTATATATATATATATATATATATATATATATGGGGGGGGGGTTCGTGGTTGCGATGAAGGAAAGACGATAAGAATAAATCTAAGCTATACAATTCGTTGAAATCTGATAAATTTATGTTATTAGAATATTGCAGCATACGCTGGAAAAACAAACCAGATTTCATATGAATATTTAGGCTTCCTTACTTGCTAATACGTCGTGTCCTGGAGGGGGGGGAACGTATATTTAATAAACAGCATAAAAAAAGATTGCATATCAGCGTCTTTTTACTCTGTTACGCACACGAAGCCTTGCATCGATTGACGAGGAAAACGCAGGGAGGAATGACTGATGGAGTTGTCATTATCAATATTTGGCCGATCCAGGCATTGTTTTCACCCCACGGGTTGGATTATCTCCTCTCCTACTCCTGGTTTTCTGCGCCTAATCTTGGTTGCGTTCTGGTGCTACTTAGTTTCTCTTTATGCTCTGGATATTTTATTTAATCATTTCACCCCAACTAAGGCAATAAAGACGCTAAGACGCAAGAGGTTACTGAGTTTTACTCAGAAAAAAAAACACTATTAAGCACAAAAGACAATAAAAGAACAAGAATTAAGAAGACAGATTGAAATGTTTGAGGATAAAAAATGCAGGCAAGAGGACGGAAGAGATTTCCACAAGGGAGAAGTGCGAGAGAAGAAACTATTAGCATAGAAATTACGGTTATATCTAGCGATTTTAACTGCAAAATGATGAGACCTTGCCGCCAATCGAGTACTGACTTAAATTTATAAAGTCTAGGTACCATAGAGGAAAGTTCATCAGAAGAATTAACACGAAAATGTTTATAGAAAAGGCACAGGGAGGCTACATTACGTTGGTTGGATTTGGTTGGTTAATTAATTTTGTTTAGTGACATATCAACACTTCTGTGGGTTATTTGAGGTCGAAATCTAAATATATTTTGAACGAAACCGCATGTGGTCATCTAGAGATAGTATACATTAATAGCCATTTTGCTATAAAAGGTATTGTTGGTAATATTAATAAAAAAAATGTTCAAATTAATCATGCAAGATTTCACAGCACTAGCATTACTCTTTCGATGTCAGCCTATGAAATTTTCAGCCTAGCTTCGTACCTGGGGAGAAACAATGCAATTATTAATAAGAAGAGTTGAAATGAGTGCATGTAATATTTCACAGCTCTAAAATCATTCCTTCATAGTCAGCCTATGAACTTTTCAGCCCAGCCTCGTACCTGGAAAGAAACAATGCAGTTATTAATAAGAAGAGTTGAAATGAGTGCATGTAATACTTCACAGCTCTAGAATCATTCCTTCATAGTCAGCCTATGAACTTTTCAGCCACGTCTCGTACCTGGAAAGAAACAATGCAGTTATTAATAAGAAGAGTTGAAATGAATGCCTACAAGATTTCACAGCTCTAGAATCATTCCTTCATAGTCAGCCTATGAACTTTTCAGCCCAGCCTCGTACCTGGAAAGAAACAATGCAGTTATTAATAAGAAGAGTTGAAATGAGTGCATGTAATATTTCACAGCTCTAGAATCATTCCTTCATAGTCAGCCTATGAACTTTTCAGCCCAGCCTCGTACCTGGAAAGAAACAATGCAGTTATTAATACGAAGAGTTGAAATGAGTGCATGCAATATTTCACAGCTCTAGAATCATTCCTTCATAGTCAGCCTATGAACTTTTTCAGCCCAGCCTCGTAACTGGAAAGAAACAATGCAGTTATTAATAAGAAGAGTTGAAATGAGTGCATGTAATATTTCACAGCTCTAGAATCATTCCTTCATAGTCAGCCTATGAACTTTTCAGCCCAGCCTCGTACCTGGAAAGAAACAATGCAGTTATTAATAAGAAGAGTTGAAATGAGTGCATGTAATATTTCACAGCTCTAGAATCACTCCTTCATCGTCAGCCTATGAACTTTTCAACCCACCCTCGTACTTGGAAAGAAACAATGCAGTTATTAATAAGAAGAGTTGAAATGAGTGCATGTAATATTTCACAGTTCTAGAAACATTCTTTCATAGTCAGCCTATGAACTTTTCAGCCCAGCCTCGTACCTGGAAAGAAACAATGCAGTTATTAAAAAGAAGAGTTGAAATGAATGCCTACAAGATTTCACAGCTCTAGAATCATTCCTTCATAGTCAGCCTATGAACTTTTCAGCCCAGCCTCGTACCTGGAAAGAAACAATGCAGTTATTAATAAGAAGAGTTGAAATGAGTGCATGTAATATTTCACAGCTCTAGAATCACTCCTTCATCGTCAGCCTATGAACTTTTCAACCCACCCTCGTACCTGGAAAGAAACAATGCAGTTATTAATAAGAAGAGTTGAAATGAGTGCATGTAATATTTCACAGTTCTAGAAACATTCTTTCATAGTCAGCCTATGAACTTTTCAGCCCAAAAAAAATACCTGGAAAGAAACAATGCAGTTATTAAAAAGAAGAGTTGAAATGAATGCCTACAAGATTTCACAGCTCTAGAATCATTTCTTCATAGTCAGCCTATGAACTTTTCAGCCCAGCCTCGTACCTGGAAAAAAAACAATGCAGTTATTAATAAGAAGAGTTGAAATGAGTGCATGTAATATTTCACAGCTCTAGAAGCATTCCTTCATAGTCAAAAACCTATGAACTTTTCAGCCCAATCTCGTACCTGGAAAAAAACAATGCAGTTATTAATAAGAAGAGTTGAAATGAATGCATGTAATATTTCACAGCTCTAGAAGGATTCCTTCATAGTCAGCCTATTTGCTTTTCAGCCCAGCCTCGTACCTGGAAAAGAAACAATGCAAATATTAATAAGAAGAGTTGAAATGAGTGCATGTAATATTTCACAGCTCTAGAATCATTCCTTCATAGTCAGCCTATGAACTTTTCAGCCCAGCCTCGTATCTGGAAAGAAACAATGCAGTTATTAATAAGAAGAGTTGAAATTAATGCCTACAAGATTTCACAGCTCTAGAATCATTCCTTCATTGTCAGCCTATGAACTTTTCAGCCCAGCCTCGTATCTGGAAAGAAACAATGCAGTTATTAATAAGAAGAGTTGAAATGAGTGCATGTAATATTTCACAGCTCTAGAATTATTCCTTCATAGTCAGCCTATGAACTTTTCAGCCCAATAATTATTAATGAAAGAAACAATAAGTTATTAATAAGAATTATTGAAATGAGTGCATGTCATATTTCACAGCTCTAGAATCATTCCTTCATAGTCAGCCTATGAACTTTTCAGCCCAATTAATGAATCGTACCTGGAAAAATGAAACAATGCAGTTATTAATAAGAAGAGTTGAAATCAGTGCACCCTGCTTATAATATTTCACAGCTCTAGAATTATTCCTTCATAGTCAGCCTATGAACTTTTCAGCCCAGCCTCGTACCTTTTCAAGAAACAATGCAATTATTAATAAGAAGAGTTGAAATGAATGAATACAATATTTCACAGCTCTAGAATCATTCCTTCATTGTCAGCCTATGAACTTTTCAGCCCAGCCTCTTACCTAAAAGAAACAATGCAAATTAATAAGAAGAGTTGAAATTTCAATATTTCACAGCTCTCAAGCATTCTTCATAGTCGGCCTATGAACTTTTCAGCCCACCTCTACCTGGAAAGAAACAATGCAAGCGTAAGAAATTAAATGAATGCAATAATATTTCACAGCTCTAAATTCATTCCTTCATAGTCAGCCTATGAACCTTTCAGCCCACCCTCGTACCTAATAAGAAAGAAATTAATGAATGCAATTATTACAGGTCTAAGAGTTTCAAAGTCAGCCTGCCCATGTCTTATTAATAAGAAGAGTTGAAATTAATTCCTTCAATATTCACAGCCTATGAACTTTTCATCATAGTCAGCCTATGAAAGAAACAATGCAGTTATTAATAAGAAAAGTTGAAATTAATGCATGCAATATTTCACAGCTCTAGTATCATTCCTTCATAGTCAGCCTATGAACTTTTCAGCCCAGCCTCTTATTAAAAGAAACAATGAAATTAATAAATGAATTATTCACAGGTCTAATGTCATTGCTTCATATTTCACAGCCTATGAAGTTTTCATTCCACCATTTATTAATAAGCCTTAATGAATGCAATTTTCACAGCCCTAGCCTCATTTGTTTCATAGTCAGCCTATGAAACAATGCAGTTCTTATTAATAAGAAGAGTTGAAATTAATGAATGCAATATTTCACAGCTCTAGAATCATTCCTTCATAGTCAGCCTATGAACTTTTCAGCCCAGCCTCGTATTGGAAAGAAACAATGCAGTTATTAATAAGAAATTAAATGAATGCAAATATTTCACAGCTCTAGAATCATTCCTTCATAGTCAGCCTATGAACTTTTCAGCCCACCCTCTTATTAAAAAATGCAATTATTCACAGGTCTAGAATCATTGCTTCATAGTCAGCCTATGAAGTTTTCAGCCCACCCTTTATTAATAAGAGCTTAACATTAATGAATTCAATATTTCACAGCCTAATGTCACTTTTCATAGTCAGCCTATGAAGTTTTCAAAGAAACCCTCTTATTAATAAGAAGCATTGAAATTAATGAATGCAATTATTCACAGGTCTAATGTCATTCCTTCATAGTCAGCCTATGAACTTTTCAGCCCACCTTATTAATAAACAATGCATTGAAATTAATGAAATGAAATTATTCACAGCTCTAGTGTCATTCCTTCATAGTCAGCCTATGAACTTTTTTTCCAGCCTCTTATTAATACCTGAAAGAAACAATGCAATTATTAATAAGAATTATTGAAATGAATGCATGTAATATTTCACAGCTCTAGAATCATTCCTTCATAGTCTCCTTTTCAGAGTTTTCAGCTGCCACAATGCAGTTATTAATAAGAAGAGTTGAAATTAATGCAATGCAATATTTCACAGCTCTAGAATCATTCCTTCATAGTCAGCCTATGAACTTTTCAGCCCACCCTCTTATTAATAAAGAAACAATGAAATTAATAATAAGATTATTCACAGGTCTAATGTCATTGCTTCATAGTCTGCCTATGAAGTTTTCAGCCCACCCTCTTATTAATAATGAAGCTTCAAATTAATGAATGAATTATTTTCACAGCTCTAGTATCACCTGTTCATGGTCAGCCTATGAAGTTTTTAGCCCACCCTCTTATTAATGCATGAAGCGTTGAAATTAATGAATGCAATTCCTTCACAGTCTAATATCAACTTTTCAGCCCAGCCCTATGGAAAGAAACAATGCAGTTATTAATAAGAAGAGTTGAAATTAATGAATGCAATATTTCACAGCTCTAGTATCATTCCTTCATAGTCAGCCTATGAACTTTTCAGCCCAACCTCGTACCTGGAAAGAAACAATGCAGTTATTAATAAGAAGAGTTGAATGATTGCAATGCAATATTTCACAGCTCTAATGTCATTCCTTCATAGTCAGCCTATGAACTTTTCAGCCCACCTCTACCTTAAAACAATAGTTATTAATAAGAAGAGTTGAAATTAATGAATGCAATATTTCACAGCTCTAATATCATTCCTTCATAGTCAGCCTATGAACTTTTCAGCCCACCCTCGTAATATGAAGAAAGAAATTAATGCATGCATTATTATTCACAGAAGAGTTGAAATTGCTTCATGTCATGCCTATATTTTTTCAGCTCTAGAATTATTAATAAGAAGAGTCAAATTAATGAATGCAATTTCACAGCCCTAATGTCATTCGTTCATGGAAAAGTTTTCAGAAACAATGCAGTTATTAATAAGAAGAGTTGAAATTAATGAATGCAATATTTCACAGCTCTAGTATCATTCCTTCATAGTCAGCCTATGAACTTTTCAGCCCACCCTCTTATTAATAAGAAACAATGAAATTTATTAATAAGAAGATTTCAAATTAATGCATTCACAGCTCTAATTAATCATTCCTTCAAATTCATGAATGAACTTTCACAGCCCTAATTCATTGCTTCTAGTCTGCCTAAACAATGCAGTTATTAATAAGAAGAGTTGAAATTAATGAATGCAATATTTCACAGCTCTAATGTCATTCCTTCATAGTCAGCCTATGAACTTTTCAGCCCAACCTCTTATTAATATGAAGGTCGAAATTAATGAATGCAATTATTCACAGCTCTAATGTCATTGAAATAGTCAGCCTATGAAGTTTTCAGCCCACCCTCTTATTAATATGAAGCGTCGAAATTAATGAATGAAATTTTCACAGGTCTAATGTCATTGCTTCATAGTCTGCCTATGAAGTTTTCAATGCCCTTATTATTAATAAGAGAGTTGAAATTAATGAATGCAATATTTCACAGCTCTAATGTCATTCCTTCATAGTCAGCCTATGAACTTTTCAGCCCACCCTCTTATTAATAAGAAACAATGCAGTTATTAATAAGAAGAATTGAAATGAATGCATGTAATATTTCACAGCTCTAATGTATCATTCCTTCATAGTCAGCCTATGAACTTTTCAGCCCACCCTCTTATTAATATGAAGAAACAATGAAATTAATAATAAGAAGAGTTCAAATGTCTAATGTCATTGCTTCATAGTCTGCCTATGAATTTTCAATATTCCTTAATAAGAAGTTGAAATTAATGAATGCAATATTTTCACAGCCTAATGTCATTGCTTCATAGTCTGCCTATGAACAATCAGCCCACCCTCTTATTAATAAGAGGTGAAATTAATGAATGCAATATTTCACAGCTCTAATGTCATTCCTTCATAGTCAGCCTATGAACTTTTCAGCCCACCCTCTTATTAATAAGAAGCGTTGAAATTAATGAATGCAATATTTCACAGCTCTAATATCATTCCTTCATAGTCAGCCTATGAAGTTTTTCAGCCCACCCTCTTATTAATATCTGGAAAATTAATGAATGCAATTATTCACAGGTCTAGAAGAGTTCAAATGTCAGCCTATGAAGTTTCACAGCCCTAGAATTAATATGAAGCGTCAATTAATGAATGCAATATTTCAACTTTTCAGCCCATTGCCTCATAGTCTGCCTATGAAGAAACAATGCACCCTTTATTAATAAGAAGAGTTGAAATTAATGAATGCAATATTTCACAGCTCTAGAATCATTCCGCTTCATAGTCAGCCTATGAACTTTTCAGCCCACGTATCTGAAAAGAAACAATGCATTATTAATAAGAAGAGTTGAAATTAATGAATGCAATATTTCACAGCTCTAGTATCATTCCTTCATAATCAGCCTATGAACTTTTTTCAGCCCAGCCTCGTACCTGGAAAAAGAAACAATGCAGTTATTAATAAGAAGAGTTGAAATTAATGAATGCAATATTTCACAGCTCTAATGTCATTCCTTCATAGTCAGCCTATGAACTTTTCAGCCCACCCTCTTATTAATATGAAAGAAATTAATGAATGCAATTATTCACAATAAGAAGAGCTTCATAGTCTGCCTATGAAGTTTTCAGCCCACCCTCTTATTAATATATGAATCAAATTAATGAATGAAATTTCACATGAACTTTGTCATTGCCCATAGTCTGCCTATGAAGTTTTCAACCCTCTTTTATTAATAAGAAGAGTTGAAATTAATGAATGCAATATTTCACAGCTCTAGAATCATTCCTTCATAGTCAGCCTATGAACTTTTCAGCCCAGCCTCTTATTAATAAGAAACAATGCAGAAATTAATGAATGAAATTATTCAAAGGTCTAATGTCATTGCTTCATAGTCTGCCTATGAAGTTTTTCAGCCCACCTCTCTTATTAATAAGAAGCGTTGAAATTAATGAATGCAATATTTCACAGCTCTAGTATCATTGCTTCATAGTCAGCCTATGAAGTTTTCATTAATTATTAATAAGAGTTGAAATTAATGAATGCAATATTTCACAGCTCTAATGTCATTCCTTCATAGTCAGCCTATGAACTTTTCAGCCCACCCTCTTAAGAAAATGCAATGCAGTTATTAATAAGAAGAGTTGAAAATTAGTGCATGCAATATTTCACAGCTCTAGAATAATCCTTCATTGTTAATGCCTTGAACTTTTCAGCCCAGCCTCGTACCTATGAAGTTTTCATGCACCCTCTTAATAATAAGAAGCGTTGAAATTAATGCATGCAATATTTCACAGCTCTAGTAATCATTCCTTCATAGTCAGCCTATGAACTTTTCAGCCCACCCCTCTTATTAATAAGAAGCGTTGAAATTAATGAATGCAATATTTCACAGCTCTAATGTCATTCCTTCATAGTCAGCCTATGAAGTTTTCAGCCCACCCTCTTATTAATAAGAAGCGTCGAAATTAATGAATGCAATATTTCACAGGTCTAATGTCATTTATTCCTTCATAGTCAGCCTATGAACTTTTCAGCCCACCCTCTTATTAAAAAAACAATGAAATTAATAAATGAATATTTCAAATGTCTAATGTCATTGCTTCATTTCTGCCTATGAAGTTTTCAGCCCACCCTCTTATTAATAAGAAGCGTTGAAATTAATGAATGCAATATTTCACAGCTCTAGTATCACCGCTTCATAGTCAGCCTATGAAGTTTTCAAAGAAACAATCTTATTAATAAGAAGAGTTGAAATTAATGAATGCAATTATTCACAGCTCTAATGTCATTGCTTCATAGTCTGCCTATGAACTTTTCAGCCCAGCCTCGTACCTCTTATTAATAAGAAGAATTGAAATTAATGAATGCAATATTTCACAGCTCTAATATCACCGCTTCATAGTCAGCCTATGAAGTTTTCAGCCCACCCTCTTATTAATAAAAGCGTTGAAATTAATGAATGCAATAATAAGAAGAGTTGAAATCATAGTCAGCCTATGAAGTTTTCAGCCCACCCTTTTATTAATATGAAGCGTCAAAATTAATGAATCAATATTTCATGAACTTTTCAGCCCACCCTTCATAGTCTGCCTATGAAGTTTTCAATGCCCATTTATTAATAAGAAGAGTTGAAATTAATGAATGCAATATTTCACAGCTCTAGTATCATTCCTTCATAGTCAGCCTATGAAGTTTTCAGCCCACCCTCTTATTAATAAAAGCGTTGAAATTAATGAATGCAATATTCACAATCTAATGTCATTGCTTCAGAAGAGTTGAAATGAAGTTTTTCAGCCACAGCTCTTATTAATAAGAAGCTTTGAAATTAATGAATGCAATATTTCACAGGTCTAGTATCACCCTTCATAGTCAGCCTATGAAGTTTTCAATGCCTCTTATTAATAAGAAGCGTTGAAATTAATGAATGCAATATTTCACAGGTCTAATATCATTCCTTCATAGTCAGCCTATGAACTTTTCAGCCCACCCTCGTACCTGAAAAGAAACAATGCAGTTATTAATAAGAAGAGTTGAAATTAATGCATGCAATATTTCACAGCTCTAGAATCATTCCTTCATAGTCAGCCTATGAACTTTTCAGCCCACCCTCTTATTAATGAAAAGAAAAGCGTGCAAATTAATGAATGCAATTTTCACAGAAATTAATGCATTTTCACATTCATTCACAGCCTATGAAGTTTTCAGCCCACCCTCTTATTAATAAGAAGCGTGAAAATGAATGAATGCAATTATTCACAGGTCTAATATCACCGCTTCATAGTCTGCCTATGAAACAATGCACCCTCTTATTAATAAGAAGCGTTGAAATTAATGAATGCAATATTTCACAGCTCTAGAATCATTCCTTCATAGTCTGCCTATGAACTTTTCAGCCCACCCTCTTATTAATAAGAAGCGTTGAAATTAATGAATGCAATATTTCACAGCTCTAGTATCACCGCTTCATAGTCAGCCTATGAAGTTTTCAGCCCACCCTCTTATTAATATGAAACAATGCGTCGAAATTAATGAATGCAATTATTCACAGGTCTAATGTCATTGCTTCATAGTCAGCCTATGAACTTTTCAGCCCACCCTCTTATTAATATGAAGCGTCGAAATTAATGAATGCAATTATTAACAAGTCTAAGTCATTGAAATTCATAGTCTGCCTATGAAGTTTTCAGCCCACCCTCTTATTAATAAGAAGCCTTGAAATTAATGAATGCAATATTTCACAGCTCTAGTATCACCGTCATAGTCTGCCTGAAAAGAAACCCAATGCCTCTTATTAATAAGAAGAGTTGAAATTAATGAATGCAATATTTCACAGCTCTAGTATCATTCCTTCATAGTCAGCCTATGAACTTTTCAGCCCACCCTCTTATTAATATGAAAAGAAATTAATGAATGCAATTATTCACAGGTTCAAATGTCATTGCTTCATAGTCTGCCTATGAAGTTTTTTAGCCCACCCTCTTATTAATATGAAGCGTCGAAATTAATGAATGCAATTATTCACAGGTCTAATCATCATTGCTTCATAGTCTGCCTATGAAGTTTTCAACCCACCCTCTTATTAATAAGAAGCGTTGAAATTAATGAATGCAATATTTCACAGCTCTAGTATCATTCCTTCATAGTCAGCCTATGAAGTTTTCAGCCCACCCTCTTATTAATAATAAGAAGTCGAAATTAATGAATGCAATTATTCACAGGTCTAATGTCATTGCTTCATAGTCTGCCTATGAACTTTTCAGCCCACCCTCTTATTAAAAGAAACAATGCAGTTATTAATAAGAAGAATTGAAATTAATGAATGCAATTATTTCACAGCTCTAGATGTCATTCCTTCATAGTCAGCCTATGAACTTTTCAGCCCCAGCCTCTTATTAATAAAGAAACAATGCAGTTATTAATAAGAAGATTGAAATTAATGAATGCAATATTTCACAGCTCTAGTATCATTCCTTCATAGTCAGCCTATGAACTTTTCAGCCCACCCTCTTATTAATATGAAAAAATTAATGAATGCAATTATTCACAGGAAGAGTGTCAAATTCATATCTGCCTATGAAGTTTTCACAGCTCTAGAATTATTAATATCATAGTCAAATTAATGAATGCAATTTTCACAGCCCTAATGTCATTGCTTCATAGTCTGCCTGGAAAGAAACAATGCACCCTCTTATTAATAAGAAGAGTTGAAATTAATGAATGCAATATTTCACAGCTCTAGTATCATTCCTTTCATAGTCAGCCTATGAAGTTTTCAGCCCACCCTCTTATTAATATGAATGCGTCGAAATTAATGAATGCAATTATTCACAGCTCTAGAATCATTCCTTCATAGTCAGCCTATGAACATTTCAGCATAGTCTGCCTATGAAAGAAACAATGCAGTTTATTAATAAGAAGCGTTGAAATTAATGAATGCAATATTTCACAGCTCTAGAATCATTCCTTCATTGTCAGCCTATGAAGTTTTCAGCCCACCCTCTTATTAATATGAAGCGTTGAAATTAATGAATGCAATAATTCACAGGTCTAGAGTTCAAATTCATAGTCATGTAATGAAGTTTTCAGCCCACCCTCTTATTAATAGTGAAGCGTCGATGAAATTAATGAATTATTCACAGCCTAATGTCATTGCTTCATAGTCTGCCTATGAAAGAAAAATGCAGTTATTAATAAGAAGCGTTGAAATTAATGATGCAATATTTCACAGCTCTAGAATCATTCCTTCATAGTCAGCCTATGAACTTTTCAGCCCACCCTCTTATTAATAAGAAAGAAATTAATGAATGCAATTATTCACAGCTCTAGTATCAAATTCATTGTCTGCCTATGAGATTTCACCACCCTCTTATTAATATGAAGCTTCAAATTAATGAATGCAATTTTTCACAGCCCTAATGTCATTGCTTCATATCTGCCTAAGAAACAATGCCCTCTTATTAATAAGAAGAGTTGAAATTAATGAATGCAATATTTCACAGCTCTAGAATCATTCCTTCATAGTCAGCCTATGAACTTTTCAGCCCACCCTCGTAATAAGAAGCTTGAAATTAATGAAACAATATTTCACAGCTCTAGTATCACCGCTAATAATGAAGTTTTCAAACCCTTTAAATATGAAGCGTCCTTAATGAATGCAATTATTTCACAGCTCTAGAATCATTCCTTCATTGTCAGCCTATGAACTTTCAGCCCACCCTCTTATTAAAGAAACAATGAAGCGTTAATAAGAAAAATTAATGAATGCAATATTTCACAGCTCTAGAATCATTCCTTCATAGTCAGCCTATGAACTTTTCAGCCCACCCTCGTACCTGGAAAAAAACAATGCATTTATTAATAAGAAGAATTAAATGATGCATGTAATATTTCACAGCTCTAGAATCATTCCTTCATAGTCAGCCTATGAACATTTCAGCCCACCCTCTTATTAAAGAAACAATGCAGTTATTAATAAGAAGAGTTGAAATGAATGCATGTAATATTTCACAGCTCTAGTATCATTCCTTCATAGTCAGCCTATGAACTTTTCAGCCCACCCTCTTATTAATAAAAGCGTCGAAATTAATGAATGCAATTATTACAGGTCTAATGTCATTGTTTCAAGTCTGCCTATGAAATTTTTCACAGCTCTTATTAATAAGAATTCCTTAATGAATCAATATTTCCTAGAACTATTATCAGCCCAGCCATAGTCACCTGGAAAAGAAACAATGCACCCTTATTAATAAGAAGAGTTGAAATTAATGAATGCAATATTTCACAGCTCTAGAATCATTCCTTCATAGTCAGCCTATGAACTTTTCAGCCCAGCCTCGTATCTGGAAAGAAACAATGCAGTTATTAATAAGAAGAAGGTTGAAATTAATGAATGCAAGATTTCACAGCTCTAGAATCATTCCTTCATAGTCAGCCTATGAACTTTTCAGCCCAGCCTCTACCTGGAAAGAAACAATTAATAATAAGAAGAGAAATTAATGAATGCAATATTTCACAGGTCTAGAATCATTCCTTCATAGTCAGCCTATGAACTTTTCAGCCCACCCTCTTATTAATAAGAAACAATGCAGTTATTAATAAGAAATTAATGAATGCAATTATTCACAGCTCTAGAATCATTCCTTCATAGTCAGCCTATGAACTTTTCAGCCCACCCTACCTTAAAATGAAACAATGCAGAAATTAATAATGAAGAGTTCAAATCTAATGTCATTGCTTCATAGTTCATGAAGTTTTCAGAATCATTCCTTATTAATCAGCCTATGAACTTTTTAATGAATGCAATATTTCCAGCCTAATATCATTCGTATCTGGCCTATGAAACAATGCAGTTTTTCAATACCCTCTAATAAGAAGCGTTGAAATTAATGAATGCAATTATTCACAGCTCTAGAATCATTCCTTCATTGTCAGCCTATGAACTTTTCAGCCCACCTCTTATTAATAAGAAACAATGCAGTTATTAATAAGAAGAGTTGAAATGAATGCATGTAATATTTCACAGCTCTAGAATCATTCCTTCATAGTCAGCCTATGAACTTTTCAGCCCACCCTCGTATCTGGAAAGAAACAATGCAGTTATTAATAAGAGTTGAAATTAATGCCTATGAAGATTTCACAGCTCTAGAATCATTCCTTCATTGTCAGCCTATGAACTTTTCAGCCCAGCCTCGTATCTGGAAAGAAACAATGCAGTTATTAATAAGAAGAGTTGAAATGAATGCATGTAATATTTCACAGCTCTAGTATCATTCCTTCATAGTCAGCCTATGAACTTTTCAGCCCACCCTCTTATTAATAAGAAAGAAACAAATGCATTATTAATAAGAAGAGTTCAAATTCAATGCATGAAATATTTCACACCTCTTATTAATATGATTCCTTCAAATTCAGCCTATGCAATATTTCAGCCCAGCCTCGTACCTGGAAAGAAACAATGCAGTTATTAATAAGAAGAGTTGAAATTAATGAATGCAATATTTCACAGCTCTAGTATCATTCCTTCATAGTCAGCCTATGAACTTTTCAGCCCACCCTCTTATTAAAAAGAAACAATGCAAATTAATAAGAAGAGTTGAAATGAATGCATGTAATATTTCACAGCTCTAGAATCATTCCTTCATAATCAGCCTATGAACTTTTCAGCCCAGCCTCGTACCATTGGAAAGAAACAATTTTCAGCAGTTATTAATAAGAAGAGTTGAAATTAATGAATGTAATATTTCACAGCTCTAGAATTATTCCTTCATAGTCAGCCTATGAACTTTTCAGCCCAGCCTCGTATCTTAAAGAAATGAATGCAATTATTAATAAGAAGAGGTTCTGTGAATGCCTTTCAAGATTTCACAGCTCTAGAATCATTCCTTCATAGTCAGCCTATGAACTTTTCAGCCCAGCCTCGTACATGATGGAAAGAAACAATGCAGTTATTAATAAGAAGAGTTGAAATGAATGAATGCAATATTTCACAGCTCTAGATATCATTCCTTCATAGTCAGCCTATGAACTTTTCAGCCCACCTCGTATCTGGAAAGAAAAATGCATTATTAATAAGAAGAGTTAAATGAATGCCTATAGATTTCACAGCTCTAGAATCATTCCTTCATAGTCAGCCTATGAACTTTTTCAGCCCATGTCTCGTACCTGGAAAGAAACAATGCAGTTATTAATAAGAAGAGTTGAAATGAATGCATGTAATATTTCACAGCTCTAGAATCATTCCTTCATTGTCAGCCTATGAACTTTTCAGCCCAGCCTCTTTTTAAAAGAAACAATGCAGATATTAATAAGAAGAGTTGAAATGAATGCATGTAATATTTCACAGCTCTAGAATCATTCCTTCATAGTCAGCCTATGAACTTTTCATTGCAGCCTCGTACCTGGAAAGAAAAAATGCAGTTATTAATAAGAAGAGTTGAAATGAATGCATGTAATATTTCACAGCTCTAGAATTATTCCTTCATAGTCAGCCTATGAACTTTTCAGCCCACCCTCGTATCTGGAAAGAAACAATGCAGTTATTAATAAGAAGAGGTGAAATGAATGCCTACAAGATTTCACAGCTCTAGAATCATTCCTTCATTGTCAGCCTATGAACTTTTCAGCCCAGCCTCGTATCTGGAAAAGAAACAATGCAGTTATTAATAAGAAGAGTTGAAATGAGTGCATGTTATTATTTCACAGCTCTAGAATCATTCCTTCATAGTCAGCCTATGAACTTTTCAGCCCAGTCTCGTATCTGGAAAGAAACAATGCAGTTATTAATAAGAAGAGTTGAAATTAATGCCTGCAATTATTCACAGCTCTAGAATCATTCCTTCATTGTCAGCCTATGAACTTTTCAGCCCAGCCTCGTATCTGGAAAGAAACAATGCAGTTATTAATAAGAAGAGTTGAAATGAGTGCATGTAATATTTCACAGCTCTAGAATTATTCCTTCATAGTCAGCCTATGAACTTTTCAGCCCAGCCTCGTACCTGGAAAGAAACAATGCAGTTATTAATAAGAAGAGTTGAAATGAGTGCATGTAATATTTCACAGCTCTAGAATTATTCCTTCATAGTCAGCCTATGAACATTTCAGCCCAGCCTCGTACCTGGAAAGAAACAATGCAGTTATTAATAAGAAGAGTTGAAATGAGTGCATGTAATATTTCACAGCTCTAGAATTATTCCTTCATAGTCAGCCTATGAACTTTTCAGCCCACCTCTTATATCTGGAAAGAAACAATGCAGTTATTAATAAGAAGAGTTGAAATGAGTTTTCATGTAATATTTCACAGCTCTAGAAGCATTCCTTCAATAGTCGGCCTATGAACTTTTCAGCCCAGCCTCGTATGAGGAAAGAAACAATGCAGTTATTAATAAGAAGAGTTGAAATGAGTGCATGTAATATTTCACAGCTCTAGAATTATTCCTTCATAGTCAGCCTATGAACTTTTCAGCCCAGCCTCGTATCTGGAAAGAAACAATGCAGTTATTAATAAGAAGAGGTGAAATGAATGCCTACAAGATTTCACAGCTCTAGAATCATTCCTTCATAGTCAGCCTATGAACTTTTCAGCCCAGCCTCGTACCTGGAAAGAAACAATGCAGTTATTAATAAGAAGAGTTGAAATGAGTGCATGTAATATTTCACAGCTCTAGAATTATTCCTTCATAGTCAGCCTATGAACTTTTCAGCCCAGCCTCGTATCTGGAAAGAAACAATGCAGTTATTAATAAGAAGAGGTGAAATGAATGCCTACAAGATTTCACAGCTCTAGAATCATTCCTTCATTGTCAGCCTATGAACTTTTTCAGCCCAGCCTCGTACCTGGAAAGAAACAATGCAGTTATTAATAAGAAGAGTTGAAATGAGTGCATGTAATATTTCACAGCTCTAGAATTATTCCTTCATAGTCAGCCTATGAACTTTTCAGCCCAGCCTCGTATCTGGAAAGAAACAATGCAGTTATTAATAAGAAGAGGTGAAATGAATGCCTACAAGATTTCACAGCTCTAGAATCATTCCTTCATTGTCAGCCTATGAACTTTTTCAGCCCAGCCTCGTATCTGGAAAGAAACAATGCAGTTATTAATAAGAAGAGTTGAAATGAGTGCATGTAATATTTCACAGCTCTAGAATCATTCCTTCATAGTCAGCCTATGAACTTTTTCAGCCCAGCCTCGTATCTGGAAAGAAACAATGCAGTTATTAATAAGAAGAGGTGAAATGAATGCCTACAAGATTTCACAGCTCTAGAATCATTCCTTCATTGTCAGCCTATGAACTTTTTCAGCCCAGCCTCGTATCTGGAAAGAAACAATGCAGTTATTAATAAGAAGAGTTGAAATGAGTGCATGTAATATTTCACAGCTCTAGAATCATTCCTTCATAGTCAGCCTATGAACTTTTCAGCCCAGCCTCGTATCTGGAAAGAAACAATGCAGTTATTAATAAGAAGAGGTGAAATGAATGCCTACAAGATTTCACAGCTCTAGAATCATTCCTTCATTGTCAGCCTATGAACTTTTTCAGCCCAGCCTCGTATCTGGAAAGAAACAATGCAGTTATTAATAAGAAGAGTTGAGATGAATGCCTACAAGATTTCACAGCTCTAGAATCATTCCTTCATATTCAGCCTATGAACTTTTCAGCCCAGCTTCGTACCTGGAAAGAAACAATGAAGTTATCAATAAGATATGAAATGAATGCATACAAGATTTCACGGCTCTAGCATTACTTCATCATAGTCAGCCTATGAATTTTTCAGCCCAGCCTTGTACCTGGAAAGAAACAATTATTAATAAGAAAAGTTGCAATTAATGCATGCAAGATTTCACAGCTCTAACCTCAATCCTTCATAGTCAGCCTATAAACCTTTCAGTAGACATCATTTCTTTCGTATTTCGTATATAAGAAGGAAAACTCAGACGGAGATCAAAAAAGATACCAAACCCTGAAAGACTCTGCCCTCCTCACAGCAGGATTCCAATGATATCACGTTCAAACACCGGTTTTTATACGATGACTGAAGTTAAGCAACGTTGAGTCTGGTCATTACCTAGATGGGTGAATACTTGGAAAATACCAGTCGCAGTAAGATTGATTATGCTGGTGGTGCACTAGACAAAAGATTCCGATATTAGAGAGCCGAGTTCCAATTCCGGTCGTGTTCGTTATTTTCACTTGAAAATACTTTTTTGAAAGCCATGAATTCAACTTTTCTCCCCCTATCTGTGGGTTAATAGGTAGTAAGTGCATCAGGAAAATATTGTCGCAAAAAAGAATCATAAAAAAATCAATAAAAGGGGTTTTCTGGCTTTAAATAACCTGCATATGGTTGAAGGGGGGAAATAAATGCAAAGCATTAGAAAATAAGTAGTAAGTGTATCAGAAATTAATTTTTACCCCCGTAAAAGGCTACCAATGTAATTATATTTTCTGGCATTAAATACCCTGCAAAAGGTTGTTCATCCGGTAAAAAACGAAACATCAATGACTCATAACAGTTCAGGACAGAGCGCATTCGTACATGGTGTAATTGCTTTGTTTCTCTTGCTTCAAGTCTCTTCTTCACCTGTGAGGAGATTGTCCAGCATTCACTGCCATATAGGAGGACTGATATTACGTAACAGTTCAGTACCCTTTTCTTTGTTTCTCTTGCTTCAAGTCTCTTCTTCATCTGTGAGGAGATTGTCCAGCATTCACTGCCATATAGGAGGACTGATATTACGTAACAGTTCAGTACTCTTTTCTTTCTTTCTGTTGCTTCAAGTCTCTTCTTCATCTGTGAGGAGATTGTCCAGCATTCACTGCCATATAGGGAGACTGATATTATGTAACAGTTCAGTACTCTTTTATTTCTTTCTCTTGCTTCAAGTCTCTTCTTCATCTGTGAGGAGATTGTCCAGCATTCACTGCCATATAGGAGGACTGATATTACGTAACAGTTCAGTACTCTTTTCTTTGTTTCTGTTGCTTCAAGTCTCTTCTTCATCTGTGAGGAGATTGTCCAGCATTCACTGCCATATAGGAGGACTGATATTACGTAACAGTTCAGTACTCTTTTCTTTCTTTCTGTTGCTTCAAGTCTCTTCTTCATCTGTGAGGAGATTGTCCAGCATTCACTGCCATATAGGAGGACTGATATTACGTAACAGTTCAGTACTCTTTTCTTTGTTTCTGTTGCTTCAAGTCTCTTCTTCATCTGTGAGGAGATTGTCCAGTATTCACTGCCATATAGGAGGACTGATATTACGTAACAGTTCAGTACTCTTTTCTTTGTTTCTCTTGCTTCAAGTCTCTTCTTCATCTGTGAGGAGATTGTCCAGCATTCACTGCCATATAGGAGGACTGATATTACGTAACAGTTCAGTACTCTTTTCTTTGTTTCTGTTGCTTCAAGTCTCTTCTTCATCTGTGAGGAGATTGTCCAGCATTCACTGCCATATAGGAGGACTGATATTACGTAACAGTTAAGTACTCTTTTCTTTGTTTCTGTTGCTTCAAGTCTCTTCTTCATCTGTGAGGAGATTGTCCAGCATTCACTGCCATATAGGAGGACTGATATTACGTAACAGTTCAGTACTCTTTTCTTTGTTTCTCTTGCTTCAAGTCTCTTCTTCATCTGTGAGGAGATTGTCCAGCATCCATTGCCATATAGGAGGACTGATATTACGTAACAGTTCAGTACTCTTTTCTTTGTTTCTCTTGCTTCAAGTCTCTTCTTCATCTGTGAGGAGATTGTCCAGTTTTAACTGCCATATAGGAGGACTGATATTACGTAACAGTTCAGTACTCTTTTCTTTGTTTCTGTTGCTTCAAGTCTCTTCTTCATCTGTGAGGAGATTGTCCAGCATTCACTGCCATATAAGAGGACTGATATTACGTAACAGTTCAGTACTCTTTCCTTTCTGTCTCTTGCTTCAAGTCTCTTCTTCATCTGTGAGGAGATTGTCCAGCATTCACTGCCGTATAGGAGGACTGATATTACGTAACAGTTCAGTAGTCTTTTTAACAGTTCAGTTTTTTCTTTCTGTTGCTTCAAGTCTCTTCTTCATCTGTGAGGAGATTGTCCAGCATTCACTGCCATATAGGAGGACTGATATTACGTAACAGTTCAGTACTCTTTTCTTTGTTTCTCTTGCTTCAAGTCTCTTCTTCATCTGTGAGGAGATTGTCCAGCATTCACTGCCATATAGGAGGACTGATATTACGTAACAGTTCAGTACTCTTTTCTTTGTTTCTCTTGCTTCAAGTCTCTTCTTCATCTGTGAGGAGATTGTCCAGCATTCACTGTCATATAGGAGGACTGATATTACGTAACAGTTCAGTACTCTTTTTCTTTCTTTTTCTCTTGCTTCAAGTCTCTTCTTCATCTGTGAGGAGATTGTCCAGCATTCACTGCCATATAGGAGGACTGATATTACGTAACAGTTCAGTACTCTTTTCTTTGTTTCTTTTCTTTTGTTTCAAAGTCTCTTCTTCATCTGTTAGGAGATTGTCCAGCATTCACTGTCATATAGGAGGACTGATATTACGTAACAGTTCAGTACTCTTTTCTTTGTTTCTGTTGCTTCAAGTCTCTTCTTCATCTGTGAGGAGATTGTCCAGCATTCACTGCCATATAGGAGGACTGATATTACGTAACAGTTCAGTACTCTTTTTTAACCATTTCTCTTGCTTCAAGTCTCTTCTTCATCTGTGAGGAGATTGTCCAGCATTCACTGCCATATAGGAGGACTGATATTACGTAACAGTTCAGTACTCTTTTTACGTAACAGTTTGTTTTTCTTGTTTCAAGTCTCTTCTTCATCTGTGAGGAGATTGTCCAGCATTCACTGCCATATAGGAGGACTGATATTACGTAACAGTTCAGTACTCTTTTTCTTTGTTTCTCTTGCTTCAAGTCTCTTCTTCATCTGTGAGGAGATTGTCCAGCATTCACTGCCATATAGGAGGACTGATATTACGTAACAGTTCAGTACTCTTTTCTTTGTTTCTCTTGCTTCAAGTCTCTTCTTCATCTGTGAGGAGATTGTCCAGCATTCACTGCCATATAGGAGGACTGATATTACGTAACAGTTCATTACTCTTTTCTTTGTTTCTCTTGCTTCCAGTCTCTTCTTCATCTGTGAGGATATTTTCCAGCATTCACTGCCATATAGGAGGACTGATATTATGTAACAGTTCAGTACTCTTTTCTTTGTTTCTCTTGCTTCAAGTCTCTTCTTCATCTGTGAGGAGATTGTCCAGCATTCACTGCCATATAGGAGGACTGATATTACGTAACAGTTCAGTACTCTTTTCTTTGTTTCTCTTGCTTCAAGTCTCTTCTTCATCTGTGAGGAGATTGTCCAGTATTCACTGCCATATAGGAGGACTGATATTACGTAACAGTTCATTACTCTTTTCTTTGTTTCTCTTGCTTCCAGTCTCTTCTTCATCTGTGAGGAGATTGTCCAGCATTCACTGCCATATAGGAGGACTGATATTACGTAACAGTTCAGTACTCTTTTTTCTCTTGCTTCAAGTCTTTGTTTCTGTTGCTTCAAGTCTCTTCTTCATCTGTGAGGAGATTGTCCAGCATTCACTGCCATATAGGAGGACTGATATTACGTAACAGTTCAGTACTCTTTTCTTTGTTTCTCTTGCTTCAAGTCTCTTCTTCATCTGTGAGGAGATTGTCCAGAGTTCACTGCCATATAGGAGGACTGATATTACGTAACAGTTCAGTACTCTTTTCTTTCTTTCTCTTGCTTCAAGTCTCTTCTTCATCTGTGAGGAGATTGTCCAGCAGTCACTGCCATATAGGAGGACTGATATTACGTATCAGTTCAGTACTCTTTTCTTTGTTTCTCTTGCTTCTTCTTCATCTGTGAGGAGATTGTCCAGCATTTATAGCCATAGAGGAGGACTGATATCACGTAATAGTTTAGTACTCATTTCTTTGTTTCTGTTGCTTTAAGTCTTTTAATCCTCTGTGTGAAAATTGTCCAGGAATTACTGCCATATACTAGGATTGATATTACACAGCAGTTCAGCACTCTTTTCTTGAAACATAACGAATTTCTTCCCACCATTGATGCACAAAGTTGACTTAATTTGAACAGACATATATAGTAAAAGAAGGAATGAGGATGGGGTGAAGAGAGCAAGCGAGGTTGATGGTGCGAATGATTGCATGTGCCTGTTTAGAACATGGCCACAAGTCAAATAAAATTATTATAAGCAACAATGCAAATGTCTTTCACCACCTGTCACTTCGCACTGTCTGCTTTCTTTATTTGACTATTGGTCGCCGAAGGTATTGTAAACGTTTTCAAGAACTTTCCTCAAACTTCGCTTTATTTCTATTCGTTGGTTTAGAAAAGGGATTTTTTCCCGGTCTTTTGTTTGCATCTTTCTTGAAAAATCTCCCGGCACGTCTTCTTCAACACCTCTGGTAAATATATATATATATATATATATATATATATATATATAGACACCCACATATACATATATATATATATATATATATATATATATATATATATATATATATATATATTTCTACAGTCGGTTGGTAATTTTTTCGCTTATCTTGAAATGTAGTTAAGTTATTTACGTAAAATAAGGTAACTAAATGGACGCAAATATACTTTTTTTTGTTTGTTTAACCCCGCAGGGATTTTGCAAAAGATAATTATTGACGTTTAGGGCTTAAATTAAATTGCGTATGCGTCGCGTCGATATTTTAATTAACATAGGTGAAGGATGAAGCCTTTTTGCAACAAACAAGGAACAAAGAAAATAGATCAAAATATGGGACTCTAATTTGAATTATTCTATTTTTCTTTCAGATTTGAAAAAAAAAAAAATTTGAAACCCCGAGAAATATGATCTCGTTCGTTGCGGTAAACAAAAACTAGGACACATATTCTACATTGAGGTGCTCTTGGGTCGTCTATGGGGTGAAAAATAAAAAATAAATAAATAAAATCTTTGTAATGTAATGATGAATAAAAGCATTTATTTTACCAATATTTTTCAGCATTTATTTGTCAAGGCACTTACGCGTTACATTCCAGAAGTCGGTAGACTTATTTTTAGGAGCGGCAGGGTCACTCAAGAGAGAACCGCAAGTCCCAAGTTGATGACTCCCCCAACGCTCCAATGTTAACTTCGTCAACTCTAGGGTCAACTATTACTTATCCCCATAATCTTTACTTCCTACGTTAATACAACAACCTCATTTAGTAACTCTCTACCTTGATTGGCTCTTGGGCCTTGTATTGGTGAATATTTATAAATGCTGACCTTAGTTACAGTTTCTGGGAAAGACTGCGTTATCTAGCGGGATCTAGATATATGATAATATAAAACAATATTGAGCCAGCACGCTCAAACCCTCAGTCACGATGACTTGTGACTTCGTGCTAGCACAGCTAGATGGTTCCTAAAGGTTCTGTCTACCCCATTTCACTCATAAGTCTCGGATCAACCAGTGGTATGGTTTTCAGGCACTTTCCAAAGGTGCTGCCCGATGGTAGCCACACCTCCAATCAAAATCCGTGTAAATGTTTCTTTCTTTTAATAGTCAGTTTGTAACGTATATAAATGCAGGTCGAAAAAAGCAAATGTTGATAAGACCGCTGGGGTTACAAAACACTGTCCGGGACCCCCAAATCAAGCTTTGATTTGTAAGAAGGGGGTTGCATACGGATAGTTTCTTCCCAAGAGTCGTTGATTTGGGGAACAGACTCCCGAGATGAAGCTTCCTCGATCACTACGATCTTAAATTTTACACATCTTGGGACAACTGAAATCTATCCTACGTATCTTCTATCTTGAGGGATTCTTGGGCCTTGTATTGAGTAAACAATAGTAATAAAATATATACAAGTAAATGATTGGTGCATACGGAATAAATTCCAATAACCAACAATTACTATTCTTAAAAGAGTGCTCAATACAGAGTAAAGCGAATATAATTATTTATTTAAAAATTATCACATAAATATGTTATAAAATCACTACAAAAATAGCCATTTTGTTTCAAAACTTCTGGTGTCTTATTAAATGATGATGTTGAATGTAGATTGTAGAATAAAGGTTTTAAAAAGTTTAAATTAATTAACCACCCCTCCTAAGGGGAAATGCTGTTACATGAACTGAAATGACCAATCAAAATAATAAATAATTATATATATATATATATATATATATATATATATATGATTTTTTTTATAGTACAAAAATTAACGATAGCTAGGAATAAGCAAAATTTATATTCCTGACTCCAGTGAATGTGTAGATGTTTTCTTAATCATTTAACCCAATGAAGGCAATAAAGCCACTGAGACGCAAAGAAGCTACTGAGTGTGAAAGAATATGTGAAAAAGAAACAGATTCTTCATCTTTTTTGCGTGCTGTGTCCCTTCAGAACGTAGGCGATCATGATCCTCCACATCTTCCTTTTCCTGGTAACGCTTAATAAGTTTTGTCTTTTTGTTATATTTCCTAAACGCTATTCCGCCATCCATTTACTGAAGCTCACTGAATAGGTTATGCTTTGTTTTCCCCTGTCCCTGTTGTCACAAAGAGTTCTTCAGTGATTCTTACGACAAATGGTGTCAAGATGGGTAAATATCTTATCTGAAGTCCTGCGAAAAAGAAACTGAATTAGTTTAGTGTTTTTTTAGTTATTAAACATTTTATGAAATGAAAAATTATGCTATTACATCCGGTATATATATATATATATATATATATATATATATATATATATATATATATATATATAATGGATTCTCCTGTCGGTTTCGACCTATGAGGATCTGACAGCTTACTTGATTCAGTTATGAGATTTTGTGCGATAATTGTGGCACTTAAGACCCGCTGGTGATTTACAAAGGAGGCCACATATGGAGCAAGTGTGAGGATTGTGAGATGAGAGCACTGTTAGATTGGCTGACCTTTTAGATCTTGCTCTCGCTTTTTGAAGCTGATTCAGACAAGCAGATTAAAAGTCCATTGAGTCCACTAAAACACGTTGATCGCCATTCTAACTTTATATATATATATATATATATATATACATATATATATATATATATATATATATATATATATATAATAATATAATAATTCACTAGTTATAAAAAAATGAAGAAAAATTCATTTTCTGAAAGAGATTTAATTTTTATAGCAACAAATAACGTTTTTAAACGATTTTTTCAATGTTTGTCCAGTTTATTTTTTGATGAAAAATCCAAAAAAAATGAAGTCATTTTCTCAAGGAAATTTAATTTTTATAGAAACAAATAACGTTTTCGAATGCTTTGTTCAAGGTTTTCTTCGGATTATCTTTTGATGAAAATTGCATCTCCGACTAGCCGGTGTTAATCCGCCGCTAACCCTCTAAGCTGGATTAAAGCAGATGTATTTGTAAATATTGTAAACAACTTAATTGCAATCATTGCTTCGGTGTTTGAAATTGTGCACCAAGGCTTTTGAATTTCAATATGGCCCACCTCATTATGATCTACATTTTCCGCTATGGTTTCGTTCGGGCTAATTGAAAAATGTTTGGATGATTTCAATTTTCCGCATCATTTCACCTTCCTGATAATCGAGATGGGGAAAAAATCAAGACACGGATAATCAGGCAACTCCGGTATACACTTTATAACACGATCTAGAATACGCAGTAAAAACGTTTCTTCAAGTTCCATATCTGTCGCCATCATCAGCCGTTAATTAATTATTCATTAACCGTATTCATCAACTAATAAAAGCCATGAATATGTTCTATCATTCAAAAGAAATATCCTCGTTAAACCAGCCATTTGGTATTTAATCCATTACTGAGGGGAGATGAGGTGGATTCATGCCTTTGCCAAGTGTATTTGCGCGTAAGTTAATATAACAAACGCGACTGGAATTGGAACTAGGCACTCCGATTTCTTTTCTGAGCCGTCATTCATCACACCACCCGCACATCAAAGTTTACAGTATCTGTTATTTCCAAACGGTCAGTCAGCTACAAACTGATCAGGCTCGACGTTGCTTAACTTCGGTTATCGTAAGAGAAACGTTGTTAGAGATTAAGACATACAGCGAAAAATAACTTTACTAAAGTCAACAAACATAAGGAAATTATCGTGAGCCTAAGTCTTGAATGGACACTCCACATAGAAGAAGAAGAAGAAGAAGAAGAGGAGGAGGAGGAGGAGGAGTGAAGAAGGAGTAGGATAGAGGTGGAAGAAGAAAAAAGAAGAAGGAAGAGGAGGAGGGGAAGAAGAAGGAGGAAGGGAAGAAGGAGGAGAACAAGGAGGGGGAGTAGGAGGCTGGGGAAGAAAGGGGAGGAAGATGGAGGAAGAAGCAGAAGATGGAGGAGGAGGAGTGAGAAGGAGGAGGATGTGGTGGAGGAAGAAGAAGAAAAAAGAAGAAGAAGGAGGGGACGGAGAAGTAGCTGGAGGAGGGGAAGAAGAAAAAGAAAAAGAAAAAGGAGGAGGAGGAGGAAGGGGAGAAGCGGAAGAAGAAGGAAAACAAGGAGGAGGACGACGTGGGGGAAAAGGAGGAGGAGGCGAGGAAGAAGAAAAAAATGGAAAAGAAGAAGGTGGAGGGAAGAAGAAAAAGAAGGGGAGGAAACGGAGGAAGAGTAAGAAGAGGGAGGAGGAGATGGCGGAAGAAGGAGTTGGAGGAGGTGGAAGAAGAAGAAAAAGAAGGGGAAGGAGCAGTTGGCGAAGAAGAAGGGGGAGGAAAAGAAGAAAAAAGAAGATGCAGGAGGAGTGGAAGATAAAGGATCAGGAGGAGGAGGCGAGGGAAGAAGGAGGCGGCGGAGAAGAAGAAGAAGAAGAAGAAGAAGAAAAAGAAGAAGAAGAAGAAGAAGAAGAAGAAGAAGAAGAAGGCAAAGCAAAGCATATAGTTAGATATTGAAATTATGGTTCCATACTTCGAAACCAGTAGGACGTTTTTTAACCTTTTTTCGCCCGTAACATCCAAATAGAATGCATAAGGTTCTATTCATGTTCAAACTTTGAAGTACAGAGTTGAAGTAGACTTTAGAAGGAACCGGAAACCCATTCCTAAAAAGGAAACAAGAGATGAATCTCTACTCCTGTTCAAAATTCTGGGGAGGAGACGTTAGAAGTATAAAGTTGTTGTAGACTTTAGAAGGAACCGGAAACCCAATCCTAAACAGGAAACAAGAGATTAATATCTACTCCTGTTCAAAAGACCGGGGAGGAGATGTTAAAAGTAGAGTTGAAGTAGACTTTAGAAGGAACCGAAAACCCAATTCTAAAAAAGGAAAGAGATAAATCTCTACTCCTGTTCAAAAGTCGGGGGAGGAGATGTTAAAAGTATAGAGTTAAAGTAGACTTTAGAAGGAACCGGAAACCCAATCCTAAACAGGAAACAAGAGATTAATATCTACTCCTGTTCAAAAGACCGGGGAGGAGATGTTAAAAGTAGAGTTGAAGTAGACTTTAGAAGGAACCGGAAACCCAATCCTAAAAAGGAAACAAGAGATAAATCTCTACTCCTGTTCAAAAGTCGGGGGAGGAGATGTTAAAAGTATAGAGTTAAAGTAGACTTTAGAAGGAACCGGAAACCCAATCCTAAACAGGAAACAAAGAGATTAATATTTTTAGGAACTACTCCTGTTCAAAAGAAAGACCAGGGGAGGAGATGTTAAAAGTAGAGTTGAAGTAGACTTTAGAAGGAACCGAAACCCAATCCTAAAAAGGAAACAAGATGAAATCTCTACTCCTGTTCAAAAGTCGGGGGAGGAGATGTTAAAAGTATAGAGTTAAAGTAGACTTTAGAAGGAACCGGAAACCCAATCCTAAACAGGAAACAAGAGATAAATCTCTACTCCTGTTCAAAAATCGGGTGAGGAGATGTTAGAAGTATAAAGTTGATGTAGACTTTAGAAGGAACCGGAAACCCAATCCTAAACAGGAAACAAGAGATTAATATCTACTCCTGTTCAAAAGACCGGGGAGGAGATGTTAGAAGTATAAAGTTGATGTAGACTTTAGAAGGAACCGGAAACCCAATCCTAAAAAAAAACAAAAAAGAGATAAATCTCTACTCCTGTTCAAAAGTCGGGGGAGGAGATGTTAGAAGTATAGAGTTAAAGTAGACTTTAGAAGGAACCGGAAACCCAATCCTAAACAGGAAACAAGAGATAAATCTCTACTCCTGTTCAAAAGACCGGGGAGGAAACGTTAGAAGTATAAAGTTGTTGTAGACTTTAGAAGGAACCGGAAACCCAATCCTAAGAAGCAAACAAGAACAAACTACTCCCGTTCAAATGTGTGAACTGGATGATATGTGATGCTGTATACTCTTATTGAGGAAAATTTTTAAAAAAAATTAAAATAAATAGATAAATAGCGAATTCCAAATGTTTGGCGGAGACTTCAGAAGTATAGAATCGAAGTAGTCTATTAGATTGTATAAATCTAGCAATTATGCGTAAAATTCTCTTAAATATTTCGACTGAACGGATGCAGGTGGCTTTTAAGTAACAGAGAATTACAATCTGCAACCAGAATGCGATGCCAATCAACTCCTCTCAGACTTAGAGATGCTTCCTATATTTTTTATTTTGCCATTATTTTCGGGTCATTGCTGTAGGAAAGTTCTTACTTATTTATATCAGATCTCTGAAACTCTGTCTCAAATAATGATTACAACCTGGCCTGAGGGTTCTCCTATTTATCTCGATCTCTCTTTCCTGAATACACAAACAACCAATGTAAATATCTTTAGTTTCACATGAATTGCTGGTGTCAATAAAAGAGCGCACTTCTGCCGACAGCGATGATATGTATTTATTAATTTTCTAGACTCGGCCACGCCATGTTATTAACCGTCGGCCATTTTTATTCTTGCTGGCTATTTTCAAATACTAAACCTAAGAGCAAAATCGAAAAAGGGGTTATTATTTTGGTAAACGCTAAGAATCACTAACAGACTGCATGGTTATTTTAAAGTTTATTGGCACTGAAAGTGTAACCGGAGATACGATGAAAATTCCTGCTTTTAATTCTTACAAAAGTCCACTAGAACAGGTCGATTTTTGGAACCGTGGTCTTGCACTCAATTTGAGAGTTTGTGTATTACATGATAAATAGCTTCTGTTTTTTTCTTTTTTTTTTCTTTTTGAATTGTTACCGTATTTCGTAGAAACTATTTTTAATTATGTTTTGGTCGAGTTTCGGAACGTCATCCAAGTGATCAAAGAAAAGCTTATAACACGGCCTTATAAAATTTATAATTGAAATATACGCAGTTAATTGGTTGGAAGATAAAAGGGATAATAAATTCTATAACCAACAATTCGATTGCTTTGTTTCGTTTACTTTCCGGCATATCAATACCTCAATGGGTTATTTCATGCCGACAAGATTTTCATTGCTTGTAATATTTTTTCAAAAATGTATTGCTCCTAATGTTTTACCAAAAATGTATTGCTTGTAATATTTTTTCTTCAAAAACGTATTGCTGGTAATAAATCTTTTTTTGCAAAAATGTATTGCTAGTAATATTTTTTTTAAAAAAATGTATTGCTGGTAATAAAAAATTTTTTCTTCAAAAACGTATTGCTTGTAATATTTTTTTCAAAAATGTATTGCTGGTAATAATTTTTTTTTTCCAAATTACATTATTAGAAATAGATATTTTCAAAAATTTTTCGTTTTGCCCAGGACGCGGATGTAAAAATCGATATTCTATTTTTATCGTCTTGCCCAGGACGCGGATGCGTTTTCATCTTACCCAGGACGCGGATGTAGTTTATCGTCTTGCCCAGGACGCGGATGTAGTTTATCGTCTTGCCCAGGACGCGGATGCAGTTTATCGTCTTGCCCAGGACGCGGATGTAGTTTATCGTCATACCCAGGACGCGGATGCAGTTTATCGTCTTGCCCAGGACGCGGATGCAGTTTATCATCTTACCCAGTACGCGGATGCAGTTTATCGTCTTGCCCAGGACGCGGATGTAGTTTATCGTCTTACCCAGTACGCGGATGCAGTTTATCGTCTTGCCCAGGACGCGGATGTAGTTTATCGTCTTGCCCAGGACGCGGATGTTGTTTATCGTCTTACCCAGGACGCGGATGCAGTTTATCGTCTTACCCAGGACGACAACAATTCGATATCATGATCCAGAGAATATTGCAACTGTCAAACAGGTTCGGTTCATCTCAGAGGACGAATATTTTCTGTGAAAAGTTCTCGGATATTCAGGCCCGTAAATGTTATTAATACTGTTTATTATGAAACAGAAGATTTACTTAATTAAGTGTATCCATAAAAAGACTGTATAAACATAAAAAATGTCTTAAAATAATTGTCGGACTTTGTCCATCTCATAATGTGTAAATATATCTGTTAAAATGAGATGTTGGTGTTACTTTCTTTTTTTATCCATCGCACCCTGTGCATCTAATTTAAAATAGCTTCAAGAATTAACGGCAAAAACATTCACGAGGTCATCCGGAAACAGACAATAATTGAAGCATTTTATTTTATGAAAATCAGTTATTTAAGTGCCATACGTGATACACTCTTGATCACGTGTCGTTCTGACTTGCAAGAGATTTCCCCGCAAGCGTTTACTGCGTCTTTTAGATATAGACAACCAAAACTATAGGGTCTAATCTATTCTGCCATTCAAACCCTAGCTGTTTGGGAAGTGCGTTCATGCCTTTTTCGAGGATATTTATGCGTAACTGATTTGCTATTATTCTCCATTTTTTTTTTAAGCGTTTCATCCCAAGCAAGGCGAGAAGCCACTAGGACGCAAGGGGTTACAGAAAATTTAGAACAAGATCAGATAGGAATGATAGATGAAAGGATGAGGAGAAGGGTAGTGGATAGATCAAGGCAACTGGAGATGTCGATTGACATTACATTTGAATAGCTGGAGATTATAGCTCTCAGGGAAACTGGAATAGGGAAGGGAGTTCCACAGGTGAGAGGTGCGAGACATGAAGCTATTGGAGTAGAAGAGAAGGCTACATTTAGGAGTTTCGACAGTGAAGGGGTGAGAGCGGGATGCCAGCCTCGTAGGGCGCTTGAACTCATGAAGTCTGGGAACCAGCGAATGCAGCTCCTCGGAGCAATTGCCATGAAAGTATTTGTAAAACAGACAGAGAGAGGCGACAGCGCGTCTGTGAGAAAGTGACTGTAGACGAGATGCCAGAGCAGGGCCAATTATATTTCATATCCGCCTCTGGAGCTTATCAAGAACCCCGAGGCAAACAGAAGGGGCTCCAGAGCATATATGGCAGCAATACTCCATGCAAGGGCGAATTGTTGATTTGTAGATCTGGAGGATCGACTCCGGGGAGAAAAATTTCCTGGTGCGGCACAGAGAGCCAACTTTCCTCGCGGTGGACGAAGCAATTGACTCAATGTATTTGTTCCATCTCAGGTCAGCCGTCAACGTGAAACCGATTTTACACATTTCATCTCAGACAAACGGTTCAAGAAGTTAGAAAACCAAACTCAACATTTGATTAAAAACACTGAGGAAATCAGTTTTTGCTAATTTCTTTCGTTGTTTTCCTACAATGAAGAGATATTTGATTCATCGCATCTTGGTCACACAGATGGCTCTGGATATGAACACGTAAGTGAGCATCATACTGATGAACTTATAAAACACACCCTAAAACCAGACACGGAAAAGAAATTACAAAACCCCCTGTAGAATAACAATAATAAACAGCTCTTACCGGCGTAAAGGTCCCAGCTAGCGTCCAGCTGGCAGACAAAAATAAAGCAGGTTGTAACTTAATACAAACCCTGCAAACTAACTGATGAATCAAGTTGGTATTTATATAGAAATATCTCTACTCAGGTACCAGCAGCCAATCACAGCCCAAGCAATGGACTATCCCACTTTAGCACAATGAGATGCTCCATGGCAACATAAATAGCTCTCTTTCTAAAGGTTGGATTATTATTCACTTAGCTTGCTCCACAACTGAGTGTTTATCTCTACCACGTGATTTTTCTACACCTCCTACAGGAGGTAGTGAAGGAGAGCGAGAAGAAAGGACTAAGCGTCAACTACAAGGAGGCAGAATGAAAGATCATCAAAAGAAAGATGACCCCGAAATACGATTTACAGGTCGGGGACCCTAAAATCAAGCAGGTTCGGAAATTTAAATATCTGGGAAGTGTTTTGACAGAGGCCGGTAAGTTCGACGCTGAGATCCGAAGACGTATTGGGATGGCCAAAGACCCATTCCAAAAGCTAGGCAGAGTATTACAAGATACGTGATATCTATCCTTATTTCTGACAGCGAATGCTGGACGGTCTCTTCAAAGATGAGGCAGAGTCACGAGGAAAGAGAGGTAAGTTTCTACAGAGAGAGCTACTAAGAATACCATGGACAGAGCGTGTGAGCAACGATGAGATTTCAGAGAGGATGCAAAGAGGAAGCTTATACTTGTCATCAGGAAGAAGCAGCTGAAATTTCTGGGATACATTATGAGAAAAGAGAGCTTGGAGAATCTGATACTCACAGGTCGAATAGAAGGAAAGAGGGACAAAGGAAAGCAATAAGTGACATACATAGCGGGCTTAACGAAGTGGATGACAGAATATGGCTCGGGAGAAATACTAAGGGACAAAACTTATTGAGAGCTACAAGGGATAGGGGGAAGTGAAGAGCCATGATCGCCTACGCCCTAAAACGACCCGGCACATAAAAAAAAAGAAAATGCTGAAGTGGGTGGAGAGATGATGACAATATTGCCCGAGGTTCAACAGCTACCAATGCTCAATTTCAAACACCAAAGCAATGATTATGTTTAACAGATGTTTTAGTTGGGTTAGCTTTCAAAATGAAGCTCCCTTTACAAGGACATCTACTTTAAAAGACCTTCAGGAGTTAGCGGTAAAAAAAAGACAACATGTCCAGCTGTAAATAGACGAAAAAAAATAAAGGTGGATATACAGTTGCGTACTGGACATTTGCGTCCCGGACAATTGCATCCCTGGACAATTGCGTGCCAGTAATTTACGTCCCTGGATATTTGCGTCATGGGAAATTGCGTTCCAGACAATTATGTCCCCGGCTATTTGCGTCCAAGACAATTGTGTACCAGACAGTTGCATATAGGACAATTGCCTACTAGACAATTGCGTCCCTGGACATCTGCGTCCAGGACAATAGCGACCAAGCAATTGCGTCCGTGGACATTTGAATCCCGGATAATTAAGAGACAAACAACTGCAACCCTAGTCAATTGCGACCCGGACTGTTGCGTACCAGACAATTGTATCCCTGGACATTTCCTTCCCTAGGCAAATGCGTCCTTGGATATTTGCGTACCTCTGATAATTTTCTGAAGTTTTTTGAGGAACAGAGAGAAATTTCATTTTTAAAGCAAGGGAATATTAAGCTAGAAATTTCAGTTCACAAACATCTAATAGATTCTGGATTTTATGGATTATATTTTTATTTGGAACCCATGGCTAAATCAAACATTGGCGGAAAAATATTTGGGGACAAGGAAAATTACAGCTACGACTATCATAAGAAAAACGCCGATGAAACAGAAACATACTTGCGATGTTTGGAGCGATGTTGCAACACTTGATTTGTTGCATCTTCAACAAAAATAAACTTATAATTTATTTTTATTTCATTCCCTTTTTAAAACTTTATGATTACTACCTATTCTTTTTTCAACATTTATAGTAATTGCCTTTAAATGCTCCAAAAATTATCAGAGGTACGCCATTATCCAGGGACGCGTTTGTCTAGGGACTCGCATGTCCTTTGGGAGCAATTATCTGATACGCAACTGCCCTAGAACCAAAATTTTCATTTAGAAGTTTATGAATCTGGAGACAGGCAATGATGTCTTCTTTTATCTCAGATTCACTTATATTGGAAAATTCCATTCTGCAAGTACATGAATGTTGCTTTTTTTCCAATGTCTTCATGAAATGTTTCATAAGACCAAACTTGATGTAAAGAGGTGGCAAAAAAATTTTCTTTGACACAACTAGTGAAAGAGGCAGAATATTTTCCTTCCAAGGTTCCAATGATTGTCTTTGTGGCCATTTTCTCTTCATGTGATGAGAACATTTGTCTCGACTGTCCTATTCACAAAGAGCTTTGGAACTTGTCTTTGAAGAATCAATGAACATTCTTCATTCTTCTAGATTGTAACTAAATGATTGCATAAAATCATTTGTATCATTGCAGTACACCAAATCCCCTTCGAAAAGGAAGAATGAGGTTAGATCGTTGTGAAACAAAAAGGTACTAACGATGTGTAGAGAGATCTTGCAACACAGTTAATCTGCTATTGCATTTTAAACAAAATGAAATTTTTAATATTTTTTATTTTATTTCTTTTTTAAAATTATGATTGCTACCTATGGTTTTTTTTTTCAAAATTAATGGTTATTGCCTTTAAAATCTTAAGAGAATTATCAGAGCTTCGCAATTATACAGAGACGCATTTTTCTAGCGACGCAAATGTCAAGGGATGCAATTGTCTGGGACGCAATTTTCCTGGGCGCAAATGTCCAAAAAGCAACTGACCTAGAACCAAAAATTTTCATCTGAAAGAAGTTTATGAATCTGGAGACAAGCAAAGATGTCTTCCTTTATCTATGCTTCACTAAAACTGGAAAATGTATTCTGCGCATACATAAATGTTGGTTTTTTCCATTGTCTTCATAAAATGTTTCATAAGACCAAACTTGATGTGAAGAGGTGGCAACAAAATTTTCTTTGACGCAACTAGTGAAAGAGACAGAATATTTTCCTTCCAAGGTTCCAGTGATTGTCTTTGTGGCCAGTTTCTCTTGATGTGAGGAGAACTTGCAGTTACACGTCATGTTGATCATATCTCAGTCGTTGTTTCATATTGTCATAAATTCCTTTCATGTGAACTGCATTACCAACTGCGTCTGAAGAAAACAAAATTACCATTATGTAACAAGATATTTTTGAGACGCAAATGTCCAGGGATGCAATTGTCTGCTACACATTAGTCAGGGACGCAAATTTCCAGTGATGCAATTGTTTGGTAGACACTTGTCTTGAACGCAAATGCACAAGGATGCAATTGCATGGTACGAAATTGTCCAGGACGCAAATATGCAGGGATTCAATTGCCTGGTACACAATTGCCGGGACGCAAATGTCCAGAGATGCAATTGTCTGCTACACATTAGTCAGGGACGCAAATTTCCAGTGATGCAATTGTTTGGTAGACACTTGTCTTGAACGCAAATGCACAAGGATGCAATTGTATGGTACGAAATTGTCCAGGATGCAAATATCCAGAGATTCAATTGCCTGGTACACAATTGCCGGGACGCAAATGTCCAAAGATGCAATTGTCTGCTACACATTAGTCAGGGACGCAAATTTCCAGTGATGCAATTGTTTGGTAGACACTTGTCTTGAACGCAAATGCACAAGGATGCAATTGCATGGTACGAAATTGTCCAGGACGCAAATATCCAGGGATTCAATTGCCTGGTACACAATTGCCGGGACGCAAATGTCCAGAGATGCAATTGTCTGCTACACAAATAGTCAGGGACGCAAATTTCCAGTGATGCAATTGTTTGGTAGACACTTGTCTTGAACGCAAATGCACAAGGATGCAATTGCATGGTACGAAATTGTCCAGGACGCAAATATCCAGGGATTCAATTGCCTGGTACACAATTGCCGGGACGCAAATGTCCAGAGATGCAATTGTCTGCTACACATTAGTCAGGGACGCAAATTTCCAGTGATGCAATTGTTTGGTAGACACTTGTCTTGAACGCAAATGCACAAGGATGCAATTGTCATGGTACGAAATTGTCCAGGACGCAAATATCCAGGGATTCAATTGCCTGGTACACAATTGCCGGGACGCAAATGTCCAGAGATGCAATTGTCTGCTACACGATTAGTCAGGGACGCAAATTTCCAGTGATGCAATTGTTTGGTAGACACTTGTCTTGAACGCAAATGCACAAGGATGCAATTGTATGGTACGAAATTGTCCAGGACGCAAATATCCAAGGGTGCAATTGTCTGCTACGCAAATGTCCGGGACGCAAATTTCCAAAGATGCAATTGTCTGGTACACATTAGTCAGGGACGCAAATTTCCAGGGATGCAATTGTTTGGTAGACACTTGTCTTGAACGCAAATGCACAAGGATGCAATTGTACGAAATGGGACGCAAATACGATTCAATTGTCTGGTACAATTGGACGCAAATGTCCAATATTGTCTGCCAACAGGGACGCAAATTTCCAGTGATGCAATTGTTTGGTAGACACTTGTCTTGAACGCAAAATGTCCAATTGGACGAAATTTGTCCAGGACGCAAATTTTCAATTGCCTGGTACACAATTGCCGGGACGCAAATGTCCAGAGATGCAATTGTCTGGTACACAATTGTCCGGGACGCAAATGTACAGGTATGCAATTGTTTGGTCACTTGTCTTGAACGCAAATGCACAAGGATGCAATTGTCCGAAAATTGTCCAGGACGCAAATTGTCTAGGTTTGCTGGTACACAATTTGTCCGGGACGCAAATGTAAGGTAATTGTCCTGGGTGCAAATGTCCAGGTGTGCAATTGTCTTGTAAGCAATTCTCCGGGACGCAAATGTCCAGAGATGCAACTGTCTTATATGTAATTGTCCTGGACGCAAATGTCCAAGGATGCAATTGTCTGATACGCAGTAGTCCGGGGTGCAAATGTCCTAGAAACAAGCATAAACTGATCGAACACTTAAACAAACGTTGGTATTTATTTGATGATTATAAATGCTAAATATATTTTTTTAAATGTCTTTTTTTTTCTTTTTCATTCTTTTTTCCATAATTTAAGTATTCATTTACACGGAATTTTCAATCTTTTTCAACCTCTTCTCCCAAGATGTCCGAAAAACCGAGGACATACCGGACATTATGTTTATAATTATATTAAACCTGTACAACTGCCCAAGTACCAGTAGTTGGAGATATGTGTGAATGGTAACAGTTAATCCTTGATTTGAACAGGTTAAGATCTTCTTGGAAGTCGGTTCCACAAAGCAAGGGTTCGTGGAAGGAAGCAACTCGAGTTGAACTTACCTTACACCAAGTTTGCTACAATGGGCGTGGCATGGTCGGTCTTAGGGGTGAAATTTAGAACGAAGGAATGTAGTTCGTCTGAGCACTCTCCACAGAAATAGCGATAGAGCAGTAAGAGGCTTACGACGTTTGGTTTTTCGTTTCGGGTTGTAGGGCCGAAAATAATTCATCACCCAAAAGGACGCGGAGATGATTTGCTATATATATATATTTTTTTTTTTTTGGAAGTAGAATTCCGTTGAAGAATGATTGCAAATTGCGTTGATGAACTAGTCGAAAATAATCCTCTTTGGAATTTTGTGAAATTACCACGGAACCATGTCCCAGGTTCTGCCTTTTTTAGCATACTCCTCGTTCATGCGGACTTAAAATTAACAGATCGATTTTCATTTTTTTTTTTAATGAAAAAAAGCCATAATATGAATTTGATGAATTATATTTCTCGTCGTCAACCGATCAATAACGTGAAACAAGTATTAATGAAGAACTTCAAGTAATTAGAAACAAAAAAATTAATTGCTATCACCTAATTGAAAGCGTTTTGAAAACGGAATTGGAAAAATATGACAAAACATGTTAATTACAAAGACTTTCTTAATTTGGCTATTTCTTTTTTCCTTTTCCATTTTATTTTTTCACAGCGCATTTAAAAATACATCTCATAGGTCAAGGTTTAATGGCAACAAACGGATGGCGACATTTTTCTAAAAATGCCTTTCGTTTGATATTTTCGTCACCATTCTTAACAAGTTTAAGGTCGTTTCCGTAAGCAAAAACTGTTTCTCGAAGATTGGACAATAAAGAATTGGTAATTATAAGGTTAATATAAGCCGTTTCCTGATAAGCTATTTCCTGTATCTATAGACTGGGCAGCTAGTGCTCCTAGTTAAAATTTATTATACAGTGTATGCGTGTGTATAGCTGGCCATTCGTGTTCGAGGATACCAGTCGACTCGGGCGGGTAGCCAATCCATATTGTAAACACTTTCTCAGGCGCATTTGTGTTTATTCAACACCCACAGAGCCCACCTGTGGTTTTGTTGTGGCCTGTTTAGGGGCCCAGAAGGAAAGACATGGAACACGAAGGTAGGTTGAACAAGTGTATTGAAATAACAGATATATACAAAGCAAGAGTGTTAGTAAGAAGCAGTTAGAAGTGTACGTCCTAACGGTCAGCGTCTCAGCTGCTCACGACTCTATATTAAACAGTCCTCCCCACGAGGAATGTATGTGGCACAAGGCCCAGTTTACCGCGGGTTTCTCCGAGCACACAGGCTCGGCCAAAATATTCCCTTTGAACCCGCATAAGCGGGTTCGGGATCTGTCTACCTCTCCGGGACGAAATTTTGCCCTTCGGCAAAGCCTTGTCTAGGTTCCTCTCTGCCAAAGCAAAGAGTTTGACAGAAGTCGCACACATTCAGAGACAGCCTTACGACTAGTTAGTATCAATAAACTTCTTCCAATTCAAGATTATGATTCTGGAATTGGAGAGTATTTTTTTTCTGAAAAATCTCACAGTTTCACGCCAAAATTGAGTAAAACACTTTGCCTAACGCGCCAACAGATTGCTAAACTACGAAATGTCATTGTCGGTGACAAGACTGCGTGTATGTAGACATCTGTACGCCATGGCTACGAACTGAGAAGTGTAAATGCAGTTAGGCTGTCAATATTCCCTGTCTATCATAAGAATTAGTGTCTTTTTCATACCACAAGTATTGATTGTTGATCGTTAAATATAAACAAATTGTAATTTACCGAAATCTTTGCATATTTAATGTTGTTTGGCAATTTTAAGCCAGGTCTTCAACGCGTTTCATTAATAAAAGTTAAAGTTCACTGAGTTCGGTGCATTCTGCAATAATTGCCGTATCTGATAGAGACATAATTGCGATAGATAGATAGATAGATAGATAGATAGATGTAGATAGACTGAGATAGATAGATAGATAGATAGATAGATAGATAGATAGATAGATGTGAGCAGATGATGATAGACTGATAGATAGATAGATAGATAGATAGATAGATATGAATAGACTGAGAGTAGTTAGATGAATAGATATATAAATAGAAAGAGAGAGAGCGATGGACAGTCTGACATAAATAGATATGATCACTTTGAGATAGATAGATAGATAAATAGATATGAATAGACTGAGATTATATATATATATATATATATATATATATATATATATATATATAAACAGTCTGATATAGATAGATATGAACAGTTTGATATATATATATATATATATATAGTTTGAGAGATAGAGAGAAAGCGAGAGAAAGAAAGAGAGAGAGAATGAACGGAATTAGATATAATTAATTTGAGATAGATTATAGACTTGAACAAATTGAGATAGATAGATAGATAGATAGATAGATAGATAGATAGATAGATAGATAGCGAGGGAGAGAGAGTAATCAACTTGTAAGAAATATGAATGGATTGAGAGAGAGAGAGAGAGAGATTGATCAGCATGTGATAGATAGATAGATAGATAGATAGAGAATGATCAACCTGTGATAGATATGATAGATTGAGATAGATGGATATGTACAGAGAGAGAGAAAGAGAGAGAGAGAGAGAGAGAGAGAATAATCAACTTATGATAGATAGATAGATAGATAGATAGATAGATAGATAGATAGATATTCTTATCTATGCAACCATTTTTGATAAGCGTCCTTCATGTCCCTTTTGTGTTGGCTCCTCCATCTTCCATTTTCGTCTTTCTTTCCATTCATCTTCCATGCCTTGTATTCTGCGAATGGCCGTGTGCAAGGCGCAAAGCGATAGTGCCGACATCGTTTCTATGGTTACCGGATATTAATTCTTCAATCGGAAATTAACATCTTCAAAATTCCTCAAAACTCACTTTGTTTGACTTCACCCTGACAGAGACAGAGAGATACAGATGGAGAAAGCGACGCATGCGCACACACAGATACGCATGCGCATACATGTTATGTATTTCATTTTTAAATCTTTAATTTTTCTTTCGCGTCTTTTTTTCTGTGCAGGGCTTTTATCATTCTGCCTTCAGTATTTTTCTAAGATTCTTTCATCTGACATGCCAACCGCCATTTTCATACCTATGAATTATTTTTTTATTTTTTTTCTTTCCTTTTTTTTATATTTTGTCTCTTCTGGCTTTTATTCGTATCTTCCTATTTTCTTCCTTCTGCTTTACTTCTTCGATAATATTTTAATTTTCTCTCTGAATTTCTGGGATGAGGAATTATCATTATTTACATGCAGACTGTTATCCTCATCTATGGTCTTATCACAACGTATCGCTCGTTGAGGCCTTCATCTTCTTGGAATTTCAAACTGAATCTTTTATTTAATCTACGGGCGAAGATAGTTCTCGTTCCAATGCCCATGTCTCGCGATATCTCGTTTAGTGCTTATTTCAGTATTTCTCAGTTATGGCTTCCTCCGTTTCTGCTGAGTTCAATCAAATAAACACTTCCCCGTCGAGAGATTTAACTCGCAAAATCTACGTCAAGAATTTGTTAACTTCGGGATTATGAGTTCAATCCCTCCAGTGAGAATGATAGAAATGAATACAATATGGGAACCAGTAATAAGGAGTGCCAGAGAAAAGCGATAATAACAACGAAAGTTGCAATATGAGCTCTGTTAAAAAATAGTTGCTGAAGACATTAGGTTTTTAATACCCAGAAATTCATATACAGATGTCCTCAAAGACACATGTCCCAGTGGATAAAGGTGTTGGTTAGATCCAGTGACAGGACCCAAAGAGTGTGAGTTCAATACCTGGTTAAGGTAGTGAAGAATTTTCAGAGGGGAATTAACAGTAGATAACTGATAATTGACATCCATTAAACATAGCACTTGGAACTAGAACAGTCTACCCCAGTGAGCGAAATAAAGGGTTCAGTTCGACATTCCAACCACCTGAAGAAGGCCAGAGCGTACAACGGCCGAAACGTTGTAATAAATATGGCGACAAAGATGAGGACAATAGTCCAAATAATGATATTTTTCTCGTTCTATTTTCGATCAATTTTTGCGGGATTAAAATTTGTTCTATTTTCAAAATGGTTGCTCCATACTTGCGGCCTTTTTCTACGTTGAAGCTAAGGTTAGTAAATCCCTATAATTCTTGCTTTTCTTTTCTTTTCTAATCATTTCGTCCCAAGCAATTCGGTAATGCCACTAGTACGCAAGAGGCTACAGAGAGTGAAAATGAGATAAAAGACTCCGTGTTGGAGGATTGAGGAAAGGACAAAAGATGAACGGGGATTAAGGCAACAGCCGATGGCGGTCGACGTTGTATTTAAATTTTTGAAATTTTTAGTTAGCAGGGAAGCAAGTAAACCGAAGCGAGTTCCACAGATGAGAAGTGTGAGAAAAGAAACTGTTGGAATAAAAGTGGCAGTTATATTTACCTAATTCAACAATAAAAGTGTGGGACCTACATGCCAATCTAGTAGCACGCTTAAATTCATGGAGTCTAGGCACCAGGGCAAAATCAGAGCAATTACCATAAAATTATTTGTACAAAAGACAGAGGGAAATCATATTACGTCTATGAGAAAATGACTGAAATCTAGATGCGATTACAGATTCTTTGGATTTTCTCAAGAACATCGATATGACTAGCAGGAGCATCAGGCCAGATATGGTAACAGTATTTAACCCAAAGACGAATGGTAGATTTGTAAATGTGAAAGATGAACTCTGACAAGAAAAACCTTTTGGCACGACACGGTGAACCAACTTTCCTTGCAATAGATGCAGCTATTGATTCAGTGTAGTTATTGCACTTCAAGTCAGTTGAAAACGTAAGTCCAAGACGCTCTCCAGAAGTCTAGCATGTTAATGGCGGCCAGGGAAGTTTCTCTGTCTTTCAGTTAATGTCATGCTTGTCTTTAATTTTATTTGTTCGTTATTTCTCTTTTCTTTCATTTGCAGCCATTTTTCCATCTTTCTTTTTTCTTTAAAATTTTTTACGTATTTTCCCTTTTTCTTTCTTTTCAATTTTTCTTCATCTTTTTTTTCAATTTTCACATTCTCTCCTTTCTCCTTAACCTTTTTTTGTTTTCATTTTTCGGTTTTCCTTCAATATCCCGACTTTCTTTTGTTTAATTTTCTCTCAAATTTTGATGGCTTAACTATTGGAGTAAAGTTCGTTAGATCAGTTGAAAAATATTTGCAGGAAATATGGACAGAAACAACGTCACATCGGTGGGCATGAATGAAGCGTCCTACTAAACTGGCATCTAGGTGCCACACATTTATTAATGAAATAACAAGAGAAAGAATGAGAATAAGAGAGAGACATAGAGAAAATTCACTGTCCGCCATAAGAGAAATCGTCCCACTGCGCCATCTTGGCCTCACGTTTTCAAAACCTCGAAGCCGAAACTGAACGAAGTGTGGGAATACGGTCTCTGTCAAAGTGAAAGACAGAATTGCCACAGTAATAGGAAATTACTTTCAAAGTTTCGAATTGTAACCATGAGCCTGGACAGCAATGACAAAAAGCGAAGAAATATCAAATTCCATGCCAGAGACAAATGAAAGCGTAAATCGTTTCAGTTTCAAAGGGATTAGATTTGATATAGATGTTATTATAAACACGACGCTTCGACCAAGAACCCTCTGGTCATCCCCAGTTGTCCATTAGTATGAAATCAAAACATTTATCTGAAAACTCATGTTTAAAAAAGTTTAAGCTTCAAGGGGATTTGATTTGATATAGATGTTACTATAAACATGACGCTTCGATCAAGAACCCTCTGGTCATCTTCAGTTGTCTATTATTTTGAAATCAAGACATTTATCTGAAAACTCACGTTTAAAAGAGTTTAAGCTTCAAGGTGATTTGATTTGACATAGATGTTAGTATAAACATGACGCTTCGACCAAGAACCCTCTGGTCATCTTCAGTTGTCCATTATTATGAAATCAAAAAATTTATCTTAAAACTCATGTTTAAAAAAGTTTAAGCTTCAAGGGGATTTGATTTGATATAGATGTTTTTATAAACACGACGTTTCCTACGAAGAACCCTCTGTTCATTTTTAGTTGTCCATCAATATGAAATCAAAACATTTATCTGAAAACACATGTTTAAAAACGTTTAAACATCAATAGGGCTACGTTTCTATGCCAACAGGAAGGCTTGAACCCGAAAATGGAGTAATATTAAACTTTTAACGAATCTCTTTCCTTGTATTATTTCGAACTATTTTTTTCATCTCAGTTGATATAGATGTTATTTCAGACACGACGCTTCGACCATAACCCTCTGGTCATCTTCAGTTGCCCATAAAGTTTTTAAAATTAAGCGTGCTTCTAGATTGTTAACGAGATTTCAGCGTTTAACAAGTTAGATGCAACATTTTTTTTTATTCGCACTTCCAACTTGTGGAACTCCTTTTCGATCTCTGGCTTCATTATTAATTACATTCTTGAACAATTTAAATGCAACGCCATCTTCCGTTTTCTCGAACCCTGTTCCTTTTTGTCCTTTCCTTGATCTCCCGGATTCTCAGTTTGCTCATTCGCTTTTCACTTACACCCCTTGCGACCCCTGCGTTCTCGTGGCATTATCCCCTTTACTTATTAAATAACCTCATCAGATCGAATCTTTCCTATGGACGACATGCATGGTACCAAACCCGTTCAGAAATATTTAAACTATCATATGTATACAACCGCACAGATCAATGGTTAAAAAAGGCTTCGAGGGAGTGAAGCCTGGCGGTCTCAGTGAAGACCAAAATTCTTCGAACACTGTAGACTGGTGCTACAGAGATTTACGGCATCCTATCGGTTCACGCAAACCGATTCTTAAAATTATAAAATCTCAGATAACCAGTTAAATAATCCGAAAATAATCTTATACAGTAATAGACGATTGTCTGGGTACAATGTTAACCTCAAATAGACACACACCTCCCACCACAAAAATAAAGACTTTCTGCGAAAAAGTAACTTACAATAAACATATACGTACCAAAGAATGGTAATATCCAAAGAGATAAAAATATAATTCATACCATTGCTGTAAGTTTTTCGGAGACTGAAAGATTGTTTTCTGTGATGAACATAAATTATTCAGTCACAGAAATAGTCTTTTAGGAAAAAATGTGACAAATCTATTTATAAATTTGATAGGTCTTCCATTGGATTTTTAGGACTACAACAATTCAGTTTCAATGTGTCTAAGAAAGCATAACAGAGCTGATGATTCTAGAGTGAAAAACAGAACAGAAATATGATGAGAACAGAGTTTTAATTTGGAAGTAGCTTAATAAATATATATTAAATTATCAAAATGCTTTAATTCTTTTTTTATACCATAAAGTGATATTTTTTCCATTCTCAAATTCAAAAAAAAATAAGCACAATAGGCTCGTAAAGATTACTTGCCTTTATAAAACCGGTTCCTGGAAATTTGGGATGCCATTATTGGATACAGAATCAAATACAAGGACTTGTATAACATAACACTAACCACAAAAAGTGAGGATTTTCAACGGGGTGGGGGAGCAGTTAAAATGAATCTCACATAAGAGAAACCACATCACTTGAGGATGTTCAACAGCAGCAACAACTAAAATGGATATCACATGTAAGTCAAAGAGAAAATAATGAAGCCTGAGTGTCTTGGCAAAGATCATCCTTCTTTGAACCTTGTGGACTGGTGCTACAGAATCACAAACAAAGAACTGTACCAAATAACAGAAACCACATCACTTGAGGACTTTCAACAGCAGCAACAACTAAAATGGATATCACATGTAAAGTCAAAGAAAATAAACCTGAGCCTGAATGTCTTTGGCAAAAATCATCCTTCTTTGAACCTTGTGGACTGGTGCTACAGAATCAAAACAAAAACTGTACCAAATAACAGAAACCACATCACTTGAGGACTTTCAACAGCAGCAACAACTAAAATGGATATCACATGTAAGTCAAAGAGAAAATAATGAAGCCTGAGTGTCTTTGCAAAGATCATCCTTCTTTGAACCTTGAACTGGTGCTACAGAATCAAAACAAAACTGTGTACCAAATAACAGAAACCACATCACTTGAGGACTTTCAAAGCAAAAACAACTAAAATGGATATCACTTTAACCTTGTGAAGGACTTTCAAAGATCATCCTTCTTTGAACAGAATCAGAATCAAAACAAAGAACTGTACCAAATAACAGAAACCACATCACTTGGGACTTTCAACAAAACAACTAAAATGGATATCACATGTAAGTTTTAAATAATGATCACTTCTTTGAACCTTGTGGACTGGTGCTACAGAATCACAAACAAAAACTGTACCAAATAACAGAAACCACATCACTTGAGGACTTTCAACAGCAGCAACAACTAAAATGGATATCACATGTAAGTCAAAGAAGAAAATAATGAAGCCTGAGTGTCTTGGCAAAAGATCATCCTTCTTTGAACCTTGTGGACTGGTGCTACAGAATCACAAACAAAGAACTGTACCAAAATAACAGAAACCACATTCACTTGAGGACTTTCAACAGCAGCAACAACTAAAATGGATATCACATGTTGTCAAAGAAAAATAATGAAGCCTGAATGTCTTGGTTCAAAAATGAAATCCTTCATCCTTCTTTGAACCTTGTGGACTGGTGCTACAGAATCACAAACAAAGAACTGTACTAAATAACAGAAACCAGTGTCTCACTTGAGGACTTTCAACAGCAGCAACAACTAAAATGGATATCACATGTCAAAGAAAAATAATGAAGCCTGAGTGTCTTGGCAAAATCATCCTTCTTTGAACCTTGTGGACTGGTGCTACAAATCACAAACAAAGAACTGTACCAAATAACAGAAACCACATCACTTGAGGACTTTCAACAGCAGCAACAACTAAAATGGATATCACATGTAAGTCAAAGAAATTATATTTCAAATAATGAAGCCTGAGTGTCTTGGCAAAGATCATCCTTCTTTGAACCTTGTGGACTGGTGCTACAGAATCACAAACAAAGAACTGTACCAAATAACAGAAACCACATCACTTGAGGACTTTCAACAGCAGCAACAACTAAAATGGATATCACATGTAAGTCAAAGAGAAAATAATGAAGCCTGAGTGTCTTGGCAAAAGATCATCCTTCTTTGAACCTTGTGGACTGGTGCTACAGAATCACAAACAAAGAACTGTACCAAATAACAGAAACCACATCACTTGAGGACTTTCAACAGCAGCAACAACTAAAATGGATATCACATGTAAGTCAAAGAGAAAATAATGAAGCCTGAGTGTCTTGGCAAAGATCATCCTTCTTTGAACCTTGTGGACTGGTGCTACAGAATCACAAACAAAGAACTGTACCAAATAACAGAAACCACATCACTTGAGGACTTTCAACAGCAGCAACAACTAAAATGGATATCACATGTAAGTCAAAGAGAAAATAATGAAGCCTGAGTGTCTTGGCAAAGATCATCCTTCTTTGAACCTTGTGGACTGGTGCTACATAATCACAAACAAAGAACTGTACCAAATAACAGAAACCACATCACTTGAGGACTTTCAACAGCAGCAACAACTAAAATGGATATCACATGTAAGTCAAAGAGAAAATAATGAAGCCTGAGTGTCTTGGCAAAGATCATCCTTCTTTGAACCTTGTGGACTGGTGCTACAGAATCACAAACAAAAGAACTGTACCAAATAACAGAAACCACATCACTTGAGGACTTTCAACAGCAGCAACAACTAAAATGGATATCACATGTAAGTCAAAGAAAAAATAATGAAGCCTGAGTGTCTTGGCAAAGATCATCCTTCTTTGAACCTTGTGGACTGGTGCTACAGAATCACAAACAAAGAACTGTACCAAATAACAGAAACCACATCACTTGAGGACTTTCAACAGCAGCAACAACTAAAATGGATATCACATGTAAAGTCAAAGAGAAAATAATGAAGCCTGAAAATGTGGCAAAGATCATCCTTCTTTGAACCTTGTGGACTGGTGCTACAGAATCACAAACAAAGAACTGTAATAAAAATAACAGAAACCACATCACTTGAGGACTTTCAACAGCAGCAACAACTAAAATGGATATCACATGTAACTCAAAGAGAAAATAATGAAGCTGAGTGTCTTGGAAAAAGATCATCCTTCTTTGAACCTTGTCACTGGTGCTACATAATCACAAACAAAGAAATAAATAAAAGAAACCACTTCACTTGAGGACTTTCAACAGCAGTAACAACTAAAATGGATATCACATGTAAGTCAAAGAGAAAATAATGAAGCCTGAGTGTCTTGGCAAAGATCATCCTTCTTTGAACCTTGTGGACTGGTGCTACAGAATCACAAACAAAAATTTACCAAATAACAGAAACCACATCAATTGAGGACTTTCAACAGCAGTAACAACTAAAATGGATATCACATGTAAGTCAAAAAAATAATAATGAAGCCTGAGTGTCTTGGCAAAGATCATCCTTCTTTGAACCTTGTGGACTGGTGCTACATAATCACAAACAAAGAACTGTACTAAATAACAGAAACCACATCACTTGAAGACTTTCAACAGCAGCAACATCTAAAATATGATTTAAAATGCCTCTTTTGAGTCGGACAATTTTGGAAAGTGGATTAATGGTATTCTGACATGTTGAAACATGCATTGACCAAACAAAGGCTATGTATGGGAAACAACTCTGGTAACCCTGAACAGAAATTATTTGGAAATCGAAAAATTACAGTCAAATAGAGTTATCCAAAAGTCCAAAGGGTTACTTGGGGAATTATATACACGTAATATGGTATAAGTTTTGCCTGTAACAGTTTCTTTCCTCACACTTCTAAGCTGTATTTTTGGTTTCAAAACATGAAGGGGAAAAAATTATATATATATATATATATATATATATATATATATATATATATATATATATATATATAGAAAATAATGAAGATTTTCTATAATATATGCATATTATTTGGAAAGCACCTTTCGTCTGAGGCATTGACTTTCGGAAGAAAACAGCCAAATCATGTTTTTCGAACCAACAAGGTAATATTGTTTTAATATTTAACAATGTGGGCGATACTACTTTGCCCTCTCGGTACGATTGAAACGTTAATCTCAACATCTACATTACATCTCCATAATGCTTAAAAATAAAACTCTTGAACATCTTGCCATCATAACAAAACAAGCACTCTGTACAGGAAACAACTCATATCTTTATCCAGAAAACATTTGAAGCTCAAAAATATAATCAAATTTTAATGGAGTCATCCACAAGTCTGATGGTATAAAATGGTATAAATAGTGCCTCTAACTTGTACCTCTAACTGTATTTCACTTTCAAGTTTGAAGGGGCAAAAAGTTATCCAAGTACCCCAGAAGTGATGAAGCACTCCATAAGCAATCCAATAGGAATTAAACTAATTTTAATATTCTGACATTTTACTGAAACTTTTTTTTATTTAATTTGATGTAATGGAATAACCTGTCACACTATAGGTAGTAACTGCCTATAAGTATTTGTAAGTTAACGGACTAAGGAGACTAACTGGGATCTGTTCCAGCTAAACAGTTGAACTCTTTGCCTTTGAGCAGTGAGGAACACGGACGAGGCTCCGCCGAAGGGCAGAGTCTCGTTCGGGGAGGTAGACTGCCCTTGAACCCGTTTATACGGGTTCGAAAGGGAATATTTTTGGCCGAGCCTACGGGCTCGGAGAACCCACGTTAAACCGGCCTTGTCCCACATGCAACCCTCGTGGGGGTTAGCTAAATATACTAGCTGGGATCAGTTAGGGCACCTCGAAGCGGTGTAACGGTTAACATGTTTGTTTTGCTAGAACAATTACGCCTGAGTATTGAGTTTGATTCTCACTGGGTGCTCCTTGCTTTCGGACTTGTGCCACATCTAAGCTACACATGGAAAATCACTTGAGTCTAGCTGGAATCTTTTCCAGGTGTATTGTCGAACTCTCTGCCTTCGGGCAGAGTGAACCCGGAGGAAGCTATGCCGAAGGGCAGAATCTTGTTCGGGGGAGGTAGACCGACCCTGAACCCGTTTATTTTAATACTCTGACTTTTTATTGAACCTTTTGTTTATTGTTTTACTGGCATTCTATTGAACTTTTTGCTTATTGACAAATGCTTCAGTTTATATATTTAATAATTACTTATAAATTAAAACAAATTACTGTACATTTAATCAAGTTTAAAAATTCATCAACATTTTCTATTGCTATTCAGTGTGTAAAACTCCCCTATAAAAATAATCCATTATATTTGTCCTAATATGGAAAAGAATTAAGATTTTTCAATAATACAGGGCGTTTATAAAAACTTTAAGATTTAAGAAATATATCACAAAGGCAATTGATGTGGTACCACAAGTAGATGACCTTCAGCCAGCCATCATTTTACAGCAAAATCGTTTTTTCACCACATAAAGGTCTGCATGTTAGTGGGTTGCTTAAGCGAAGATTTTCAGACCGGTGGATTGGAAGAGATGGCAAAATTCTCTGGCCAGCTCGTTCACCAGATAACACTCTCCTGAGATATTACTGATGGAAAGCAAAAGGTCACATATACCATTCCAACCTTTGATGAGGCTATGCTACAGTCGAGTACCATCTTGATGTGCATTATGCACCTAATGGGTGCCATATAGAACTGTATTAAATTAGAAAAAAACTTCAATATCTATTCCTCATTTTGTAACAATTTCCACATATTTGTCTGTTCATTTCTTTTTGTAACATTTTTTTTTATATCTAAAGTGACTTTATGGGCACTCTGTATAAGCATATTATTTGGAATTTATTCTTTGATAAATTGGTTGTTTCTTTTTTACGGATTATCACCCCTTTGTATGTTATATAAAGCCAGATAATATTTTAAGGCTGTAAGAATTTTTTGAGATAATACTACTTTAGAGATACAAGACTTACTAATTAACCCATAGCAGAAGGGAAAAGTGGTGGATTCATAACTTTCTCAAGGCTATTTACATAGAAATTAATATATAAACAATATGGGAATTAGAACTCGGCTCTCTAATTAACAATTCCGCGCCATTAGCCATTACACCACCCGCGCATCCAAGCTTACAGCACCTGGTACTGACCAGGCTCAATGTTGCTTGACTCGGTAATATTACAAGAATAGGTGTTTCAACGTGAAATTTAAACGTATATCACCTGAAGAAGGCCGGATCGTACAACGGCCGAAACGTCGTGAATATGACAATAAAGATGAGGTCAGCAGTCTGAATAATGTAAATAGTTTAATTGTTTTGTGCGTTCTTGCATATTTATTTATTTATTTTTTGTGAGTGGAAACTTCGGGATGTGGTCGCATAAGCGAAAAATATGATTTTCTTTACGCATTGCTAATAAATTTGAAAAATAAGGAGGTCATATTTTCCTTAATCCAGTTTTCTAAAATATATATATTATCGTAAATTGCGGTGTACAAGTCGAATTTTGAAACCTTCAATTTTAGTGGCTTTACTGCCTTGCTTGGAACGAAACGATTAAAAAATATATCTTTAAATCTAGAGCCAATCTTCTAATTTGAAGACAATTTTCGAATTCGATATACCCAAATACATAGGAATTGGCACATTTCATTTCTGAAGTAATCTGGTGTAATTATTTATCCCATTTATTTTTTTACCATAAAATTTATAAAAATATATGATTGTCTTTGATGTCATACTAATTTTACACTGATTTTAATGGGACGTCAGTAGCATTAACCAATTACCGTAATTATACATATCAAATTTTCAAGCCTAAAATATATTTTTAGGGGTCGATTTCTTTGACGGGTATAAAATGCAAACTTTTACCGCCGAGTTGTAAAAAAAGTGGGACAGCACTTTTAACAATTACTGTATACAACTTACAGTACCTACAACAGGCTTCCAGAAATACATCACATTATAACTTGTATTTCGTGAACATATTTGGCCTGTTAATACAAAAATTAATATAAAATAAAATAGTAACAAAAAAAATCGTTATTACATAAGCGCTACAGCAGACATCGCGTCAAGTAGGTGATGCAAATGGCGGATGAGATAAAATACAATATATAGCAGAACTATATTTAAAAAAAAACTACCTGTTGTGATGTGTAATCTAGGGTATTAATAATTTATTGAAGTTGATATTGACTTTAATATGTTTATCAGTAGACCTGACGAATTTTAAATGTTCACTAAGTTATACCGATACAATATACGATACCTACTGGTGTGTGTTGTAAGTTGTTTGCTATACAACACATATAAGTATATATTACGGTTAACTTCTCAATATACAGTTAAGTGGTGAGACCTGATTTTTTGGGACAGGGTATCGTATACTGTACCCTGATTTTATTCATCGGAAGTATAAAATTTTGGACTTGATTTGTTTGTTTAACGGGATGTCAACACGTTATGAGTTATTTGAAGTAATAGAAATATAATATGTTATTCTGCTTTCACAGCTGAATACATGGTAGATAATACTCAGCTTTTGTGAAAATACATGTTTGTGTGGACATGATTGCTAGAAGTGGTGGTATGTGTGTTTTATGTTGTAGTTTTGTAGAAATTATATATTGGAATCCATTTCGATTTCTTTAAAAAAAATTCTAGGATTAATGTCATGAAAGAATTCTTTTATGTTAGTTGGTTGATTTTGTTTTGCGGCATATCAACACCTCTATGGGTTATTTAATGCCAAAATGTTTTTTACGTTATTTTATACTTTCAGAGTAAAGATTAGTTTTTTAGATATATAGTTTGTAAATCATAAAATATATTTTTGGTAATTTTACTATAAAAAATGTACTTTTCTATCTTTTTAGTGTTGTATTCGTAAAATTTTACAAACATTACCACTACTCATAATTACGGTATTTTATAAATGTCACCTCCAAGGTTAATAATGTTTAAACTTATTTTATTCACAATAAACCTAGCAGAATCACATTTTTAAAACCCTTCAAAATGTTGTGTAGCAATACTATAAAAAAGAACTACCTCATAGAGACGATATTAGGGTTAATGTCTCAGAGTTGTGGCATTTTATGTAGGTTTGGCACTACATACTCTAGTTTTATTTATCAGTAGGCCTAAGTTTGGGACATTGGTAACCTACAAGCCTATGTCAGAATTTGTACACCAACTCGACTTACACCCCGCAAAACACGGTAAACTTTTTAGTTTACAAAATTCCCACTATTTAAAACCATACCTGGTGTGATGTGTAATCTAGGGTATTAATGCTTTATTGGAATTGATATTGACTTTAATATGTTTATCAGTAGACCGGAGAAATTTTAATACAATATACGATACCTATCGATGTGTGAGTAAATTGTTTGCTATACAACACATACACACTGCGTGCCAAATTATTATGAGATAACTTTTTTCTAATATTTCAAAAACCGTCCAATCAATTCACACAAAATTTTCAGACAATGTTGGCAACACTGACTTGCGCAATCTCTGAAATTTTCGTATTGATCTGCGTAATGTAAACAAACTGGCGCCATATTTGATTTGAGCGTGCCAAATTATTAGAAAGGTTTAGTAAAATTCCCAGAATTGAGCAAACAAAACGTTTATTAATGTTGCACGTGAATGTTTATGATCAAAAGAAGCTACTAAATAAGACAATCAAACAAATAATAACAGATACAAACAAAGGCACAGTTTTAAACAAATTAATAGGGAATGTGCTTTCCCTGTTCTGAAATTATTTGAAGAAGTCGACGATCCATAGAATTTGTTAATTGTAGGATGTCATCTGCTGTAATGCCGCGAGATATGTCAAGAATTGCTTCCCACAACCCAGCGTTGCTCCTGAATTGTCGTCCGTTGGCGTACAGTCTTCGATTCATGATGCTCCAAAGGTTTTCGATTGGGTTCAAATCCGGAGAATTTGCTGGCCACTTCATTTTTCGAGGTCCATCGAAGCCTAACTGTTTCAAATATTCAGTAGTCTTGTGAGCAGCATGTGAGGGAACATTATCTTGCATAAAAGCAATGGCCCTTCTGAAGGCAACTCTTTGCCTTTTCATCCACGGCTCAAGATGCTCCTTCATAAACGCTATGTATGCATCAGCAGTCATTTTAACGCCATCTTGTACTCTCCATGGGCCCACTAATGTTTATCCAATAATACCACCCCAGATCATTATGCCTTCACGGCCTTGTTGGCGTCTCAAACGATGATGGCGATTCTGTCCGTTCATTACCCAGCCTTTGCACCATCTATCTGGCCCATCAAGTGTTGCTCGAGTTTCGTCTGTGAAGAAAACTTTAGAGAAGTCAATCTTCATATTGTCCACGGCTCATTTCAGTTGATTTTGAATGTGATTTCTCGTCAACGGAGGCTTTGATACAAGATTGTTGTTGCTATTTCCCTCAGATACCGGTACCGAGTACTTTTAGACACAGTAGGATCCCCATGCGACTGAAAAGCTCTTGACTGGTAAGTCCAGGGTTCTTCGTGGCCTCCCGTTTAAGTCATGACATGAGACAACGTGAAATAACACTCGGCTTACCTTTATCTGCTCTTTTGCGTACTTGTGTAGGGTCGGCGGTGAACTTTTTCACTGTTTGATGACACCTCCCTATCATTTTAGAAATTTCTAGGGTAGATTTACCTTTTGAGAGTTCTGAGTTTCTTTTCAGCATCACTTAAACTGCTTTTATGGCCCATCTTTTCACTAAATTCTTACACTTTTCTAATAATTTGGCACACTCAAATCACAGTGCTGATAACAAATATGGTGCCAGTTTGTTTGCATTGCGCAGATCAGGTCTAAAATTTCAGTGATTGCGCAAGACAGTGTTGCCAACATTGTGTGAAAATTTTTGGACGGTTTTTGAAATATTAGAAAAAAGGTTATCTCGATAATAATTTGGCACGCAGTGTAGATATATATTACGATTAGCTTCTCAATATACAGGTAAGTGGTATGACTTGATGTAGTTTTGTCCCAGGTTATCGTATACTGTAACCTAACTTCGGCCAATCGTATCTTTGGGGGTCGACCTATACGCTAGGTATATGCCTAACTCAGAATTTCTAGCTAAAAATCTTGAGGTCGATTTGTACCCTAGGTTGACTTGTACGCCGCAGTTTACATTATGTTAATATCTATAATCGACTGGTCTAAAAAAAAACAGGATAGTACAATTTGTAAATAAAAATATATTTAAACAAATTGGTATCTGGTGAAAAAATTCGGAAAAAAAAGAAAAGATCAAGTAGGTCGAAAAAAATCTGTGTCGTAATGTTTAGACAAAAGAAAAAAACCCAATCGAATAAAAAGTGTAAAGTGCTCAATACACTAAGTAGCGCAAAGTATAAAAAACTACTAGTAAGCCAGAAACTACCTATCTAAGTTTCTCTTAAGTTGATCTTCAGGTCGCCCTGAAGATCCATTTCAAGGCTGGCACAAGGATAAATGTGTTGAGAAATGGTTGTCTATTCTATTTTCAATTTTCTCATAACCTATACTAAACTCCTTGGTTATTATAAAATATAAAAGATATATATATATATTAATAATCGTATAAACTAATTTTTATGCAGGGGTTTCCCTGAGATATGAAAACTATTTCAAGGGTGGCACAAGGCTAAAACGGTTGGGAAATCGAGGCTGACGTCGCTATTCAAATCTTTTTTGTTGTTTTTTTCATTAGAATTAGTCACTTTATAATCCAGTCCGAATATTTGAGATCAATCCAGTCTTTTGAGCATTCTGCCAGCTTTTTGTATAAACAATTTCTTTCTTTTTTTTTTACGCGGAGCACTTCACCATAAACTAGGGTCATCGCTAAAGCAGAAAGTTCAATTCTTCTCTGTTTATAACTTGTTTGTTGAGACCGACCTTGGCAGTGAGCCAACACATCCGGGCCTTTATAACAAATCGTATAATTGCATCTATGCATGAGTCAGAAGGACGCATGAATAAATCACACACACAAATCACACACACATTGAAATATATATATATATATATATATATATATATATATATATATATATATATATATATATATATATATATATATATATATATATATATATATATATATATATATATATATATATATATATATATATATATATATATATATATATATATATATATATATATATATATATATATATATATATATATATATATATATATATATATATATATATATATATATATATATAGAGAGAGAGAGAGAGATAGATACAGGCAAACAGACAGACAGGGATAGAAAGGTAAATTTGACAGTGAAAGAAAAAAAAAACTCAAGAGGGAAAATATTTCAACAAAGAAAGAAAGCAAACATGAAAATGGCAAGAGAGAGAAAAAGATGAAAAGTGAATAAATAAAAAGAAAGGAAAGATCGAGAAAAGAGAGAGAGAGGAAATAAAGATATATATATATATATATATATATATAGAGAGAGAGAGAGAGAGACAGAGACAGAGACAGAGAGGGAGATAGATAGATAGATATGAAGATATATATATATATATATATCAACGCGCGAACAACAGTGTTTATATATATATATATATATATATATATATATAAAGAGACAAAGTATTATGGGTGTGGCTTGTACGGGTATTGTAGGATTTGTGGCGTTTGAAGGTGGGGCCTGAGGTCTCGTCTGTGTTGTATAAATAATTATTCATTCTTTTTATGTCAAGTTTCATTGTTACTTTTGTCTGGTCGTTCAAGACACTCCAGAAAGACGTCTCCCCGCACACGGTCTGACAAGACGATATAGATATTGATATATCAGTCGAACAACGGATCGAACGATGTCTATACACATTAAGATACACAGCAAAAAAAAATAAATAAATAAATAAAGACCCTGGGGCGCTTGCTGTAGTGACGATTCTTCTCGTAGACCAATTCGTGATTTTCTTCCCTATTAAAAATATTATTGGTGCAAAAATAATGACGTAAGAATGTCGTTTTTGACGTTAAAAAATACGTCAAAAACGACATTATTAATCATTTTTGCACCAACTTTCATTTGCTAAAAAAAGTTAAAAAACACAGAGTAATCTAAATGTTCTTCATTAGACGAGACTAAAAAAGCGTAATAAAAGTGCCTACCGTAGAAGAATAACTGTAAATATAACGATTTCAGTACTAATTAGATAAGCTTTTCTATCTGCCATAGGGATGCCTGATGCTGAAATCCTAGAGATTCATTCTACGCCTTTTTGGCCTCACGTTTCCACTGACATAAAATTTGGAGGCTATATCGCGCTAGTCGTTACGTCTGCTGTATGGAATGTTAGTTCAGTGTGTTGTGCAAAAAGAAAAAAATATTTTCCTTTAATAAGATTTCTCGTGTATACAAGCCGAGAAACGAAAATAAAATCCTTTTTTTTAAAAAAAAGCAAACAGGGCGTCTACTTAAATATAAGTTGCGCCCCCAGAAAGGATTCGAACCTTCCTCCTCCGTATGCTTTATTTACCTTTGTCAGTTGTATTTAAGGAAAATTGGATAAAAATAATATTGTTGCCTAAAATTAATATATATATATATATATATATATATATATATATATATATATATATATATATATATATATATATATAATTATTTATTTAAAAATTCATAACATAAACATGTTATAAAATCACTACAAAATATCCATTTTGTTTCAACACTCCCGTGTCTTATCAAATGATGTTGTTGAATGTAAAATAAGTTTCAAATTAAATTAATTAACGATCTTTCACAAGGGGAAAACGTTGTTCCAAAAGCTAGAATGACAAATCAAAATACAAGTATAGGAAAATTCAAAAAAAAACTGACAACGAAGTCATGTTATAATAGCTATTCAGATCGTTAAAATACAGATCGTTAAAAAAGAATTTATTCTAACCAATAATTATTAAATTATATGATAAAATTTGATATTAAAATTAAAAACTGCCAAAATTTAAAATCAAATTTAATCACTATTAAGTTTAAAATTATAAAATTACCGAGGAAAAAATTAAAAAACATATGTTATTCAATTTATTTCTTCGTTGAAATTACGTTAGAATAGGCGTTACTCCATCCGGTCCTCTGACAATATATATGTATATATTTTAATCCCAAGTGTGCGAATGGGGTCGTAAACTCACGCGTAAAACAACACACACACAATCAGATTATAATACATAAGCATCCAGACATATTTAGATATATATATATATATATATACACAAAAAAAAAGTGACGAGACAGGAACATCTCCACGGCCCTTTATGAAAAAAAAAGAAGAAAAGGGGAAACAAACACATACATATATACACAATTAAAAGTGAATGCACTTTCCATACACATAGACACCGATAAATACATGTACACACATCCACCGACATTGACCTAGACAATCAGATACCACAACCAATAAATAATGTAAAATTGGAACGAATAGAATCCAATTGCGACTTTCGTAACATTCAATTTAAAAGAGAGCTCAATACAAAAATAGAACAATATTCTTTATTTTAGGATTTAATATCAAAGGCATGTAAAAAACGCTACAAAAATATGTATTAACACAACACATGAGGCATTAGTGAGATTATTAATAAACATATAACATAAATAATTTGTGTATAGCGTTTTTTTTTATATTTTGATGTAATATCCTAAAATAATATATATGAATGTTTGTGGAATTGATAAATATCCTGGAAATTAAAAAGAACTCGTTAAATAAATAATCAAAAGTTCTTTAGTATTTTTGTTATTAAATTATAAAAAAAAATGCTCGATACAAAAATATCCTAAATCTAATTATTTATTTAAAAATATGAGTTTTACAAGTGGAAAAATTGTAAACAAAACTATTTTGAAAACATGTTTGTTTTATAATACCTATGCCTACCTGAAAAAGTTGCACATTATTAAGTTTCTAAATAATAAAAATCTATTACACAATAGACATAGTTAACGGTTTTTGCCGACATCATCAAATTTTTATATTGAATAATTAGCATAATTAAACAAACAAACAATAAAATAATTTTAAAATCCATAATTTTAATAAATAGTTTAAATGCCCCTACAAAAAAAGATAACCCTTTATTTAGTTATCGTCAAAAAAAGAAATGTTACAATCTACGATTAACAGTTTTTTTTATATACACAAAACCCTTTCAGAAAAAAAAAAAATAAAAAAAATAAATAAATCTCCATAGACACGTAAACCAGACTGGCAAAATCATCTTCCGTTTTAAATTTAGACACCCCAACCTTACCTGACTTGACATCTGTGAATGTAACTTTATAATACAAATTATTAACACCTTACACCCTGTTTATTTAAACAATCGCTCTAGCCGTTACCATAGAAATTTTGATTTCAATAATGAATATGCTATTAAAACACGTAAATTTCAAAAATAATTTATTCTAAAAAAATTTCGCTTGAAGATGGAACAGAGCTTACTTTAATTCAATTTAATTCAAATAATTATATTGAAGTTTTCTTGTCTTGTTTTGAAACATGAGAACTCTTATGTAGCGTGTTGGAATCATATTTTTAAATAAATATTTATATATATATATATATATATATATATATATATGATGAAATAACAGTTTTAAACATTGCATTATATTTATGCGATAAAAGTATCAATATTGATATATATATATATGTAAATATAAAAGCGAACATTGAATCAACACTCAGAGGCGACAATGTTTCTGTCGCCTCTGATCTATATCAATTATAATATATATATATATATATATATATATATATATATATATATATATATATAATTTAATATAAAACCTCAAATGCTAATATCCCATGGTTATAATTTATTACATTGGAATCGTATTCACGATCTCAATTCATCAGACCTACAAATTCAAATTCTATCCTTGAAAAATTTATATATATATATATATATATATATATAATGTTGTGTGTGTGTGTGTGTGTGTGTGTGTGTGTGTGTGTATATATATTGACCACTAATATTATCAATACATATATATATATATATTCGCTCTCCTGTCGGTTTCAACGTATGAGGATCTGTCAGATTAGTTGATTCAGTTATGAAAGTTTGTGCGATAATCTTAAATGACATTTAAGACCCGCTAGTGAATTTTCAAGGAGACCGCATATGGAGCAAGTGTGAGGATTGTTAATGAGATCACTCTTAGATTGGCTGACCTTTTAAAAATCTTGCTCTCGCTTCTTGAAGATGATTCAGACAAACAGATTGAAAACTGCTCAGACTTCTATATATCGACCTAGGTATGACGATAAACGACATCCGCATCCTCTTGGGTAATATCTATGTATGTATATATATATATTTGGTTTTGCTTTGTTTACAGCATATCAACCTCAATGGGTTATTTATTGCGGAACGTTTTTATTGTTGGTAATATTTCTCAAGCATGTATTTCTAGTAATATTTTTCCTTCAAAAAATCTATATCCGGCAATATTTTTTTTTTTTCAAAAAAAATTGCTGGCCTTATTTTAACAAAAAATTGCTGATAATATTTTTTATTTTTTGCCTAAATGTATTGCTGGTAATACTGCGTATTCAAAACATTTATTGCTAGTATTTTCAAAAGATGCTACTTGTGTGTGTGTGTGTGTGCGTGTGTGTGTGTGTGTGTGTGTGTGTGTGTGTGTGTGTGTGTGTGAACCCCCAGTAATGTTACATGGGTCATAATGGTTTATGAACCCCTGTTGAGAAATTTAATTTAGGCATGCAAAGGTGTACATCGACTGTTCTGTTTTTTCTACTCAGTTGAAATATGTTAGGGTTATTATTAAAAAATTATTAAAAACTGCAACTAGTTACGTATTAAAAATCATTAATTTTTTTATGAAAAAAAATCATCAAATAATGATTTTAATGTTTGTAAATTGATTGATGTCTGTCTATATTTCTGAGATGAGTTAATATGTACACTATTCACATTTTTTAACTATTGTCTTCATCTTTGTCGCCATATTTATTATTAAAACGTTTCGGCCTTTGAGTATCTGTCTATATTTCTGAGATGTGAAATTATGTATACTATTTACATTATTCGGACTATTGTCCTCATCTTTGTCGCCATATTTATTACAACGTTTCGGCCTTTCAGTATCTGTCTATATTTCTGAGATGAGGTAGTATGTACACTATTTACATTATTCGCACTATTGTCCTCATCTTTGTCGCCATATTTATCACAACGTTTATCACCTTCTTCAGGTGGTTGGAATGTCCTTCGGTAAACTCTTTAGTTCTAGTTCCACGTGCCATGTCTAATGAATGTCAGTTATCAGTTATCTCCTGTTAATTCCCTCTCCATTCTCCACTGCCTTAAAATGTATTGAACTCACACTCTCTGAGTTCTGTCACTGGATCTAACTAACGCCTTTTTAATCTGTTTTATGTGTCCTTGAAGGAATATGTGCATGAATTTTATATTATAAACCCTAATGTCTTCAGCAACCATTTTTTTACCATGTATTCATATTGCAATTTTTTTATATTATCATTTTGCATGACTTTTACCAGTATTTTGCAATTTTTTTTGTTATTATCTACCTGAAGAAGGCCGGGTGTACAACATTTAAAACACTAAACTTAAACATGGCGACAAAGATAAAACAATAGTCCGAATAATGTAAATAGTGTAGATTTGATGTCATTTAAGAACAATTTAACAGGTCATCGTTTTTACTGAACATTTTCCAGCAATAATGTGTACATCGTCGTTTACGGTGGCAAATTAAATTAAGATAGATATCATAGATTAGCAAGCATCTAAACCATTCAACCCGTCGTTTCAAGGTGATCATTTTCTTATAAGAACCTCACAGGTTTCGACTCTATTGCTAAAGAAGGTAAATAAATCAGGAAAAGAAAAACAATAAAGGAAACAGAAATTCTATTTTCCTCAGATATTCATTTTCCCAATCCAACAATAATTAACCCATAGATATAATCAAAATGGCGTCATATATTTCAGAGGTAATTATTCGTTCGTAAGTGAATATGACGAACCCATCTGGAATTAGGTAATTCGATCTGTTTAATTTTCAACCGCTATCAATAGTACTTGACACGGATAAAACCGAATGTCGCCCCTCTAAATTGTTAATTCCTTGTTGTCTTTTTGAAAACCATTAAGGATGCCTACATATAAATTTATATATAATATGATTTAATGTGTATATTACTATTAATTATGCACCCATATTGTGCCTCAGTTGTGTGATGTGTCTGATCCCTCTCATGAAAATGGGGGCTCGGCCTTTTCCCTGAAGTATAATGTTCCCCAGGTTTGGGTACCTCCCTGCCCAGTTTAATTTGCCTATTTGCGACTCTCCTTTTTCAAAAACAGTCTGATTATTTCAAAAAGACCAATGAGATTTGATTAATATCTTACAAGCCCCTAAAAAAACATATATTTACTTGTCTTCCTCTATAGATATGGGATATCTTCCAAGTACTCATGAAAAGCATAACCCGTGATTCAACATTTCTATGACATACAGAGCTAAAAAATAAATGTAAGCTCGTCGGTTGCATTAACCTTTCAATAGATTCACTGATCCCTCTCCCTGGTGCAATGTTGAACGCGGCCTTTTTTCAATGGGCACCTCTCACATAAAAGACGACAGTTGACCCTGTCCTTTGAATAGTCACCACTAGTGCAAAAACTCTGCCCAAAAAGGCAGACCTATGCGGAAATAGATGTTTAAACCCCTCAAGAAGCAGCTATTTACTGTTCTTCTCCCCAATAAGAAGATTTGTGACATGGTCTTTTTTAAATAGGTCAGACCCGAGGCGCTGTCGATTGCGCTGATCTGGATACGTCTTTCCGATCCCTCTCTCTGTTTGCAATGATTTTTGCCTTGAAACAAAGAAAAAATGCCAGACCATTTTTTACCTTTAGTATAATTTTCCTTCACTTACGATGTCTGTCCTTTGACATTTTTGTCTCTTTCTATGCTGTCAAAGACAGAGACACGCAACTGAGAGATGATTAATTTTCATGTTTAAAAGCACTCCAAAATATGTACTACTATTACACCATCCCTTGTTTATTATAAAAGAATAGAATCTTATTTTCCCAAAAGATCTAAGTACAGAAAATAGAATATACCATTTAGTGATTCAACATCCCATTACATTTAATTAGTCCAACGAACCACGTCATAAAATAAATGAACAGGTTTCAATAAGACAGAAAATGTCGATTTTTTTTTTCAAAGTCCATTCTTGAAGATTTAACATCAGAAAATCATTCCTTGAAATTTCTAAAATTAAATGAGGTAAAGAATATTTAAAACATTTGACATGCAAAAATATTTAAGGCAAGAGGGACAATGAGGAAACAGACGAATATGTTTTTTGGCATATTTTTTTTTTAAATTTAGGGAAAAGATTTTGGACATAAAATTTTAAAAAACTAGGAGAGACAAATAATTTTTCTTGGAATTTTCTCTGATCATTTCCCATCTTGAAAGACAAAAATAAAAAGTAAATTTATTTTTTAAAAACTGAAGACAAGTTCCAACTCTTTTTTTTCTTATTTGAACTTTTTCATCTTTACATAATAAATGGATAATGGATTTAAGACAGAATTTCTCGGGGGATTTTGTTTCATTATTTTAGATAGAATAGAATGCATCACCATGCTAGTAAAATAACCCTTCTCTCTGGCCAATGTAATTCAGAAAGATATATTATTTCTAAAATTTATGAACAGACGAGATAGATCATTGATGAATTCTGCTCCAGATAAATAGAATAGATATTATGTCGTCCATACGATTATTTAATTTTCTTCAGATAGATAGATTTCTAGATCTGATATATCAAGTGCCCCACCATTCAGAAATGGGATGAATAATAACTGAATAATTTTCAACAATAATATGGAAATTAATTTTTTTATTTATATTAATGAAAATTTTTGCGTAAATTTTTATTTTAAAATATATATTTTAACAATGTTTATTTGAAATTACTTTCGTCCTTGTCTATAAGAAGGATTTTTCTTCATTAAGTGAGTGTTTTCAAACTGAATTTCACAAAAACAGTATGATGTCAGTTTCAAATCTTTGAATGATGGATTGATTATCTCAATTTTCCGTTTAAATGTCATTTTTTTCGTATTTTTTGTTGTGTCTGAATTTTTTTTTGTTGTGATATCTAATCAAATTCATGGTTTTTGCACTATTAACCTCAGCATTTTTTTTTTAATTCCAACTCGTGAACTGAAGCTATTTAGTGGTTTATGATTTAAAAACTAACTAATCATTTTCTTTAGTATCTAGAAGTTCAAATTTTTTTTGCTTTCATGTATCTACTCATTGGGGTTAGTTTTTAGAATTGTTTTATTTTCCCCCCCAGAAAATCACAGGCAATTTAAATATGGGGACTAATAGAATTTTCATAGAGACAAAGATAAATATGGTTATTTTCAAGTAAAAAAGATTGGTAATATATGAATGTCTTTTTTGGTGTTTTTGTTTTTTTGCGACAATTAGGTTCAGCGTTTGTGTCTAGACAAAAAATTCGTTAAGACCAAATAAGATTACCGCCTTTTTTTTTCCACAATCACCATTTTTGCACACACATTTGTAAAATAAAATTATATTAGAATAAATAGAACCCAATTCTATTATTATCAGGATCTTTCCTTTTCATTTTTAGGTAACATTACTGATGCGAACGAAAATCATTTTTTCAGTCTAGTTTCTGGTAAATATTTTCATTCATAGATACCAACGATTTAAAGAACACATGGAATTTTCCTTTTTTTTCAGTGTTGGAAAACGTACTACCGTCCCATACAAAATAATTGGAAATATGTTTATCTGACTATTTAAGATTTTCATTTTTTTTTTATTATTTCGGAACTTTTGAAAATTTACCAAAAAATTACCCCAATTGATTCAATGAAAAAAATTTACAAATTTAAGATAATTATGATTTACGATCTGCGTTTTAATTCTAATTTCAAAATTTATTTTGGGACATAAGAAAACATTCCTATCCCCAATGGAATTTCGTTTTCAAAAATTTCAGGTTCATTAAAATAAAAAAGAATAACTATTTGTTGCACGATCAATTTAAAAAAAAACTTTTTAAAATTCCACGAGCAGCATTTCGACCTCTTTTCATTGCCCATGGCTTGATTCAAAAAATCAAATGACTCATACAGCAATCGCTATCAATGACTTAAAATATTTTTGCCTTCCTTGCCTTTAAAGGAGTGCCCTTTGCCGTGCTGATGTTGCTACATACGCCTTAAATTGTCTATCTCACACTGCAAATTTTTCTAAGCTCTATACTAAACATTAAATCTTTTTTCACTAAAAAAGAACTAAACAAAATGAACACAAAACGATCAGCTTTAAAAAAGGACTCGTAACTGGAAAAACTGAATGAAAAAAAAATTGTTAACAACAAATTTTCTTTTTCACACCAACCCAGTTCTGTGGAATCAGAAATCAACGTTGAGTTTAAACAAAACGAATGAGCCAATTGATTGGGTAAATTCCTCTTTTCACTACCATTATTTAGCTATTTAAAAGTTAACATTCGTCCCCACTTTGTGACCAATTCACGCTATCGATTTTTTTTATTTTTTACCATGTTATTAATCCTCGTGTCAAGTCAAAAACTCTTTGAATCTCTATTTCGAACTTTTCTTTTTTTGCACAGTAAAATGGTCCGCAAACTACAAAAACTGCCGTAGAAGCATGAAAAAAATCGATTATTTCTAATCGATTCTATAGTTGGGAAATTCAAAGTCGGTCTTGGCCTTTTTTTTCTTGGAGTTTGTGCATGTAGATTTTATATCGACATTTGACGAGTTTTTTTTCCCCATTTCCAGACGACAAATTCCTTCTTGATAAACAACACCGTTTTATAAAATTCTCTCTCCCTTTCAAACACTAAAGTTTAACATTTTCTTCAAGAACTACGAATATTTAACTCTTTTCAAAACAGTTCAACAAAAAAAAAAAAATTAACAAATTTCACCTTTCTTCATTACAGTAGGATTCCATTACGTTTAAATTTTTTTTATCACAGACTGTCGTCAATTTTATGGGCTCGTCTTGATTCGAACAACTTTTTAAAATTTTTTTACCAAGTTCTAGAAAATTTACCAACAGTCGTCTCATCAAACCGCCGAATTTGATTGCCAATTGGTACGACGCTTCTCTTGAATTTTTTTTCTTTTCCTCTTTATCAGCTAATCTTTTAAGTTATAGATTATTTAAGACCAGAATAAAAAAAAAAACTTTAGAAAAATGTTTTCCTCTTTCCATGAATAAAACTTCTTTGATCAAATTGCATGTACCAATTGTATTGATGCGAACAACTTTCGAACCCTCTTTTCACTACCAGAGTTCTACGACAGTCGTCCCACACATTTCAAACCAATTCCAAATGAACAAAACTTTTTCCTCTTTTCACTTAACTACTAAAACTGTCGTCCCCACACATTTCAGGACCAATTCCTCGTCTTGATGCGAAAAATTTCGAACTTTTCCTCTTTTTCAGACCAGAGTTCTAAAGAAAAATGTCCCACAAAAGACCAATTCCAAATGCAAACAATCCCCTTTTCACTACCAGGTTCTCATATTCTCGTTACCAGAGTTCCTCGTCTTGATGCGACACTTTCGTCTCTTTCAAAAGACATTCAAGACCAATTCCACGTCTTGATGCGAACAACTTTCGAACTTTTTTTTTTCAACCAAATCTACGACACTGTCGTCCCCAACATTTCAAGATAATTCCACGTCTTGAAAACAACTCGATGAAATTTACGAAATTTCATTATTTTTTTTTCGAATTTTCCTTTTTTCACTACAATTTTCGACACTGTCGTCCCACATTCAAAATTCCATTTTGATGCGAACAAAACCGAACTCACAATGTTTTTCATTATTTCAAAACAATTACAATTTCGTGACCAAACTTGTCGAACAAATTTTCTTGATGCGAAGTTCTTTTTTTTTTTTTCTTTTTTCGTTTAATTCAAGACCAATTTTCGTCTTGATGCGAACAATTTCGATCTTATCACTTTTCACCCAGTCGTCCCCACACATTCACTCACCAATTTTCTTGTCGTGTAATTTCTACAAGTCCCCAATTTCAGACCAATTCCTCGTCTTGATGCGAACAATTTCGAACTTTTCATTCTTTTTTCTTACCAGGTTCTACGACACTGTCGTCCCCACATTCCAGACCAATTCTTGATGCGAACAAAATTTCGAACTTTTCCTCTTTTTAATTACGACACTGTCGTCCCCAATTTCAAGATAATTCCACGTCTTGATGCGAACAACTTTCGAAATTTTACGATAAATGTCGTCCCCACACATTTCAAGACCAATTCCAGTCTTGAAAAACAACTTTCGAACTTTTCCTCTTTCACTACCACTACGATCTGTCGTCCCAAATTTTCAAGAATCAATTCTCGTCTTGATGCGAACAACTTTCGAACTTTTCTCTTTTCACTACCAGAGTTCTACGACACTGTCGTCCCCAGACATTTGTTTCCACGTCTTGATGCGAACAACTTTCGAACTTTTCCTCTTTTCACTACCAGAGTTCTTGACACTGTCGTCCCACATTTTGGCAAGACCAATTCCACGTCTTGATGCGAACAACTTTCGAACTTTTCCTCTTTTCACTACCAGAATTCTACGACACTGTCCCACCCCAAGAACAATTTCAAATTCGAAGAACCAATTCCTCTTTTTCGTCTTTCTACGATGCGAACAAAGTCTTTGATTTCGAATTTTTTCACTAAATTGGCTTGATGCGAACAGCACTTACTTCCCGTTTTCCAAGATTTTCAGACTCTTTTATTTTCGACTTCGACACTGTCGTCCCCATGTTTTTCAAGACCAATTCCTACGACACTGTCGTCCCAATTTCATCTTTCCTGCGAAACTTTCGAACTTTTCCTCTTTTCACTATTTTCTACGACACTTTCGTCCCCACACATTTCTTCCAATTCCACGTCTTGATGCGAACAACTTTCGAACTTTCCTCTTTTCACTACCAAATCTACGACACTTCGTCCCCACATTTCAAATACCAATTCCACGTCTTGATGCGAACAACTTTCGAACTTTTCCTCTTTCACTACCAGAGTTCTACGACACTGTCGTCCCCACATTTCAAGACCAATTCCTCGTCTTGATGCGAACAACTTTCGAACTTTTTCCTCTTTCACTACCAGAGTTCTACGACACTGTCGTCCCCACATTTCAAGACCAATTCCACGTCTTGATGCGAACAACTTTCGAACTTTTCCTTTTTCACTACCAGTTCTACGACACTGTCGTCCCCATTTCAAGATTTTCCTCGTCTTGATGCGAACAACTTTCGAACTTTCCTTCACTACCAGAGTTCTACGACACTGTCGTCCCCACATTTCAAGACCAATTCCAGTCTTGATGAAACAACTTTCGAACTTTTCTTTTTCACTACCAGAGTTCTACGACACTGTCGTCCAACCACGATTTTTTTCAAGAACAATTCCACGTCTTGATGCGAACAACTTTCGAACTTTTCCTCTTTTCACTATTCTACGACACTGTCGTCCCCACACATTTCCAAGACCAATTCCTCGTTTGATGCGAACAACTTTCGAACTTTTCCTCTTTCACTACCAGAGTTCTACGACACTGTCGTCCCCACACATTTTTCAAGACCAATTCCTCGTCTTGATGCGAACAACTTTCGAACTTTTCCTCTTTTTTCACTACCAGAGTTCTACGACACTGTCGTCCCCACACATTTCCAAGACCAATTCCTCGTCTTGATGCGAACAACTTTCGAACTTTTTCACTACCTCTTTTCACTACCAGACCAATTCTACGAACACTTTCGTCGTCCCCACACATTTTCCAAGACCAATTCCACGTCTTGATGCGAACAACTTTCGAACTTTTCCTCTTTTCACTACCAGAGTTCTACGACACTGTCGTCCCCACACATTCAAGACCAATTCCACGTCTTGATGCGAACAACTTTCGAACTTTTCCTCTTTTCACTACCAGAGTTCTACGACACTGTCGTCCCCACATTTCAAGACCAATTCCTCGTCTTGATGCGAACAACTTTCGAACTTTTCCTCTTTTCACTACCAGAATTCTACGACACTGTCGTCCCCACATTTTCAAAGACCAATTCCTCGTCTTGATGCGAACAACTTTCGAACTTTTCCTCTTTTCACTACAGAGTTCTACGACACTGTCGTCCCCATTTCAAGACCAATTCCTCGTCTTGATGCGAACAACTTTCGAACTTTTCCTCTTTTCACTACCAGGTTCTACGACACTGTCGTCCCCACACATTTCCAAGACCAATTCCACGTCTTGATGCGAACAACTTTCGAACATTTCCTCTTTATACTACCAGAGTTCTACGACACTGTCGTCCCCACACATTTCCAAGAACAATTCCACGTCTTGATGCGAACAACTTTCGAACTTTTCCTCTTTTCACTACCAGAGTTCTACGACACTGTCGTCCCCACACATTCAAGACCAATTCCACGTCTTGATGCGAACAACTTTCAAACTTTTCCTCTTTTTCTACTACCAGGTTCTACGACACTGTCGTCCCCACATTTCAAGACCAATTCCTCGTCTTGATGCGAACAACTTTCGAACTTTTCCTCTTTTTTCACTACCAGAGTTCTACGACACTGTCGTCCCCACATTTCAAGACCAATTCCTCGTCTTGATGCGAACAACTTTCGAACTTTTTCCTCTTTTCACTACCAGGTTCTACGACACTGTCGTCCCCACATTTCCAAGACCAATTCCACGTCTTGATGCGAACAACTTTCGAACTTTTCCTCTTTTCACTACCAGAGTTCTACGACACTGTCGTCCCCACATTTCAAGACCAATTCCTCGTCTTGATGCAGACAATTTCCACCTCTTTTCACTACCAGAACAACTGTCGTCCCCACCCATTTCAAGACCAATTCCTCGTCTTTGCGAACAACTTTCTATTCTATTTTCACTACCAGAGTTCCTACGACACTGTCGTCCTTTCCAAGACCAATTCCTCGTCTTGATGCGAACAACTTTCGAACTTTTCCTTCTTTTCACTACCAACAGTTCTACGACACTGTCGTCCCCACACATTCAAAGACCAATTCCTCGTCTTGATGCGAACAACTTTCGAACTTTTTTTCCTCTTTTTCACTACCAGAGTTCTACGACACTGTCGTCCCCTTTTTTCAAGACCAATTCCTCGTCTTGATGCGAACAACTTTCGAACTTTTCCTCTTTTCACTACCTGTCGTCCCCACATTCAAGACCAATTCCATCTTGATGCAACGACACTTTTCCTCCCCACTACATTTCAAGACCAATTTCCACGTCTTGATGCGAACAACTTTCGAACTTTTCTCTTTCACTACCAGAGTTCTACGACACTGTCGTCCCCACATTTCAAGACCAATTCCGTCTTGATGCGAACAACTTTCGAACTTTTCCTCTTTTCACTACCAGAGTTCTACGACACTGTCGTCCCCACACATTCAAGACCAATTCCTCGTCTTGATGCGAACAACTTTCGAACTTTTCCTCTTTCACTACCAGGGTTCTACGACACTGTCGTCCCCACATTCAAGACCAATTCCACGTCTTGATGCGAACAACTTTCGAACTTTTCCTCTTTTCACTACCATTCTACGACACTGTCGTCCCACAAATTTCAAAACCAATTCCTCGTCTTGAAACAAAAACAATCCTTTTCCTCTTTTTCAGAGTTCTACGACACTGTCGTCCCACACATTTCCAAGACCAATTCCACGTCTTGATGCGAACAACTTTCGAACTTTTCTCCTTTTCACTACCAGAGTTCTACGACACTGTCGTCCCCCCACACATTTCAAGACCAATTCCTCGTCTTGATGCGAACAACTTTCGAACTTTTCCTCTTTTTCACTACCAGAGTTCTACGACACTTTCGTCCCCACACATTCAAGACCAATTCCACGTCTTGATGCGAACAACTTTCTCTTTTTCTTTCTACTCTTTTTTAATGACTTCCAATTCTACGACACTGTCGTCCCCACCCATTTCAAGACCAATTCCACGTCTTGATGCGAACAACTTTCGAACTTTTCTCTTTTTCACTACCAGAGTTCTACGACACTGTCGTCCCCATATTTCAAGACCAATTCCTCGTCTTGATGCGAACAACTTTCGAACTTTTCCTCTTTTCACTACCAGAGTTCTACGACACTGTCGTCCCCACACATTTCAAGACCAATTCCACGTCTTGATGCGAACAACTTTCGAACTTTTCCTCTTTTCACTACCAGAGTTCTACGACACTTTCGAACCCCACATTTCACAGACCAATTCCAGACGTCTTGATGCGAACAACTTTCGAACTTTTCCTCTTTTTTCACTACCAGGTTCTGCGACACTGTCGTCCCCACATTCAAGACCAATTCCACGTCTTGATGCGAACAACTTTCGAACTTTTTCCTCTTTCACTACCAGAGTTCTACGACACTGTCGTCCCCACACATTTCCAGACCAATTCCTCGTCTTGATGCGAACAACTTTCGAACTTTTCCTCTTTTCACTACCAGAGTTCTACGACACTGTCGTCCCCACATTCCAAGACCAATTCCACGTCTTGATGCGAACAACTTTTCGAACTTTTCCTCTTTTCACTACCAGAGTTCTACGACACTGTCGTCCCCACACATTTCAAGACCAATTCCTCGTCTTGATGCGAACAACTTTCGAACTTTTCTCTTTTTCACTACCAGAGTTCTACGACACTGTCGTCCCCACATTTCAAGACCAATTCCACGTCTTGATGCGAACAACTTTCGAACTTTTCCTCTTTTCACTACCAGAGTTCCCACATTTCAAGACACTGTCGTCCCGAACACATTTCAAGACCAATTCCTCGTCTTGATGCGAACAAATTTCGAACTTTTCCTCTTTTTCACTACCAGAGTTCTACGACACTGTCGTCCCCACATTTCAAAGACCAATTCCACGTCTTGATGCGAACAACTTTCGAACTTTTCCTCTTTTCACTACCAGAGTTCTACGACACTGTCGTCCTCACATTTCAAGACCAATTCCACGTCTTGATGCGAACAACTTTCGAACTTTTCCTCTTTTCACTACCAGAGTTCTACGACACTGTCGTCCCCCCACTATTCAAGACCAATTCCTCGTCTTGATGCGAACAACTTTCGAACTTTTCCTCTTTTCACTACCAGAGTTCTACGACACTGTCGTCCCCACATTTCAAAGACCAATTCCTCGTCTTGATGCGAACAACTTTCGAACTTTTCCCTTTTTCACTACCAGAGTTCTACGACACTGTCGTCCCACATTTCCAAGACCAATTCCTCGTCTTGATGCGAACAACTTTCGAACTTTTCCCTCTTTTCACTACCAGAGTTCTACGACACTGTCGTCCCCCACAAGACCAATTCCAAGACCAATTCCTCACTACCAGTCTTGATGCGTCCCACAACAACTTTCGAACTTTTCCTCTTTTTCACTACCAGAGTTCTACGACACTGTCGTCCCCACATTTCAAGACCAATTCCACGTCTTGATGCGAACAACCTCTTTCACTTTTCCTCTTTTCACTACCAGAGTTCTACGACACTGTCGTCCCCACACATTTTCAAGACCAATTCCACGTCTTGATGCGAACAACTTTCGAACTTTCCTCTTTTCACTACCAGAGTTCTACGACACTGTCGTCCCACATTTCAAGACCAATTCCTCGTCTTGATGCGAACAACTTTCGAACTTTTCCTCTTTTCACTACCAGAGTTCTACGACACTGTCGTCCCACACATTCCAAGACCAATTCCTCGTCTTGATGCGAACAACTTTCGAACTTTTCCTCTTTTCACTACCAGAGTTCTACGACACTGTCGTCCCCACACATTCCAAGACCAATTCCTCGTCTTGATGCGAACAACTTTCGAACTTTTCTCTTTTCACCCCACACATTCCAGAGACCAATTCTCTTGATGCGATTCTTTCGAACTTTTCCTCTTTTCCTACCAGAGTTCTACGACACTGTCGTCCCACATTTCCAATTCCACGTCTTGATGCGAACAACTTTCGAACTTTTCCTCTTTTCACTACCAGAGTTCTACGACACTGTCGTCCCCACACATTTCAAAGACCAATTCCTCGTCTTGATGCGAACAACTTTCGAACTTTTCCTCTTTTCACTACCAGAGTTCTACGACACTGTCGTCCCATCAAGACCAATTCCCCTTGATGCGAACAACTTTCGAACTTTTCCTCTTTTCACTAAGGTTCACGCCTGTCGTTGATTCCGAACAACTTCTTGATGCGAACAACTTTCCTCTTTTCACTATTCCCAGTTCTACGACACTGTCGTCCCCACATTTCAAGACCAATTCCTCGTCTTGATGCGAACAACTTTCGAACTTTTCCTCTTTTCACTACCAGAGTTCTACCGACACTGTCGTCCCCACACATTTCAAGACCAATTCCACGTCTTGATGCGAACAACTTTCGAACTTTTCCTCTTTTCACTACCAGTTCTACGACACTGTCGTCCCACATTTCCAAGACCAATTCCTCGTCTTGATGCGAACAACTTTCGAACTTTTCTCTTTTTCACTACCAGGTTCTACGACACTGTCGTCCTCCATTTCCAAGACCAATTCCTCGTCTTGATGCAACAACTTTCGAACTTTCCTCTTTCACTACCAGAGTTCTACGACACTGTCGTCCCCACATTTCAAGACCAATTCCACGTCTTGATGCGAACACTTTTTCCTCTTTTTGATCTACGAACAACTTTCGTCCCCACTACATTCTACCAAGACCAATTCCTCGTCTTGATGCGAACAACTTTCGAACTTTCCTCTTTTCACTACCAGTGTTCTACGACACTGTCGTCCCCACATTTCAAGACCAATTCCACGTCTTGATGCGAACAACTTTCGAACTTTTCCTCTTTTCACTACCAGAGTTCTACGACACTTTCGTCCCCACACATTTCAAGACCAATTCCTCGTCTTGATGCGAACAACTTTCGAACTTTTCCTCTTTTCACTACCAGAGTTCTACGACACTGTCGTCCCCACATTCAAGACCAATTCCTCGTCTTGATGCAACAACTTTCGAACTTTTCCTCTTTTCACTACCAAGTTCTACGACACTGTCGTCCCATTTCCAAGACCAATTCCACGTCTTGATGCGAACAACTTTCGAACTTTTCCTCTTTTCACTACCAGTGTTCTACGACACTGTCGTCCCCACATTTCAAGACCAATTCCTCGTCTTGATGCGAACAACTTTCGAACTTTTCCTCTTTTCACTACCAGAGTTCTACGACACTGTCGTCCCCACATTTCAAGACCAATTCCACGTCTTGATGCGAACAACTTTCGAACTTTTCCTTTTTTTCACTACCAGAGTTCTACGACACTGTCGTCCCCATTCATTTCAAGACCAATTCCTTTGTTTTGATGCGAACAACTTTCGAACTTTTCCTCTTTTCACTACCAGAGTTCTACGACACTCTTTCCGTCCCCACACGTTTCAAGACGAATTCCTCGTCTTGATGCGAACAACTTTCGAACTTTCCTCTTTTCACTACCAGAGTTCTACGACACTGTCGTCCCACACATTTCAAGACCAATTCCGTCTTGATGCGAACAACTTTTTCGAACTTTTCCTCTTTTCACTACCAGGTTCTACGACACTGTCGTCCCCACATTCAAGACCAATTCCTCGTCTTGATGCGAACAACTTTCGAACTTTCCTCTTTTCACTACCAGAGTTCTACGACACTGTCGTCCCACATTCCAAGACCAATTCCACGTCTTGATGCGAACAACTTTCGAACTTTTCCTCTTTTCACTACTAGAGTTCTACGACAATGTCGTCCCCACATTTCAAGACCAATTCCACGTCTTGATTTTTTCAACTTTTCCTCTTTCACTACCAGAGGTCTACGACACTGTCGTCCCAATTCAAAGACCAATTCCACGTCTTGATGCGAACAACTTTCTGAACTTTTCAAGACTTTTCACTATTTCTTTTTCTAATGAACAACTACCAGTCCCCACACATTCGTCCCCAATTTCAAGACCAATTCCTCGTCTTGATGCGATTTTTCCAACTTTTCCTCTTTTCACTACCAGAGTTCTACGACACTGTCGTCCCCACATTTCAAGACTAATTCCTCGTCTTGATGAACAACTTTCGAACTTTTCACTCTTTTCACTACCAGAGTTCTACGACACTGTCGTTTCCTCACATTTCATTACCAATTCCACGTCTTGATGCGGGCAACAACTTTCACTTTTCCTTTTTCACTACCAGGTTTCTACGACACTGTCGTCCCCATTACACATTCCAAGACCAATTCCACGTCTTGATGCGAACAACTTTCGAACTTTTCCTTTTTCACTACCAGTGTTCTACAAGTTTTCGTCCCATTTCCAAGACCAATTCCTCGTCTTGATGCGAACAACTTTCAGAACTTTTTTCCTCTTTTCACTACCAAGACCAGTTCTAAGACACTTTCGTCTCCACCTCATTTTCAAAATCAATTCCACTGTCTTGATGCGAACTTGAACTTTTCAGACTTTTCCTCTTTTTCACTACCAGGAGTTCTGCACTGTCGTCCCCACATTCCAAGACCAATTCCTCGTCTTGATGCGCAATTCCTTTCGAACTTTTCCTCTTTTCACTACCAGAGTTCTACGACACTGTCGTCCCCACATTTCAAGACCAATTCCACGTCTTGATGCGAACAACTTTCGAACTTTTCCTCTTTTCACTACCAGATCTCTACGACACACTGTCGTCCCACACTATTCCAAGACCAATTCCTCGTCTTGATTAAACAACTTTCGAACTTTTCCTTTTTCACTACCAGTGTTCTACGACACTGTCGTCCCCACACATTTCAAGACCAATTCCACGTCTTGATGCGACAACTTTCGAACTTTTCCTCTTTCACTACCAGAGTTCCCAATTCGTATTCTGTCGTCCCACACATTTCAAAAGACCAATTCCTCGTCTTGATGCGAACAACTTTCGAACTTTTCCTCTTTTCACTACCAGAGTTCTACGACACTGTCGTCCCCACACATTTCCAAGACCAATTCCGTCGTCTTGATGCGAACAACTTTCGAAATTTTCCTCTTTTCACTACCAGGGGTTCACGACACTGTCGTCCCCAGATTTCAAGACAATTCCACGTCTTGATGTCGAACCAACTTTTCGAAACTTTTCCTCTTTCACTACCCATTTCTACGAAACTGTCGTCCCCACACATTTCCAAGACCAATTCCACGTCTTGATGCGAACATTTCGAACTTTTCCTCTTTTCACTACCGAGTTCTAAGACACTGTCGTCCCAATATTTCAAGACCAATTCCTCGTCTTGATGCGAACAACTTTCGAACTTTTCTTTTCACCACCAGGTTCAACGTAGTGTCGTCCCCACATTTCAAGACCAATTCCTCGTCTTGATCGAACAACTTTCGAACTTTTCCTCTTTTTCACTACCAGTTCTTAAACTTTCGAAAACACATTCAAGACCGTTCCCGTCTTGATGCGAACAACTTTCATACTTTTTCTCTTTCACTATTTGAGAGTTCTACGACACTGTCGTCCCCAACATTCAGACCAATTCCTCTTGTCTTGATGCGAACAACTTTCGAACTTTTCCTTTTTTCACTACCAGGTTCTACGACACTGTCGTCCTCACACCATTTTCTTGCTTCCAATTCCTTTTCTTGATGCGAACAACTTTCGTCCCCAACTTTTTCCTCTTTTCACTACCAGAGTTCTACGACACTGTCGTCCCCATTTCAAGACCAATTCCTTTTCCAAGACCAATTTTCCTCCTCTTGACACTGTCGTCCAACTTTCAGTTTTTTTCCTCTTTTTCTTTCGAACTTTTCCTTTTCGAGGACACTGTCGTCCCCACACATTTCAAGACCAATTCCACGTCTTGATGCGAACAACTTTCGAACTTTTCCTCTTTCACTACCAGATTCTACGACACTGTCGTCCCCACACATTCCAAGACCAATTCCTCGTCTTGATGCGAACAACTTTCGAACTTTTCCTCTTTTCACTACCAAGTTCTACAGCATTCTACCAATTTACTGTCGTTTCCTTTTCCTTTTTCACAAGACCACACTGTCGTCCCCACATTTCAGACCAATTCGTCTTGATGCGAACAACTTTCAGACTTTTCTCTTTTTCACTACCAGAGTTCTACGACACTGTCGTCCCCACACATTTCAAGACCAATTCCTCGTCTTGATGCGAACAACTTTCGAACTTTTCCTTTTCACTACCAGAGTTCTCGACACTGTCGTCCCCACATTTCCAAAGACCAATTCCACGTCTTGATGCGAACAACTTTCGAACTTTTCCTCTTCCCCCAGAGTTCTACGACACTGTCGTCCCCACAGATTCAAAGACCAATTCCACGTCTTGATGCGAACAACTTTCGAACTTTTCCTCTTTTCACTACCAGAGTTCTACGACACTGTCGTCCCCACACCTTTCAAGACCAATTCCTCGTCTTGATGCGAACAACTTTCGAACTTTTCCTCTTTTCACTACCAGAGTTCTACGACACTGTCGTCCCCACAATTTCCAAGACCAATTCCACGTCTTGATGCGAACAACTTTCGAACTTTTCCTCTTTTCACTACCAGAGTTCTGCGACACTGTCGTCCCACACACGCACAAGACCAATTCCTCGTCTTGATGCGAACAACTTTCGAACTTTTCCTCTTTTCACTACCGAGTTCTACGACACTGTCGTCCCCCACATTCCAAGACCAATTCCACGTCTTGATGCGCGAACAACTTTCCTTTTTTCCTCTTTTCACTACCAGAGTTCTACGACACTGTCGTCCCACACATTCCAAGACCAATTCCACGTCTTGATGCGAACAACTTTCGAACTTTTCCTCTTTTCACTACCAGAGTTCTACGACACTGTCGTCCCCACACATTTCAAATGACCAATTCCACGTCTTGATGCGAACAACTTTCGAACTTTTCCTCTTTTCACTACCAGAGTTCTACGACACTGTCGTCCCCACACATTCAAGACCAATTCCTCGTCTTTCACTATTACTTTTCGAACTTTTCCTTTTTCACTACCAGAGTTCTACGACACTGTCGTCCCCACAATTTCCTTTCCAATTCCACGTCTTGATGCGAACAACTTTCGAACTTTTTCTTTCACTACCAGGTTCTGGTAACACTGTCAATACATTTCAAGACCAATTCCTCGTCCCTAATAACAACTTTCACTTTTCTCTTTCGTACCAGAGTTCTGCGACACTGTCGTCCCACATTTCAAGATCAATTCCACAAACTTTTCCTCTTTCACTACACTTTTCTACCACGACACTGTCGTCCCCAAATTTCAAGACCAATTCCTCGTCTTGATGCCAACTTTTTTTCCTCTTTTCACTACCAGTTTCTACGACACTGTCGTCCCCACATTTCCAAGACCAATTCCTCGTCTTGATGAGAACAACTTTCCTTTTTCCTCTTTTTCACTACCAATTTTCTACGACACTGTCGTCCCCACTTCACTTTCCTTTTCCAATTCCACGTCTTTCATGCGAACAACTTTCGAACTTTTCCTCTTTTCACTACCAGAGTTCTGCGACACTGTCGTCCCCACACATTTCCAGACCAATTCCTCGTCTTGATGCGAACAACTTTCGAACTTTTCCTTTTTTACTACCAGAGTTCTCTTCCTGTCGTCCACATCATTTCCAAGACCAATTTCGTCTTTGATGCGAACAACTTTCGAACTTTTCACCTTTTTTTTTCACTACCAGAGTTCTACGACACTGTCGTCCCACATTTTTTCCCGACTTGATGCGGAACAACTTTCGAACTTTTCCTCTTTTCACTACCAGAGTTCTACGACACTGTCGTCCCACACATTTCAAGACCAATTCCTCGTCTTGATGCGAACAACTTTCGAACTTTTCCTCTTTTCACTACCAGAGTTCTACGACACTGTCGTCCCCACACATTTCAAAGACCAATTCCTCGTCTTGATGCGAACAACTTTCGAACTTTTCCTCTTTTCACTACCAGAGTTCTACGACACTGTCGTCCCACATTTCAAGACCAATTCCACGTCTTGATGCGAACAACTTTCGAACTTTCCTCTTTCACTACGAACACACTTCGTCCCCACATTCAAGACCAATTCCTCGTCTTGATGCGAACAACTTTCGAACTTTCCTCTTTTTTCAGACCAGTGTTCTACGACACTGTCGTCCCCACCACATTTCCAAGACCAATTCCACGTCTTGATGCGAACAACTTTCGAACTTTTCCTCTTTTCACTACCAGAGTTCTACGACACTGTCTGTCCCCCCCACATTTCAAAGACCAATTCCTCGTCTTGATGCGAACAACTTTCGAACTTTTTCCTCTTTTTCACTTCTACCAGAGTTCCCCACGACCAATTCCACGACACTGCGAACAACTTTCGAACTTTTCCAAGACCCCCATTTCAAGACCAATTCCTCGTCTTGATGCGAACAACTTTCGAACTTTTCCTCTTTTCACTACCAGAGTTCTACATTTGACACTGTCGTCCCCAAATTTCAGACCAATTCCACGTCTTTGATGCGAACAACTTTCGAACTTTTTTTTCCTCTTTTTCACGAAGGTTCTACAACACTGTCGTCCCACATTTCCAAGACTGATTCCTCGTCTTTGATGCGAACAACAGAACTTTTCCTCTTTTCACTCCGTTCTACGGACACCGTCCCCACATTTCAAGACCAATTCCTCGTCTTGATGCGAACAACTTTCGAACTTTCCTCTTTTCACTACCGGAGTTCTACGACACTGTCGTCCCACATTTTTCCAACCAATTCCTCGTCTTGATGAGTTTCAACTTTCCAAATTTTCAAATTTCACTACCAAGTTCTACGACACTGTCGTCCCCACATTTCCATAACCAATTCCTCGTCTTGATGCGAACAACTTTCGAACTTTTCTTTTCCTATTTCTCAACTGTCGTCCTCACCAGAATTCGTCTTGGGAACTCCTCGTCCCCACAAAAACGTCCCCCACCAAAACCAATTCCGTCTTTGATGCGACAAATTTCGAACTTTTCTTTTCACTACCAGGAGTTCACGGACACTGTCGTCCCCTAAGATTCCAAGATCAATTCCTCCGTCTTGAATTAACAACTTTCGAACTTTTCCTTTTCACTAAGAGAGAATTCTACGACAGTGGATCGTCCCACACATTCAAGACCAATTCCAGGTCTTGGTGAAACAACTTTCGAACGTTTCCTCTTTCACTACAAGAGTTCTACGACACTGTCGTCTTGGTTTCGATAGAATTCTACGAAGTCGTCAATTCCAGACCAATTCCACGCGAACAACTTTCGAGATTTTCCGCCTTTTCACTACCAGGTTCTACGACACTGTCGTCCCCACACATTTCTCATCCGACCAATTCCTCGTCTTTATAGAACAGACATGGCGAGGCAACTCTCGGCAGTGGAAAGTGACTGGCGACCTGCCGATCCCACCACATTCCATTGCCAATTTCCGTCTTGATTTTTAATAACTTTCGAACTTTTTCATCTTTTCTGCAGAGTTCTACGACCTGTCGTCCCCACACATTTCCAAGACCATTCCTCGTCTTGATTGGAACAACTTTCGAACTTTCCTCTTTTCACTACCGGAGTTCTACGACACTGTCGTCCCCTACACATTCCCAAGACCAATTCCACGTCTTGATGCGAACAACTTTCGAACTTTTCCTCTTTTCACTACCAGAGTTCTACGACCTCGTCCTCCCTCATTTTCCAGACTGGTTCCACCTCTTGGATGCAACAACTTTCGAACTTTTCCTCTTTTCACTACCAGAGTTCTACGACACTGTCAATCCCCACACATTCAAGACCAATTCCACGTCTTGAGTGAACAATCAGAACTTTCCTCTTTTCACTAGTTCTACGAGTACTCTCCCCACATTTCCAAGACACCACGTCTTGTGCGAACAACTTTCGAACTTTCCTCTTTTCATCAATAGAGTTCTACGACACTGTCGTCCTCAAAGACCAATTCCACGTCTTGATGCGAACAACTTTCGAACTTTTCCTCTTTCACTACCAGGTTCTACGACACTGTCGTCCCCACACATTCAAGACCAATTCCTCGTCTTGATGCGAACAACTTTTCAACTTTTCCTCTTTCACTACCAGAGTTCTACGACACTGTCGTCCCCCACATTCAAGACCAATTCCGTCTTGATGCGAACAACTTTCGAACTTTTCCTCTTTTCACTACCAAGTTCAACGACACTGTCGTCCTCACACATTCAAGACCAATTCCTCGTCTTGATGCGAACAACTTTCGAACTTTTCCTCTTTTCACTACCAGAGTTCTACGACACTGTCGTCCCCACATTCCAAGACCAATTCCTCGTCTTGAGCCGAACAACTTTCGAACTTTCCTCTTTCACTACCAGGTTCTACGACACTGTCGTCCCACACTTTTTAAGACCAATTTCTTCTTGATGCGAACAACTTTTCACCACTTTCGACACTGTCGTCCCTACTACCAAGACTTCTACGACACTGTCGTCCCCACATTCCCAAGACCAATTCCGACCACATCTTGATGCGAACAACTTTTCGAACTTTTCCTCTTTTCACTACCAGAGTTCTACGACACTGTCGTCCTCACATTCAAGACCAATTCGTCTTGATGCGAACAACTTTCGAACTTTTCCTCTTTTCACTACCAGAGTTCTACGACACACTGTCGTCCCCACATTTCCAGACCAATTCCACGTCTGATGCGAACAATTCGAACTTTTCCTCTTTTCACTACCAGAGTTCTACGACACTGTCGTCCCCATACATTTCCAAGACCAATTCCGTCTTGATGCGAACAACTTTCGAACTTTTCTCTTTTCACTACCAGAGTTCTACGACACTGTCGTCCCCACACATTTCCAAGACCAATTCCGTCTTGATGCGAACAACTTTCGAACTTTTCCTCTTTTCACTACCAGAGTTCTACGACACTGTCGTCCCCACACACCAATTCAAGACCAATTCCTCGTCTTGATGCGAACAACTTCGAACTTTTCCTCTTTTCACTACCAGAGTTCTACGACACTGTCGTCCCACACCCCAAGATTTCAATTTCCAAGAACCAATTTCCCTTTTCGTCTTGATGTCGAACAACTTTCTTGAACTTTCCTTTTCTTTTCACTACCAGAGTTCTACGACACTGTCGTCCCCACATTCATTTCAAGACCAATTCCGTCTTGATGCGAACAACTTTCGAAATTTTCTCCTCTTTCACTACCAGAGTTCTACGACACTGTCGTCCCACACATTTCAAGACCAATTCCACGTCTTGATGCGAACAACTTTCGAACTTTTCCTCTTTTCACTACCAGAGTTCTACGACACTGTCGTCCCCACACATTTCCAAGACCAATTCCTCGTCTTGATGCGATGCTTTCGAACTTTTTCCTTTTTCACTACCAGAGTTCTACGACACTGTCGTCCCCACACATTTCAAGACCAATTCCTCGTCTTGATGCGAACAACTTTCGAACTTTCCTCTCTTTCACTACCAGAGTTCTACGACACTGTCGTCCCGAACTTTTCCTCTTTTTCACTACCAGAGTTCCAAGACCCCCAATTTCCCCCAAGACGTCTTGATGCGAACAACTTTCGAACTTTTCCTCTTTTCACTACCAGAGTTCTACGACACTGTCGTCCCCACACATTTCCAAGACCAATTCCTCGTCTTGATGCGAACAACTTTCGAACTTTTCCTCTTTTCACTACCAGAGTTCTACGACACTGTCGTCCCCACACATTTCCAAGACCAATTCCACGTCTTGATGCGAACAACTTTCGAACTTTTCCTCTTTTCACTACCAGAGTTCTACGACACTGTCGACCCAACACATTTCCAAGACCAATTCCACGTCTTGATGCGAACAACTTTCGAACTTTTGATTCCCTCTTTCACTACCAGAGTTCTACGACACTGTCGTCCCCACATTCCAAGACCAATTCTCGTCTTGATGCGAACAACTTTCGAACTTTCCTCTTTTCACTACCGGAGTTCCGAAGTCGTCCCCACATTCCAAAGACCAATTCCACGTCTTGATGCGAACAACTTTCGAACTTTTCCTCTTTTCACTACCAGAGTTCAACGTTCTACGACACTGTCGATCCAACTTCACATTTCCAAGACCAATTCCACGTCTTTGATGCGAACAACTTTCGAACTTTTCCTCTTTTCACTACTAGAGTTCTACGACACTGTCGTCCCCACACATTCAAAGACCAATTCCACGTCTTGATGCGAACAACTTTCGAACTTTTCCTCTTTTCACTACCAGAGTTCTACGACACTGTCGTCCCACATTCAAGACCAATTCCACGTCTTGATGCGAACAACTTTCGAACTTTTCCTCTTTTCACTACCAGAGTTCTACGACACTGTCGTCCTCACACATTTCCAAGACCAATTCCTCGTCTTGATGCTACGAACAACTTTCGAACTTTTCTTTTCTCTTTCACTACCAGAGTTCTACGACACTGTCGTCCCCACACATTTCCAAGATCAATTCCGTCTTGATGCGAACAACTTTCGAACTTTTCCTCTTTCACTACCAGAGTTCTACGACACTGTCGTCCCCACACATTTCCAAGACCAATTCCTCGTCTTGATGCGAACAACTTTCGAACTTTTTCCTCTTTTCACTACCAGAGTTCTACGACACTGTCGTCCCCATCCCACATTCCAAGACCAATTCCTCGTCTTGATGCGAACAACTTTCGAACTTTTCCTCTTTTTTCACTACCAGGGAGTTCTACGGCCACTGTCGTCCCCACACATTTCCCAAGACCAATTCCACGTCTTGATGCGAACAACTCGTTTTTCCTCTTTTTCACTACCAGAGTTCTACGACACTGTCGTCCCCACATTTCAAGACCAATTCCACGTCTTGATGCAGACAACTTTCGAACTTTTCCTCTTTTCACTACCAGTGTTCTACGACATGTCGTCACACATTTCAAGACCAATTTCCTCGTCTTGATGCGAACAACTTTTCGAACTTTCCTCTTTTTCACTACCAGGTTCTACGACACTGTCGTCCCCACATTTCAAAACCAATTCCACGTCTTGATGCGAACGAACAACTTCTACGACACTTTCCCCACACATTTCTTTCCTCCAGTTTCTACGACACTGTCGTCCCCAACAACTTTCGAACAACGACTTTTCCTCTTTTCTACCAGAGTTCTACGACACTGTCGTCCCCACATTTCAAGACCAATTCCACGTCTTGATGCGAACAACTCAGACTTTTCCTCTTTTCACTACAGAGTTCTGTGCTGTCGTCCCACATTCCAAGACCGTTCCTCGTCTTGATGCGAACAACTTTCGAACTTTTCCTCTTTTCACTACAGGTTCTGCGACACTGTCGTCCCCATTTCAAGACCAATTCCGTCTTGATGCGAACAACTTTCGAACTTTTCCTCTTTTCACTACTGAAGTTCTACGACACTGTGACCCCCACATTTCCACGACAATTCCACGTCTTGATGCGAACAACTTTCAGTACCCTATTTTCCCTACCAAGGTTCTACACGACACTGTCGTCCCCACATTTCGAACCAATTCCTCGTCTTATTCCGGTGCGAACAACTTTTCCCTCTTTTCCCACTACCAGTGTTCTGCGACACTGTCGTCCCCACACATTTCAAGACCAATTCACCTCGTCTTGATGCGAACGCTTTCAGACTTTTCCTCTTTTCACTACCAGAGTTCTACGACACTGTCGTCCTCACACATTCCAAGATCAATTCCTCGTCTTGATGCGAACAACTCGAACTTTTTCCTCTTTTCACTACCAGGTTCTACGACACTGTCGTCCTCACATTTCAAGATCCAATTCCTCATCTTGATGCGAACAACTTTTCAGACTTTTCCTCTTTTCACTGCCAGGTTCTACGACACTGTCGTCCCCACATTTCAAGACAAATTCCACGTCTTGATGCGAACAACTTTCGAACTTTTTCTCTTTTTCACTACCAAGTTCTACGACACTGTCGTCCCCACATTCAAGACCAATTCCTCGTCTTGATGCAGAACAACTTTCGAACTTTCCTCTTTTCACTACCAGAGGTCTCGACACTGTCGTCCCCACACCAAGACCTTGGGTAGAACAAATTTCGAACATTTCCTCCTCTTTTCACTACCAGAGGTCTACGACACTGTCGTCCCCATTATTTCCAAGACCAATTTTTCTTGATGAGAACAACCGAACTTTTCCTTTTTCACTACCAGAGTTCTACGACACTGTCGTCCCCACACATTTCAAGACCAATTCCACGTCTTGATGCGAACAACTTTCGAACTTTTCCTTTTTCACTACCAGTGTTCTACGACACTGTCGTCCTCACACATTCCAAGAACAATTCCTCGTCTGATGCGAACAACTTTCCAGAACCTCTTTTCACTCTATTCACTACACATTCCAAGACCAATTCCACGTCTTGATGCGAACAACTTTCGAACTTTTCCTCTTTTCAAGTCCCAACATTCCTTCGTCTTGATGCGAACAACTTTCGAACTTTTCCTCTTTCCACTACCAGAGTTCTACGACACTGTCGTCCCCATACATTTCCAAGAACAATTCCTCGTCTTGGATTACGTGAATCTTTCGAACTTTTCTCTTTCACTATTCACTACTAGAGTTCCTCGTCGACACTTTCGAACTTTCTCTTTTCACTACCAGAGATTTCTACGACACTGTCGTCCCATTCCAAGACCAATTCCACGTGTTGATGCGAACAACTTTCGAACTTTTCTTCTTTTCACTACCAGAGTTCTACATTTACCGTCGTCACCATGCCTCAAAGAACAATTCCTCGTCTTGATGCGAATAACTTTCCGAACTTTTCCTCTTTTTCACTACCAGAGTTCTACGACACTGTCGTCCCCATTTCAGACCAATTCCCGTCTTGATGCGAACAAATTTCGAACCCTCTTTTCACCAGATGCGAAATAACATTTTCGAACTTCAATTCCGTCTTTCAACTTTTCCAGAGTTCTACCAGACACCTGTCGTCCCCACATTTCCAAGAACACCGTCTTGATGCAACAACTTCGAACTTTTCCTCATTTCACTACCAGAAATTCTAATACGACACTGTCGTCCCCATTACATTCCAAGACCAATTCCTCGTCTTGATGCGATCAACTTTCGAACTTTCCTCTATTTCACTATCAGGAGTTCTACGACACTGTCGTCCCCACACATTTCAAGGCTAATTCCACGTCTTGATGCGAACAACTTTCGAACTTTTCCTCTTTTCACTACCAGAGTTCTACCGACACTGTCGTCCCCACACATTTCGACCAATTCCACGTCTTGATGCGAAATAACTTTCCAGAAATTTTCCTATTTTCACTACCAGAGTTCTACGACACTGTGATCCCACACATTTTCAAAACCAGTTCCTCGCCTTGATGCGAACAACTTTCGAACTTTTCACTTTTTCACTACCAGAGTTCTACGACACTGTCGTCCCCAATTTCAAGACCAATTCCGTCTTGATGCGAACTTTCGAACTTTTCCTCTTTTTCACTACCAGAGTTCTACGACACTGTCGTCCCCACATTTCAAGAACAATTCCTCGTCTTGATGCGAACAACTTTCCGAACTTTTCCTCTTTTCACTACCAGAGTTCTACGACACTGTCGACCAACACATTTCAAGACCAATTCCACGATCTTGATGCGAACAAGCTTTCGAACTTTTCCTCTTTCACTACAGAGGTCCCCATTACTGTCGTCCCCACACATTCAAGACTAATTTCCCCATCTTGATGGGGAGCAACTTTCGAACTTTTCCTCTTTTCTACCTACCAGTGTTCACGACACTGTCGTCCCCACATTTCCAAGACCAGTTTACCTCCTCTTGATGGGAGCAACCGTTGCTGGGTCTTTTCCTCTTTCCTGCCAGGGTCTACGACACTGTCGTCCCCACATTTCAAGACCAATTCCTCCTCTTGATGCGACAACTTTCGAACTTTTCCTCTTTTCACTACCAGGTTCTACGACACTGTCGTCCCCACACATTCAGATGAATTTCTCCTCTGCCAGTGCGAACAACGCGAACTTTTCCTCTTTCACTGCCAGGTTTACGACACTGTCGTCCCACACATTTCAAGACGATTTTCCTCTTTTTTCGAACTTTTCCTCTTTTCACCAGAGTTCTCACGCACTTTTTTCCCCACACATTTCAAGACCAATTCCACGTCCCTGCACGCCTTTTTTTCCTCTTTTCACTACCAGGAGTTCACGTCCCCATTCCCTCCTCTTGACGCTTTCGAACTTTTCCTCTTTTCAACCAGGTTCACCCTCACTGTCGTCCCACACATTTCACCAATTCATGCCAACTTTCGTTTTTCTCTTTCCTGCTTTCACCCATTCTTCCCAGTGAACACGCTTTCGAACTTTCCTCTTTTCACTCCAGGGTCCTCCAATCCCACACATTTTCAAGACTCCACGTCTTTTCACCCTTTCCTCCTTCACGTACCAGTGTTCTACGACACTTTCCCCACCCATTTCCAAGACCAATTCCTCCTCTTACGCTTTTTTCCTCTTTTCACTACCAAAGAGTCCTCCTCACGCCTCGTTTTTCTCCTTTGACTCATTCAACTTTCGAACTTTTTCCTCTTTTCACTTTTCTCGACACTGTCGTCCCCATTCAAGACAATTCCTCCCTCATCGCATTTTTTCTCTTTTCACTACCATTCTGTCGTCCCGCATTTCAAGACCAATTCCCGTCTTGATGCACCCATTCCTCTTTTTCATACAGAGTTCTTTTTTCAAGACCGATTTCAATGATTCTCCAACTTTCGCCTTTTTCTTTTTCTCCATTTCTACGACACTGTCGTCCCCATTCAAGACTAATTCCACGTCTTGATGGGAACCATTCCACGTCTTGATGCGAACAAAGACTTCTTGATGCGAACAACTTTTTCCTCTTTTTTCACTACCAGTGTTCTACGACACTGTCGTCCCCACACCATTTCAAACAACTTTCGACCACCACTGTCGTCTTTCAAGATGTCTTGAAACAACTTTCGAACTTTTCTCCTCTTTTCACTACCAGAGTTCTACGAGTCGTCCCCACACATTTCCGTTCAATTCCACGTCTTGATGCGAACAACTTTCGTTTTCCTCTTTCACTACCAGTGTTCTACGACAAGACCAATTCCACACTTGATGCAAGACCAATTCGTCTTGATGCGAACAACTTTCGAACTTTTCCTCTTTTCATTACCAGAGTTCTACGACACTGTCGTCCCACACATTTCAAGACCAATTCCACGTCTTGATGCGAACAACTTTCGAACTTTTCCTCTTTTCACTACTCAGAGTTCTAATGACACTGTCGTCCCCACACATTTCCAAGACCAATTCCACGTCTTGATGCGAACAACTTTCGAACTTTTTTCCTCTTTCACTACCAGAGTTCTACGACACTGTCGTCCTCACACATTTCCAAGACCAATTCCGTCTTGATGCGAACAACTTTCGAACTTTTCCTCTTTTCACTACCAGAGTTCTACGACACAGTCGTCCCCACACATTCGTCCCCTACTTCCAAGACCAATTCCACGTCTTGATTCGAAATAACTTTCGAACTTTTCCTCTTTCACTACCAGAGTTCTACGACACTGTCGTCCCCACACATTTCCAAGACCAATTCTCGTCTTGATGCGAACAACTTTCGAACTTTTCCCTCTTTCACTACCAGAGCTCCCACGACACTGTCGTCCCCATTACATTTCCAAGACCAATTCCACGTCTTGATGCGAACAACTTTCGAACTTTTCCTCTTTTCACTACTAGAGTTCAACGACACTGTCGTCCTCACATTTCCAAGATCAATTCTCGTCTTGATGCGAACAACTTTCGAACTTTTCCTCTTTCACTACCAGAGTTCTACGACACTGTCGTCCCCACACATTTCCAAGACCAATTCCTCGTCTTGAGCCGAACAACTTTCGAACTTTTTCCTCTTTCACTACCAGAGTTCTACGACACTGTCGTCCCCATATTCGTCCCCATGCGAACAACTTCGAACTTTTCCTCTTTCAAGACGAATTCCCCACACATTTCGTCTTTGATGTTGAACGAACTGTCGAACTTTTCTTGATGCTCGAACTTTTCACTACCAGAGTTCTACGACACTGTCGTCCCACACATTTCCAAGACCAATTCCACGTCTTGATGCGAACAACTTTCGAACTTTTTCTTCTTTTCACTACCAGAGTTCTACGACACTGTCGTCCCCACATTTCCAAGACCAACCTTCCAAGACCGAATTTTCCTCTTTTCATCGTCTACGACACTGTCGTCCCCTAACAACTTTCAATTTTTCCAAATCTTTTCACTTTCACAGAGTTCTATGACACTGTCGTCCCACACATTTCCAAGACCAATTCCTATCGTCTTGATGGAACAACTTTCGAACTTTTCCTCTTTCACTACCAGAGTTCTACGACACTGTCGTCCCACACATTTCCAAGAACAACAATTCCTCGTCTTGACCAATTCACGTCTTGATGCGAACAACTTTCGAACTTTCCTCTTTTCACTACCAGAGTTCTACGACACTGTCGTCCCCTATTACATTCCAAGACCCAATTCCTCGTCTTGGTGCGAACAACTTTCGAACTTTTCCTCTTTTCACTACCAGAGTTCGACGACACTGTCGTCCCCACATTTCAAGACCAATTCCTCGTCTTGATGCGAACAACTTTCAGACTTTCCTCTTTTCACTACCAGACATTCTACGTCTTGGTCGAAAACAACTTTCGTTTCCCTTTTCACTGGGGTTCTGACACTGTCGTCAAGACCAATTCCTCGTCTTGATGCGAACAACTTTCGAACTTTTCCTCTTTTCACTACCAGAGTTCTACGACACTGTCGTTTCACCATTTCAAGACCAATTCCTCACGAACAACTTTCGAACTTTTTTTCTTTTTCACTACCGGAGTTCCGGCATTCTGTCGTCCCCACACCAAGATGAATTCCACGTTTTTCCCCCTCTTCACTCATTCCCTCCCTGCATTTTTCCTTTCACTCATTCCCTCCTCATGCCTTTTCTCTCTCACCCATTCCTCTCACGCTTTTCTCTTTCACTTATTCCTCCTCACGCCTTTTTTTTCTCTCAATTCTATCTCCTCACGCCTTTTTTTTCTTTTCACCATTCCTCTCTCTCTTCACTCATTAATTTCACGATTTTCTTTTCCCATTTAGAACTCCATTCCCCACGTATTTTTCTCTCTCTTCACTCATTCCTCCTGCCGCTTTTTCCTCTTTTTCACTTAATTCTCCTCACTTTTTCTCTTCTTTCTACCCATCCCCACGCTTTTTTTTTTTTTTTTTTCCTCTTTTCACTCATTCCTCTCACGCATTTTTCTCTTTCCCACATTCCAAGACCAGTTCCCGTCTTTGTGCGAACAACTCGAACTTTCCTCTTTTCACTACCAGGTTCTACGACACTGTCGTCCCACCACATTTCCAAGACCAATTCCTCTTCCTCTTGATGCGAACAACTTTCAGACTTTTCCTCTTTCACTGCAGTTACGACACTGTCGTCCTCCCCATTTCAAGTTCAATTCCTCGTCTTGATGCGAACAACTTTTTCTCTTTTCACTGCACCAGAGTTCACCGACACTGTCGTCCCCATTCCAAGACCAATTCCTCGTCTTGATGCGAACAACTTTCGAACTTTTCCTCTTTTCACTACCAGGTTCGACGACAGCCTGCTCGTCCCCACATTTCCAAGACCAATTCCTCGTCTTGATGCGAACAACTTTTCAGACTTTTCCTCTTTTCACTACCAGAGTTCTACGACACTGTCGTCCCCACATTTCTCCATTCCATTCCTCCTCAGCTTTCAGACCCTTTTTCACTACCAGAGTTCCTACGACACTGTCGTCCCTTTCCTCACGCTTTCCACGTCTCTTTGCGAACAACCCTCAGAAATTTTCCTATTTTCACTCATCCTTCTACGACACTGTCGTCCCACCCATTCTCCCCTCACCAATTCCTCGCCCAGCACTCCATTTCCTCCTCACGCTTTTCACTCTTTTCACTACCCTCCTTCTACGACACTGTCGTCCCTCATTCCCTCCTTACGCAATTCCTCTTTTACTCATTCCTTTCAGACTTTTCCTCTTTTCACTCATTCCCTTCTCACACATTTTCCCCTTTCCTCATTCCCTCCTCACGCATTTTCTCTCTTTTCACTCATTCCCTCCTCCGCATTTCTCTCTCACCCTGTCCTCCCACATTTTCAAAGACCAATTTCCTCCCTCCTCGCCTTTTCTCCTTTTCGAACATTTCCTCCTTTCACTACCAGTTTTCTCTCACTGTCGTCCCCTCCTTTCCAAGACCAATTCTCTTTCATGTGAACCTCTTTCGAACTTTTCCTCTTTTTCACTACCAGACCTCTACGACGCTTTTTCCCCTCATTTCCTCATTCCTCCTCTTGATACGCATTTTTCTCTCTTTTCCTCATTTCCTCCTTACGCTTTTTCCTATTTTCCTCATTCCCTCCTCACGCCTTTTTCGTCTTGATGCATTCAACTCCTCCTTTTCCCCTTTTCCTCATTCCCTCTACGACATTTTCGTCCTCACATTCCTCCTCCGCCAATTCCTCTCTCACCCATTCCCTTCTCACGCTTTTTCTCTTTTCAATCATTCCCTCCTCACGCACTTTCGTCCCCCCCATTTCCAAGACCAATTTTTCTCTCTTTCCTCGAACCTCTTCAACTTTTCTCTTTTCACTCATTACCTCTACGACTTTTCCCCCCTACTACATTCCTCAGACCAATTTCTCTCTCTTTCACTCATTCACCCTTCTTACTTTTTCCTCTTTTCACTGTTCCTCCTTCTCTCTCTTTCCTCATTCCCTCCCCACATTTCCCCTCCAATTCCTCATCTTGATCCTCACAACTTTCGAACTTTTCCTCTTTTTCCTACCAGAGTTCTACGACATTTTCGTCCTCACACCCATTTCTTCAGACCAATTTCTCTCTTTTCCGAATTCCCTTCAGACTTTTCCTCTTTCACTACATTCCCTCTCCGTACTGTCGTCCCCCACATTCCTCCTCACCTTTTTCTCTCTTCCTCATTCAGCTTTCGACCTTTTCCTCTTTTTTCACTACCAGAGTTCTACGGCTTTTTCTCTCCCCTCATTCCCTCCTCACCTTTTCCTCTCTTTCCTCATTCCCTTTCGAACTTTTCCCCTTTTCATTCCCCTCCTTCTACGGCGGTAGACACTGTCGTTCCCTCACATTCCAAGACCAATTCTCTCACCATTCCCTCCAACACGAACTTTTCCTCTTTTCACTCAGAGTTCCCCTCCTGTCGTCCCTAACACATTTCCAAGACCAATTCCCTCCTCAAGATTTTCTCTCAACCATTCCCTTTTCCTCCTTTTCTCCTATTTCCTCATTTCCCTCCTCACTGTCGTCCCACTCATTTCAGACCAATTCACCTCTTGATGCGAACTTTTCCCCCTTTCCTCATTTCCACCCTCAAAGCATTTCTCTCGTCCTCATTCCTCCTCCGCCTTTTTCTCCTTTTCTGATGCCTCCAACTTTCGAACTTTTCCTCTTTTTCACTCATTCCTCCTCACTCTTTTCCACACTTTCAGACCAATTCCTCGTCTTAATCTCTTTCACTTTCCCCTTTCACTCACGCATTTTTCTCCTCTTTCATTCCCTCCTTTTCAAGATTTTTCACTCATTGATGCGAACAACTTTCGAACTTTCACTCATTCCCTCCTCACGCACTGTTCCCCACACTTGCCAATTCCAGGTCTTTTGTGTTTCCTTTCTTTTCCACGTCTTTGTGTTTCTATTGTTTCCTTATGACCGAATGCCAATTCCACGTCTTTGTGGTACTGATATTTCCTTGGTTTCTACTATAAACCAAATGCCAATTCCACGTCTTGTGTTTGGTGTTATTTCCTTATGTAACCGAATGCCAATTCCACGTCTTTTGTGTTTCTGATATTTCCCTTATACCAAACCGAATGCCAATTCCACGTCCTCGTGGTTCTATTTTTTGCAAATTGAATGCCAATTATCTTTGTGTTTCTCTGTTACCGAAAACCAATTCCCACGTCTTTGTGTTTCTGTTATTTCCTTATGCAAACCGAATGCCAATTCCACGTCTTTGTGTTTCTGTTGTTTCATTATGGAAACCGAATGCCAATTCCACGTCTTTGTGTTTCTGTTATATTTCTACCAAACCAAATCCACGTCTTTTATGTTTCTATTATTTCCTTATGTAAACCGAATGACAATTCCACGTCTTTGTGTTTCTGTTATTTCCTTATGCAAACCGAATGCCAATTCCACGTCTTTGTGTTTCTGTTATTACTTCCGAATGCCAATTCCACGTCTTTGTTTCTGTTATTTCCTTTATGCAAACCGAATGCCAATTCCAGGTCTTTGTGTTTCTGTTATTTCCTTATGCAAACCGAATGCCAATTCCACGTCTTTGTGTTTCTGTTGTTTCCCTTATACCAAACCGAATGCCAATTCCACGTTTTGTGTTTCTGTTTCTACTTATGCAAACCGAATGCCAATTCCACGTCTTTGTGTTTGTGTTATTTCCTCATACAAACCGAATGCCAATTCCACGTCTTTGTGTTTTCTGTTATTTCCTTATGCAAACTGAATGCCAATTCCACGTCTTTTGTGTTTCTGTTTATTCCTTATGCAAACCGAATGCCAATTCCACGTCTTTGTGTTTCTGTTATTTCCTTATGCAAACCAAATGCCAATTCCACGTCTTTGTGTTTGTGTTATTTCCTGCAAACCGAATGCCAATTCCACGTCTTTGTGTTTCTGATTGTCTCATTATGCAAACCTGAATGCCAATTCCACGTCTTTATGTTTCTGTTATTTCCTGTAAACCTGAATGCCAATTCCACTTTGTGTTTCTATTATTTCCTTATGCAAACCGAATGCCAATTCCCCGTCTTTGTGTTTCTGTTGTCTTCTTATGCAAACCGAATGCCAATTCCACGTCTTTGTGTTTCTGTTATCTCCTTATAAAACCGAATGCCAATTCCACGTCTTTGTTTTCTGTTATTTCCTTTATGCAAAACCGAATGCCAATTCCACGTCTTTGTGTTTCTGATGTCTACATATGCAAAACCGAATGCCAATTCCACGTCTTTTTGTTTCTGTTATTTCCTTATGCAAACCGAATGCCAATTCCACGTCTTTGTTATTTGCGTTAATTTCCTTATGTAAACCGAATGCCAATTCCACGTCTTTGTGTTTCTGGTGTTTCCTTATGCAAACCGAATGCCAATTCCACGTCTTTGTGTTTCTGTTATTTCCTTTTTGCAAACCGAATGCCAATTCCACGTCTTTGTGTTTTCTGTTATTTCCTTATGTAAACCAAATGCCAATTCCACGTCTTTGTGTTTCTGTTATTTGCCTGAATAAACCGAATGCCAATTCCGTGTCTTTGTGTTTCTGTTTATTTCCTTTATGCAAACCGAATGTTCCACGTTTTTTTGTTTTCTGTTATCTTTATGCAAACCGGAATGCCAATTCCACTTTGTGTTTGTGTTTCTTGTGTCTCCAATTCCATGCAAAAACTGAATGCCAATTCAACGTCTTTGTGTTTCTGTTATTTCCTTAAACCGAATGCCAATTCCGAATGTTTCCAATTTTTCTTTATGTTTTGTGTTTGTTATCCCCGCAAACCAAATGCCAATTCCAGGTCTTTATGTTTCTGGTGTCTCCTTATGCAAACCGAATGCCAATTCCACGTCTTTGTGTTTCTATTGTTTCCTTATGCAAACCGAATGCCAATTCCACGTCTTTGTTTGTTCTGTTATTTTCTTATGCAAACCAAAATGCCAATTCCACGTCTTTGTGTTTCTGTTATCTCCTTTATGCAAACCGAATGCCAATTCAACGTCTTTGTGTTTCTGGTGTCTTCTTATGCAAACCGAATGCCAATTCCACGTCTTTACGTTTCTGTTGTTTCATTATGAAAACCGAATGCCAATTCCACGTCTTTGTGTTTCTGTTATTTCCTTATGCAAACCGAATGCCAATTCCACGTCTTTGTGTTTCTGGTGTCTCCTTATGCAAACCGAATGCCAATTCCACGTCTTTGTGTTTCTGTTGTTTCCTTATGCAAACCGAATGCCAATTCCACGTCTTTGTGTTTCTGTTATTTCCTTATGCAAACCGAATGCCAATTCCACGTCTTTGTGTTTCTGTTATTTACTTATGCAAACAGAATGCCAATTCCACGTCTTTGTTCTTTATTTCTGTTAATTTCCACTCTTATGTTTCAAAAACCGAATGCCAATTCCGTGTCTTTTTCTGTTTGTGTTATTTCCTTTTGCAAACCGAATGCCAATTCCACGTCTTTGTGTTTCTGTTATTTCCTTATGCAAACCGAATGCCAATTCCAATGTCTTTCAGTTTTTGTTTGTTTCCTTATGCAAACCGAATGCCAAATCCACGTATTTGTGTTTCTGGTGTCTCCTTATGCAAACCGAATGCCAATTCCAAGTCTTTGTCTTTCTATTATTTCCTTTTATTTGTAAACCGAATGCCAATTCCACGTCATTGTGTTTCTGGTGTCTACTTATGCAAACTGAATGCCAATTCCATGTCTTTGTGTTTGATGACTCCTTATTGCAAACCGAATGCCAATTCCACGTCTTTGTATTTCTGTTGTTTTACTTATGCAAACCGAATGCCAATTCCACGTCTTTGTGTTTCTGTTATTTCCTTATGCAAACCGAATGCCAATTCCACGTCTTTTTGTTTCTGTTATCTCCTTATGCAAACTGAATGCAAATTCCACGTCTTTGAGTTTCTGTTATTTCCTGATGCAAACCGAATGCCAATTCCACGTCCTTCAGTTTGCGTTATTTCCTCATGCAAACCGAATGTCAATTCCACGTCTTTGTGTTTCTGGTGTCCTCTTGCAAACCGAATGCCAATTCCACGTTTTGTGTTTCTTAGGTTACTTTATGCAAACCGAATGCCAATTCCACGTCATTGTGTTTCTGGTGTCTCCTTATGCTCACCGAATGCCAATTCCACTTCTTTGTGTTTCTGTTATTTTCCTTATGCAAAACCGAATGCCAATTCCACGTCTTTGTTTTCTTTTATTTACTTATGCAAACCGAATGCCAATTCCACGTCTTTGTGTTTCTGTTATTTTTTTATGCAAACCGAATGCCAATTCCATGTCTTTGTGTTTCTGTTATTTCCTTATGCAAACCGAATTTGCCAATTCCAAACGTCTTTGTTTTCTGTTGTTTCCTTATGCAAACCGAATGCCAATTCCACGTCTTTGTGTTTCTGTTATCTCCTTTTTGCAAACCGAATGCCAATTCCACGTCTTTGTGTTTCTGTTGTTCCTTATGCAAACCGAATGCCAATTCCACGTCTTTTTGTTTCTGTTGTTTCCTTATATGCAAACCGAATGCCAATTCCAAACCGAATGCCAATTTGTGTTTGTGTTTCTTTCTCCTTATGCAAACCGAATGCCAATTCACGTCTTTGTGTTTTCTGTTATTTCCTTATGCAAACCGAATGCCAATTCCACGTCTTTGTGTTTCTTTATTTCCTTATGCAAACCGAATGCCAATTCCACGTCTTTGTGTTTCTGTTATTTCCTTATGCAAACCGAATGCCAATTCCACGTCTTTTGTGTTTCTGTTATTTCCTTATGCAAACCGAATGCCAATTCCACGTCTTTGTGTTTCTATTGTCTTTATTATGCAAACCGAATGCCAATTCCACGTCTTTGTGTTTGTTGTCTCCTTATGCAAACCGAATGCCAATTCCACGTCTTTGTGTTTCTGTTATTTCCTTATGCAAACCAAATGCCAATTCCACGTCTTTGTGTTTCTGTTATTTCCTCATGCAAACCGAATGCCAATTCCACTTCTTTGTGTTTCTTATTTCCTTCTTTCAAACTGTTTCGTTATTTGTGTTTTGTTACCGAATGCCAATTCCAAGTCTTTGTCTTTTCTGTTATTTCCTTATGCAAACCGAATGCCAATTCCACGTCATTGTGTTTCTGGTGTCTTCTTATGCAAACCGAATGCCAATTCCACGTCTTTGTGTTTCTGTTATTTCCTTATGCAAACCGAATGCCAATTCCACGTCTTTGTGTTTCTGGTGTCTCCTTATGCAAAAACCGAATGCCAATTCCACGTCTTTTGTGTTTCTATTGTTTCCTTATGCAAACCGAATGCCAATTCCACGTCTTTGTCTTTCTGTTTCTTATGCAAACCAAATTTCCGTCTTTGTGTTTCAAAACTCCTTAAATGCCAATTCCACGTCTTTGTGTTTCTGTTATTTCCTTATGCAAACCGAATGCCAATTCCACGTCTTTGTGTTTCTGTTGTCTTCTTATGCAAACCGAATGCCAATTCCACGTCTTTGTGTTTCTGTTGTTTCCTTATGCAAACCGAATGCCAATTCCACGTCTTTGTGTTTCTGTTATTTCCTTATGCAAACCGAATGCCAATTCCACGTCTTTGTGTTTCTGTTGTCTCCTTATGCAAACCGAATGCCAATTCCACGTCTTTGTGTTTCTGTTGTTTCCTTAAACCAAATGCAAACCGAATGCCAATTCCAAACCGAATCCAATTCCACGTCTTTGTGTTTCTGTTGTTTTATGCAAACCGAATGCCAATTCCACGTCTTTGTGTTTCTGTTATTTACTTATGCAAACCGAATGCCAATTCCACGTCTTTGTGTTTTTGTTGTTTCCTTATGCAAACCGAATGCCAATTCCACGTCTTTGTCTTTTCTGTTATCTCTTTTATGCAAAACCGAATGCCAATTCCACGTCTTTGTGTTTCTGGTGTTTCCTTATGCAAACCGAATGCCAATTCCACGTCTTTGTGTTTCTGTTGTTTCCTTATGGAAACCGAATGCCAATTCCACGTCTTTGTGTTTCTGGTGTCTCCTTATGCAAACCGAATGCCAATTCCACGTCTTTGTGTTTCTGTTGTCTCCTTATGCAAACCGAATGCCAATTCCACGTCTTTGTGTTTCTGTTGTTTTCTTATGCAAACCGAATGCCAATTCCACGTCTTTGTGTTTCTTATTTCCTTATGCAAACCGAATGCCAATTCCACGTCTTTGTGTTTCTGGTGTCAAACCGAATGCCAATTCCACGTCTTTGTGTTTCTGTTATTTCCTTATGCAAACCGAATGCCAATTCCACGTCTTTGTGTTTCTGTTATTTCCTGATAAACCGAATGCCAATTCCATGTCTTTGTGTTTCTGTTATCTCCTTTATGCAAACCGAATGCCAATTCCACGTCTTTTGTTTCTGTTATTTCTTCTTATGCAAACCGAATGCCAATTCCACGTCTTTGTGTTTCTGTTATTTTCCTTCATGCAAACCGAATGCCAATTCCAAGTCTTTGTGTTTCTGTTATATTTGTAAACCGAATGCCAATTCCACGTCTTTGTGTTTCTGTTGTTTAATTATGCAAACCGAATGCCAATTCCACGTCTTTGTGTTTGTGGGGTTTCCTTATGCAAAACCGAATGCCAATTCCACGTCTTTGTGTTTCTGGTGTTTCCTTATGCAAACCGAATGCCAATTCCACGTCTTTGTGTTTCTGTTATTTCCTTATGCAAACCGAATGCCAATTCCACGTCTTTGTGTTTCTGTTTTTTTCTTATGCAAACCGAATGCCAATTCCACGTCTTTGTGTTTCTGTTATTTCCTTATGCAAACCGAATGCCAATTCCACGTCTTTGTGTTTCTGTTATTTCTTATGCAAACCGAATTAATTCCACGTCTTTGTGTTTCTGTTATTTCCTTAAAACCGAATGCCAATTCCACGTCTTTTGTGTTTCTGTTATTTCCTATGCAAACCGAATGCCAATTCCACGTCTTTGTGTTTCTGGTGTTTCCTTATGCAAACCGAATGCCAATTCCACGTCTTTGTGTTCTGGTGTCTCATTATTTGTTCTCCTTATGCAAACCGAATGCCAATTCCACGTCTTTGTGTTTCTGTTGTTTACTTATTTTCCATTCTTTTCGGTTTGATGCAAAACCGAATGCCAATTCCACGTCTTTGTGTTTCTGGTGTTTACTTATGCAAACCGAATGCCAATTCCACGTCTTTTGTGTTTCTGTTATTTATTTATGCAAACCGAATGCCAATTCCACGTCTTTGTGTTTTGTTGTCTACTTGCTAACCAAATTTCCATCTTTGTGTTTCTTTATGCAAACCGAATGCCAATTCCACGTCTTTGTGTTTCTGTTATTTACCTTATGCAAACCGAATGCCAATTCCACGTCTTTGTGTTTCTGTTTTCCTTTGCAAAACGAATGCCAATTCCCGTGCAAAACCGAATGCCAATTCCACGTCTTTGTTTCTGTTTCTTATAAACCGAATGCCAATTCCGTCTTTGTCTTTCCTTGTGTTTCTGTTATTTCATGCAAACCGAATGCCAATTCCACGTCTTTGTGTTTCTGTTGTTTACTTATGCAAACCGAATGCCAATTCCACGTCTTTGTGTTTCTGGTGTTTCCTTATGCAAACCGAATGCCAATTCCACGTCTTTGTGTTTCTGTTATTTCCTTATGCAAACCGAATGCCAATTCCACGTCTTTGTGTTTCTGTTGTTTCCTTATGCAAACCGAATGCCAATTCCACGTCTTTGTGTTTCTGTTATTTACTTATGCAAACCGAATGCCAATTCCACGTCTTTGTGTTTCTGTTGTTTATTTATGCAAAACCGAATGCCAATTCCATGTCTTTTGTTTCTGTTTTCTGTTATTTCCTTATGCAAAAACCGAATGCCAATTCCACGTCTTTGTGTTTTGTTATTTCCTTATGCAAACCGAATGCCAATTCCATCCACGTCTTTCTGTTATTTCCTTATGCAAACCGAATGCCAATTCCACGTCTTTTGTGTTTCTGTTATTTACTGATGCAAACCGAATGCCAATTCCACGTCTTTGTGTTTCTGTTGTTTCCTTATGCAAACCGAATGCCAATTCCACGTCTTTGTGTTTCTGTTATTTACTTATGCAAACCGAATGCCAATTCCACGTCTTTGTGTTTGTGTTATTTCCTTATGCAAACCGAATGCCAATTCCACGTCTTTGTGTTTCTGGTGTCTCCTTATGCAAACCGAATGCCAATTCCACGTCTTTGTGTTTCTGTTATTTCCTTATGCAAACCGAATGCCAATTCCACGTCTTTGTGTTTCTGTTGTTTACTTATGCAAACCGAATGCCAATTCCATGTCTTTGTGTTTCTGTTATTTCCTTATGCAAACCGAATGCCAATTCCACGTCTTTTTCTGTTTTATGCAAACCGAATGCCAATTCCATCTTTGTGTTTCTGTTATTTCATGCAAACCGAATGCCAATTCCACGTCTTTGTGTTTCTGTTATTTCCTTATGCAAAACCGAATGCCAATTCCACGTCTTTGTGTTTGTGTTTCTGTTTCCACGTTTTTGATTCTGCAAAACCGAATGCCAATTCCACGTCTTTGTGTTTCTGTTTTTCCTTTATGCAAACCGAATGCCAATTCCACGTCTTTGTGTTTCTTATTTCCTTATGCAAACCGAATGCCAATTCCACGTCTTTGTGTTTCTGGTTTGTTTCTGTTAATGCAAACCGAATGCCAATTCCACGTCTTTGTGTTTCTGTTATTTCCTTATGCAAAACCGAATGCCAATTCCACGTCTTTGTGTTTCTGTTTCAAACCGAATGTTATTTCTTTGTTGTCTCCTTATGCAAACCGAATGCCAATTCCACGTCTTTGTGTTTCTGTTGTTTCCTTATGCAAACCGAATGCCAATTCCACGTCTTTGTGTTTCTGTTTTTACTTATGCAAACCGAATGCCAATTCCACGTCTTTGTGTTTCTGTTATTTCCTTATGCAAACCGAATGCCAATTCCACGTCTTTGTGTTTCTGGTGTTTCTTATGCAAACCGAATGCCAATTCCACGTCTTTGTGTTTCTGTTATTTACTTATGCAAACCGAATGCCAATTCCACGTCTTTGTTTTGTGTTATTTCCTTCTGCCAATTCCATGTCTTTGTGTTTCTGTTATTTTGCAAACCGAATGCCAATTCCACGTCTTTGTGTTTCTGTTGTTTCCTTATGCAAACCGAATGCCAATTCCACGTCTTTGTGTTTCTGTTATTTCCTTATGCAAACCGAATGCCAATTCCATGTCTTTGTGTTTCTGTTAAACCGAATCTCCTTATGCAAACCGAATGCCAATTCCTTTGTGTTTCTGTTATTTACTTTGCAAACCAGATGTCTTTGTGTTTCTGTTATTTCCTTATGCAAACCGAATGCCAATTCCACGTCTTTGTGTTTCTGTTATTTCCTTATGCAAACCGAATGCCAATTCCACGTCTTTGTGTTTCTGGTGTTTCCTTATGCAAACCAATGAATGCCAATTCCACGTCTTTGTGTTTCTGTTTCCTTATGCAAACCGAATGCCAATTCCACGTCTTTGTGTTTGTTATTTCCTTATGCAAACCGAATGCCAATTCCACGTCTTTGTGTTTCTGTTATTTATTTATGCAAACCGAATGCCAATTCCACGTCTTTGTGTTTCTGTTGTTTACTTATGCAAACCGAATGCCAATTCGTCTTTTGTGTTTCTGTTGTTTCTTTATGCAAACCGAATGCCAATTCCACGTCTTTGTGTTTCTGTTATTTCCTTATGCAAACCGAATGCCAATTCCACGTCTTTGTTTCTGTTATTTCCTTATGCAAACCGAATGCCAATTCCATGTCTTTGTGTTTCTGTTGTTTCCTTATGCAAACCGAATGCCAATTCCACGTCTTTGTGTTTCTGTTATTTCCTTATGCAAACCGAATGCCAATTCCACGTCTTTGTGTTTCTGTTATTTCCTTATGCAAACCGAATGCCAATTCCACGTCTTTGTGTTTCTGTTATTTCTCTTATGCAAACCGAATGCCAATTCCACGTCTTTGTGTTTCTGTTGTTTCCTTATGCAAACCGAATGCCAATTCCACGTCTTTGTGTTTCTGTTGTTTCCTTATGCAAACCGAATGCCAATTCCACGTCTTTTCCGTTTCTGTTATTTTTTATTTCAAACCGAATGCCAATTCCACGTCTTTGTGTTTCTGTTATTTACTTATGCAAACCGAATGCCAATTCCACGTCTTTGTGTTTCTGTTATTTCCCTTATGCAAACCGAATGCCAATTCCACGTCTTTGTGTTTCTGTTTTTGTTATTTACTTTTATGTTTTTGTTTTTTTCTTATGCAAACCGAATGCCAATTCCACGTCTTTGTGTTTCTGTTATTTCCTTATGCAAACCGAATGCCAATTCCACGTCTTTGTGTTTCTGTTGTTTCCTTATGCAAACCGAATGCCAATTCCACGTCTTTGTGTTTCTGTTCTTTCCTTGCAATGCCAACCTTTGAGTTCTGAATGCCAATTCCACGTCTTTTCAGTTTCTGTTATTTCTTATGCAAACCGAATGCCAATTCCACGTCTTTTGTGTTTCTGTTATTTCCTTATGCAAACCGAATGCCAATTCCACGTCTTTGTGTTTCTGTTATTTCCTTATATGTAAACCGAATGCCAATTCCACGTCTTTGTGTTTCTGTTATTTCCTTATGCAAACCGAATGCCAATTCCACGTCTTTGTGTTTCTGTTATTTCCTTATGCAAACCGAATGCCAATTCCACGTCTTTGTGTTTCTTCCATGTTATTTCCTTTGTCTATGCAAACCGAATGCCAATTCCACGTCTTTTGTGTTTCTGTTATTTCCTTATGCAAACCGAATGCCAATTCCACGTCTTTGTGTTTCTGTTTTTCCTTATGCAAACCGAATGCCAATTCCACGTCTTTGTGTTTCTGTTATTTCCTCAAACCGAATGCCAATTCCACGTCTTTGTGTTTCTGTTATTTCCTTTTGCAAACCGAATGCCAATTCCACGTCTTTTCATGTTTGTGTTATTTCCTTATGCAAACCGAATGCCAATTCCACGTCTTTGTGTTTCTGTTATTTCCTTATGCAAACCGAATGCCAATTCCACGTCTTTGTGTTTCTGTTATTTCCTTATGTAAACCGAATGCCAATTCCACGTCTTTGTGTTTCTGTTATTTCCTTATGCAAACCGAATGCCAATTCCACGTCTTTGTTGTTTCTGTTATTTCCTTATGCAAACCGAATGCCAATTCCACGTCTTTCTGTTTCTGTTGTTTCCTTATGCAAAACCGAATGCCAATTCCATGTCTTTGTGTTTCTGTTATTTCCTTATGCAAACCGAATGCCAATTCCACGTCTTTGTGTTTCTGTTATTTCTTATGCAAACCGAATGCCAATTCCACGTCTTTGTGTTTCTGTTATTTCCTTATGCAAACCGAATGCCAATTCCACGTCTTTGTGTTTGTGTTATTTTTATGCAAACTTAATGCCAAACTTTGTGTTTCTGTTATTTACTTAATGCCAATTCCACGTCTTTGTGTTTCTGTTATTTCCTTATGCAAACCGAATGCCAATTCCACGTCTTTTGTGTTTCTGTTATTTCCTTATGCAAACCGAATGCCAATTCCACGTCTTTGTGTTTCTGTTATTTCCTTATGCAAACCGAATGCCAATTCCACGTCTTTGTGTTTCTGTTTCTCCTTATGCAAACCGAATGCCAATTCCACGTCTTTGTGTTTCTTTATTTCCTTATGCAAACCGAATGCCAATTCCACGTCTTTGTTTTTTCTGTTATTTCCTTATAAAAACCGAATGCCAATTCCACGTCTTTGTGTTTCTGTTGTCTTTTTTCTTATGCAAACCGAATGCCAATTCCACGTCTTTTTCTGTTTTCCTTATTAAACTTTCTTTGTGTTTCTGTTATTTCCATATGCAAACCGAATGCCAATTCCACGTCTTTTGTGTTTCTGTTATTTCCTTATGCAAACCGAATGCCAATTCCACGTCTTTGTGTTTCTGTTATTTCCTTATGCAAACCGAATGCCAATTCCACGTCTTTGTGTTTTTCTTTATTTCCTTATTTGCAAAACCGAATGCCAATTCCACGTCTTTGTGTTTCTGTTATTTCCTTATGCAAACCGAATGCCAATTCCACGTCTTTGTGTTTCTGTTATTTCCTTATGCCTTCAAACCGAATGCCAATTCCACGTCTTTGTGTTTCTGTTGTTTCCTTATGCAAACCGAATGCCAATTCCACGTCTTTGTGTTTCTGTTGTCTTCTTTATGCAAACCGAATGCCAATTCCACGTCTTTGTGTTTCCTGTTGTTTCCTTATGCCAATTCCACGAATTGTGTTCTGTTTCCACGTCAAACGAATGTTGTGTTTCTGTTTGTTTACTTATGCAAACCGTGCCAATTCCACGTCTTTGTTTCTGTTGTTTCTTTCAAACCGAATGCAAACCCGTCTTTGTGTTTCCAATTCCAACCGAATGCCAATTCCATGTCTTTGTGTTTGTGTTATTTCCTTATGCAAACCGAATGCCAATTCCACGTCTTTGTGTTTCTGTTATGTTAACCGAATGCCAATTCCACCGAATGCCAATTCCATGTCTTTGTCTTTCTGTTTTGGGGTACTTATGCAAACCGAATGCCAATTCCACGTCTTTGTGTTTCTGTTATTTCCTTATGCAAACCGAATGCCAATTCCACGTCTTTCTTTGTTTTTACTTTTGAATGCCAATTCCACGTCTTTGACTTTCCTTATTTCCTTATGCAAACCGAATGCCAATTCCACGTCTTTGTGTTTCTGTTATTTTCTGTTATTTCCTGACCCGAATGCCAATTCCACGTCTTTTAGTTTCTGTTATTTCCTTATGCAAACCGAATGCCAATTCCACGTCTTTGTTTCTTTATTTCCTTATGCAAACCGAATGCCAATTCCACGTCTTTGAGTTTCTCTTATTTCCTTATGCAAAACCGAATGCCAATTCCACGTCTTTGTGTTTCTGTTGTTTCCTTATGCAAACCGAATGCCAATTCCACGTCTTTGTGTTTCTGGTGTTTTCTTATGCCAACCGAATGCCAATTCCACGTCTTTATGTTTCTGTTATTTCCTTATGCAAACCGAATGCCAATTCCACGTCTTTTGTGTTTCTGTTATTTCCTTATGCAAACCGAATGCCAATTCCACGTCTTTGTGTTTCCGTTATTTCCTTTCTCTTGCAAACCGAATGCCAATTCCACGTCTTTGTGTTTCTGTTTTTCCTTATGCAAACCGAATGCCAATTCCACGTCTTTGTGTTTCTTATTTCCTTATGCAAACCGAATGCCAATTCCACGTCTTTGTGTTTCTGTTGCTTTCTTTGCAAACCGAATGCCAATTCCACTTTTGTCTTTGTTATTTCCTTATTTTTCCACGTCTTTGTGTTTCTGTTATTTCCTTATGCCAACCGAATCCAATTCCGTCTTTGTGTTTCTGTTATTTCCTTATGCAAACCGAATGCCAATTCCACGTCATTTTGTGTTTCTGTTGTTCCTTATGCAAACCGAATGCCAATTCCACGTCTTTTGTGTTTCTGTTGTCTCCTATGCAAACCGAATGCCAATTCCATGTCTTTGTGTTTCTTTATTTCTTTATGCAAACCGAATGCCAATTCCACGTCTTTGTGTTTCTGTTATTTCCTTATGCAAACCGAATGCCAATTCCACGTCTTTTGTGTTTCTGTTATTTCCTTATGCAAACCGAATGCCAATTCCACGTCTTTGTGTTTCTGTTATTTCCTTATGCAAACCGAATTCCACGTCTTTGTGTTTCTGGGGCTCCTTATGCAAACTGAATGCCAATTCCACGTTTTGTGTTTCTGTTATTTCCTTATGCAAACCGAATGCCAATTCCACGTCTTTGTGTTTCTGTTGTTTCCTTATGCAAACCGAATGCCAATTCCACGTCTTTGTGTTTCTGGTGTCTCCTTATGCCAAACCGAATGCCAATTCCACGTCTTTGTGTTTCTGTTATTTCCTTTATGCAAACCGAATGCCAATTCCACGTTTTCTTTCAGTTTCTTTTGCAAACCGAATTTCCATCTTTGTCTTTCTGTTATTTCCTTAAAACGAATGCCAATTCCACGTCATTTATGTTTCTGTTATCTTTTATGCAAACCGAATTGCCAATTCCACGTCTTTCCACGTGTTTCTGTTATTTCCTTATGCAAACCGAATGCCAATTCCACGTTTGTGTTTCTGTTTATTTACTTATGCAAACCGAATGCCAATTCCATGTCTTTGTGTTTCTGTTATTTCCTTATGCAAACCGAATGCCAATTCCACGTCTTTGTGTTTCTGTTATTTTTTGCAAACCGAATGCCAATTCCACGTCTTTTGTTTTCTGTTATTTTCCTTATGCAAACCGAATGCCAATTCACGTCTTTTGTGTTTCTGTTATTTCCTTCCATGTCAAACCGAATGCCAATTCCAATTCCACGTCTTTGTGTTTCTGTTATTTCCTTATGCAAACCGAATGCCAATTCCACGTCTTTGTGTTTCTGTTATTTTCTTTATGCAAACCGAATGCCAATTCCACGTCTTTGTGTTTCCGTTATTTTTTTCAAACCGAATGCCAATTCCACGTCTTTTGTGTTTCAATTCCTTTCAAACTGAATTTGTCCACGTTTTGTGTTTCTTTATTTCCTTATGCAAACCGAATGCCAATTCCACGTCTTTCAGTTTCTTTATTTCCTTTGTATTATTCCACGTATTTGTGTTTCTTTATTTCATGAAAACCGAATGCCAATTCCACGTCTTTGTGTTTCTGTTATTTCCTTATGAAAACCGAATGCCAATTCCACGTTCTTTGTGTTTCTGTTTTTTCCTTATGCAAACCGAATGCCAATTCCACGTCTTTCTGTTTCTGTTGTTTCCTTATTTAAACCGAATGCCAATTCCACGTCTTTGTGTTTCTATTATTTCCTTATACAAACCAATGCCAATTCCACGTCTTTGTGTTTCTGTTATTTCGTTTTCTTATGCAAACCGAATGCCAATTCCACGTCTTTGTTTTCTGTTATTTTCCTTATTAAACCGATGCCAATTCCATAAACCCGAATTTCTTTCTTTGTGTTTCTATTTCCTTATGCAAACCGAATGCCAATTCCACGTCTTTGTTATTCTGTTATTTCCTTATGCAAACCGAATGCCAATTCCACTTTTTCTGTCTTATCTATCTTTTGACTTTCCGTTATTTCCTTATGCAAACCGAATGCCAATTCCACGTCTTTGTGTTTCTGTTAACGACTTATGGAAAACCGAATGCCAATTCCATGTCTTTCACCAGGTGTTATTTCCTTATGCAAACCGAATGCCAATTCCACGTCTTTGTTTGTTTTTTCTTATCAAACCGAATTTTCTAATTTGTCCCAAACTGATGCCAATTCCATTTCTTTGTGTTTCTGTTATTTCCTGATGCCAAATCGAATGCCAATTCCACGTCTTTGTGTTTGTGTTATTTCCTCATGCAAACCGAATGCCAATTCCACGTCTTTGTGTTTCTGTTGTTTCCTTATACCAGTCCGAATGCCAATTCCACGTCTTTGTGTTTCTGTTATCTTCCTTATGCAAACCGAATGCCAATTCCACGTCTTTGTGTTTCTGTTATTTCCTTTGCCAATTCTACGTCTTTGACCTTTTTTTTCCTTATGCAAACCGAATGCCTTTTTTCCCAGTTTGTGTTTCTTCCTTTATAAACCGAATGCCAATTCCACGTCTTTGTGTTTCTGGTGTCTAGTTATGCCAACCGAATGCCAATTCCACGTCTTTGTCTTTCTGTTATTTCCTTATGTAAACCGTCATTGTGTTTCTGTATGCCAATTCCAATTTCATGTCTTTGTGTTTCTGTTATTTTCCTGATGCAAACCGAATGCCAATTCTACGTCTTTCCCTTTTCTGTTATTTTTCTTATGTTAACCGAATGCCAATTCCACGTCTTTGTGTTTCTGGTATCTAATTATGCAAACCGAATGCCAATTCCACTTCTTTGTCTTTCTTTTATTTCCTTATGCAAACCGAATGCCAATTCCACGTCTTTGTGTTTCTGTTTTTCCTTATGAAAACGAATGCCAATTCCATTTGTGTTTCTTAGGTCCAAACCGAATGCAAAATGCCAATTCCACATTTTGTGCCAATTTCTGTTATTTCCTTATGCAAACCGAATGCCAATTCCACGTCTTTTGTGTTTCTGTTATTTCCTCATTCAAACCGAATATCAATTCCACACCTTTCTGTTTGTGTTCCAATTGTTAATTTTCCTTAACAAACCGATTATGCCAATTCCAATTCCAAGTCTTTGTGTTTCTCTTATTTCCTTATGTTAACCGAATGCCAATTCCACTTCTTTGTGTTTCTTGTTTCCTTTACCAAACATTACCAATTCAAACTTTCTTTTTTTGTTTTTCAATGCCAATTCCAATTTCTTTTGTGTTTCTGTTATTTTTTTATTTTCTTTCTGCCAATTCCACGTCTTTGTGTTTCTGTTATTTCCTTATGCAAACCGAATGCCAATTCCACGTCTTTGTGTTTCTGTTATTTTTATGCAAACCGAATATTTATTCCACTTCTTTTGTTTTCTGTTTATTTATTTTTATGCAAACCGAATGCCAATTCCACTTCTTTGTGTTTCTGTTATTTCCTTAATGCAAACCGAATGCCAATTCCATGTCTTTGTGTTTCTGTTATTTCAACTGAACCGAAAATTGCAAACAATTGAATTTCCAGTCTTTGTGTTTTTACTTATTTCCTGATGCAAACCGAATGCCACCACCAAGACTTTGTGTTTCTGTTGTTTCCCTATGCAAACCAGAATTCCAATTCCATCTCCTTGTCTTTCTGAAGTTTCCTTATGCAAACCGAATGCCGTCATTCCTTTGTCTTTCTGTGTTTCCCTGGCATTTCCCAATTCAAGTGTTTGAAGTAGTTCATAAAACCGACAATTCCACGTCTTTGTGTTTCCGGGTACTCATACCAAACCGAATGCCGATTCCGTCTTTGTGTTTCTGGAGTCTCCTTATGTTGTTGGTGCACGCCACGTATTTGTGTTTCCAGAGTCGTTATTTAAACCGAATGCCGATTCTACGTCTTTGGTGTTTCTGTTGTCTACTTATGCAAACCGATGTAGTTTATTCGAGATACTTAGGATGCGATGTAGTTTATCGTCATTCCTAGGGAGTGGATGTCTGTTTATCGTTATACCTAACACGCAGATTATTGTATTGTCATGTAGTTTATTGGAAGCCTAGGACGGTTAGATGTAGTTTATTGTCATTATCTATTAGTGGATGGATGTAGTTTATTGTCACATGGTAGCGGATGTAGTTATCCAGACCTAAGATGCGGATGTATAATATCGTCATACCCAGGACACAGATTTTATCGACATACCTAGGGACGCGGATGTAGTTTATTGTCATAACGATGCAGTAGTTTATTGGTCATACCTAGGATGCAGATGTAGTTTATCCACATCTAAAGACGCGGATGTATATTATTGTCATACCCAGATGCAGATGCATTTTATCGGCATACCTAAGACGCGGATGTAGTTTATTGTCATATCTATTGTCATACCTTATTGTCATATTAGACGCATTTTATCGACATACCTAGGATGCGGATGTAGTTTATTGTCATATCTAGGATGCGGATGAAGTTTATCGACATACCCCGGACGGGTTGATTCTTGATCCACATCATTTTTTTAAGAACATGAAACGCAAGACGAAAGTCAGGCTCGAACAATAATAAAAAAACGGAATAAAAATGGTCGACAGATTTAACTGTCATAGAATCCCAGGAAAATTTATTGTAAAGAAAGGACGCGGAAATCAAAAATTAATAAGAAAAATTAGGAATCAATTTTGCGCACGAAGATGATATATAGTTTATCGAATAATGACGGTGGATTCTGAAATTTTCGATTTTTTTAAGAACATGAAACGCTTATGACGTCACTGGATGAATAATAAAAAAACGAATAAAATGGTCGACATTTATTTATTTTGATAGAATTTCAGGAAAATAAAGTCTACGTTATAAAAGATCAAATTAATAAGGGAAAATTAAAAACGAGGCGCACGAATATTTATTATCCATTATTACACGACGAAAAATACGAAATTGCATTCCTGAAAAACAAGAGAATTATTTGTAACGTCATGAATATTTATGAACAACCTTGAATTTGCATCTGTTTAGATAGAGAGACCGCGAGAGAGAAATGAGAGGAAACGTTGAAAGAGAAAGAGAGAGAGGCGGGGAAAAGAAAACGAGGAAAAACAATATTTAGATATTCCAAACACCTAAAAATTCAGACAATTAAGGTATTCCTGAAAAGACAAGAGAATTAACGCGTTCATGTCAATGTTCTGTTTCTTGGAAGCGAATCGTTCGCCTTTCAGCGAGAGAGAGAGGAAATTGAATTTGAGAGATGCGGTTTTTAAACAAAAAAATAACATCATTTATCATTCATATTTTGGGGTTTTCAAAAAAAGAAAGTAATCAAGAAACGCGTTTGCAACTAATTTCTGTCGGCGGGCATGCAAATCGTTCGGTATTGAGATCAGCCTTGTTTAGCGTAGAGGATATTGAATTTTTGAGTGATGCGGTTTTTACAAATGAAATTTAATCATTCGTCAACAGAAAAAAAGAAAGTAAACTACTTTGCAAAATATGATTAAAGAGATAAACGGTATTGAGATCAATTTGTTTATATGTAGAGGATTCGTCTTGATGCGAACAAATTTTCTCCATCAACAGATTATTTGTGATAAAACTTATTTGAACTTTCCTCCGTTTTCAGCTGAAAATGTAGAGACCACGACACCGTCGTCAATATTTTCCAAGACCAACTCTTCGTCTTGAAGTGAACAAATTGTTCGAACGTTTCTTCTTTACTACCAGAGTTCTACGACACTGTCGTCACCACATTTCCAAGAACAATTCCTCGTCTTGAACGAACAACTTTCGAACTTTACCCTCTATTCACTACAAGAGTTCTTTGACACGCGTCGTCTGACGTCACAGACGAACAGCGTTTTCCTCGTCTTGATGCGAACAACTTTTAAACTTTCCTGGTTGATTACCACTTCCACCGTCGTCACCACACATTCCACCAATTCGTCTTGGGCCTTTCGAACTTTCCTCTAATACCAGTTCTACGACACCGTTAACAAAACAAAACCTCGTCTTGATGCGAACAACTTTCAACTTTCCTCTATTCAAAGGACGACACCGTCGTTTGAACCAAGAACAATTCCTCGTCTTGATGCGAACAACGTTGAACTTTCCTCTATTCACTACCAGAGTTCTACGATACTGTCGTCACCACATTTCCAAGAATTTCCTCGTCTTGATGCGAACAACTTTCGAACTTTCCGTTTTCACTACCAGTTCTAGTTCTACGACACTGTCGTCAACGCTTTTCGATTTCCTCTATTTTCCAAGACCAAATTCCCACGTCTTGAAGTGAACAACTTTTTGAACTTTCATTATTCACTACCAGAATTCTACGACCACCCACATTCAAGACCAATTCCTCGTCTTGTGCGAACAACTTTCGAACTTTCCATTCACTACCAAATCTTGGCTCGTCACCACAAGTTAATACCAATTTTGAACCCTTTTTCCTCTATTCACTACCAGAATTCTACGACACTGTCGTCACCACACATTTCAAGACCAATTCCTCGTCTTGAAGGCCAACAGCTTGAAAACTTTCCTCTATTCACTACAGAATTCTACGACACCGTCGTCACCACAAATCGTCCAAGAACAAATTCGAACTTTCCTCTATCTTTCTACGAAGTCGAACAATTCCTGAACTTTTTCTCTATTCACTACCAGAATTCTACGACACTGTCGTCACCACACATTTCCAAGACCAATTCCTCGTCTTGATGCGAACAACTTTCGAACTTTTTCTATTCACTACCAGAGTTCTACGACACTGTCGTCACCACATTTCCAAGAACAATTCCTCGTCTTGATGCGAACAACTTTCGAACTTTTGCTCTATTCACTACCAGAGTTCTACGACACTGTCGTCACCACACATTTCCAAGAACAATTCCTCGTCTTGATGCGAACAACTTTCGAACTTTCCTCTATTCACTAACAGAGTTCTACGACAATTCCTCGTCTTGTCGTCAACCATTCATTTTCCGACAAGAATGAATTCCTCGTCTTGATGCGAACAACTTTCGAACTTTCCTCTATTCACTACCAGATATCTACGACACTGTCGTCACCACACATTCCAGACCAATTCCAATGAACAACGTTCGAACTTTCCTCTATTCACTACCAAGGTTCTTTAACAACATTTCCAAGAACAATTCCTCGTCTTGATGCGAACAACTTTCGAACTTTCCTCTATTCACTACCAGAGTTCTACGACACTGTCGTCACCACATTTCAAGAACAATTCTCGTCTTGATGCGAACTTTCGAACTTTCCTCTATTCACTCACCAGTTCTTGATCACCACATTTCGAACAATTCTCTTGATATGCGAACAACTTTCGAACTTTCCTCTATTCACTACCAGAGTTCTACGACACTGTCGTCACCACACATTTCAAGAACAATTCCTCGTCTTGATGCGAACAACTTTCGAACTTTCCTCTATTCACTACCAGAGTTCTACGACACTGTCGTCACCCACACATTCCAAGAACAATTCCTCGTCTTGATGCGGAACAACTTTCGAACTTTCCTCTATTCACTAGAGAGTTCTACGACACCGTCGTCACCACACATTCCTCGTCAAGAACAATTCCTCGTCTTGATGCGAACAACTTTCGAACTCCTCCACTGTTCTTCGTCACCACACATTTCAGAGTTCCTACGACAACTGTCGAACTTTCCTCTATTCACTACCAGAGTTCTACGACACCGTCGTCACCACACATCAAGAACAATTCCTCGTCTTGATGCGAACAACTTTCGAACTTTCCTCTAATACTATTCACACTGTCGTCAGACACATTTCCAAACAACAATTCCTCGTCTTGATGAACAACTTTTGAACTTTTCCTCCTATTCACTACCAGTTCTACGACATTGTCGTCACCATACATTCCAGAACAATTCCTCGTCTTGATGCGAACAACTTTTGAACTTTCCTCTATTCACTATTGCATTTCTACGACACTGTCGTCACCACCAAGTTCTATTCCAATTCAACAATTCCTCGTCTTGATGCGAACAACTTTTCGAACTTTCCTCCATTCACTACCAGAGTTCTACGACACTGTCGTCCCACACATTGAAGAACAATTCCTCGTCTTGATGCGAACAATTTCGAACTTTTTCCTCTATTCACTACCAGAGTTCTATCCCACTGTCGTCAACACATTTCAAATACAATTCCATCTTGATGCGAACAACTTTCGAATTCCTCTATTCTTGAGGTTCTACGACACCGTCGTCACCCCATTCCAAGACCAATTTTCGTCTTGGTGCGAACAACTTTCGAACTTTCTCTATTCACTACCATTTCTACGACGCATCGTCATCACACATTTCCCTCGTCTTGATGCAACAACTTTCGAACTTTCCTCCTATTCACTGCGACCTGATTTCAAGTTCTACTTGATGCACTGTCCTCTGTGCTACCAGAGTTCTACCATCTTCACAAGAACAATTCCTCGTCTTGATGCGAACAACTTTCCGAACTTTCCTCTATTCACTACCAGAGTTCTACGACGTCACCACACATTCCAAGGACAATTCCTCGTCTTGATGCACAGCTTTCGAACTTTCCTCTATTCACTAATATTCTACGACACCACACCACACATTCAAGAAGGCAATTCCTCTCAATGATGCGAACAACTTTCGAACTTTCCTCTATTCACTACAAGGAGTTCTCATCTTGAAACACTCGTCCTCTAAACTACCATTTCAACATTTCAAGAACAATTCCTCGTCTTTGCGAACAACTTTCGAACTTTCCTCTATTCACTACCAGAATTCTACGACACTGTCGTCACCACAGTGGATTCCTCGTCGCAGAACAATTTCCTTTCGTCTTGATTTCAGCAAACAACTTTCGAACTTTCCTCTATTCACTACCAGAGTTCTACGACACTGTCGTCACCACACATTTCCAAGAACAATTCCTCGTCCTGATGCGAACAACTTTCCGAACTTTGAGGAATTCACTACCAGAGTTCTACGACACTGTCATCACCACATAGGTCCAATTTACAATTCCTCGTCTTGATGCGAACAACTTTCGATACTTTCCTCTATTCACTCCTTCATCCAATTCTCGTCTTGATGCGAAACTTTCGAACTCGTCCTACCGACACACCACCTTTCAAGATTTTTCCTCGTCTTGATGCGAACAACTTTCGAACTTTCCTCTAGTCTACCCAAAACAAAAACAAAACCGTCGTCACCACACATTTAGTGCAACAATTCCTCGTCTTGATGCGAACAGTTTCGCTTTCCTCTATTCACTACCAGGTTCTACGACTCTGTCGTCACCACATTCAAAGAACAATTCCTCGTCTTGATTTACCAATTCACTACCCAGTTCTACGGCATGAAGTCGTCACCACATTATCAAGACTTTCGAACTTTTCTTTCCTCTATTCACTACAGGTTCTACGACACTGTCGTCGCAATTTCTGCAGACAACTGTCGTCACCAACATTTCAGACAATTCCTCGTCTTGATGCGACAACTTTCGAACTTTCCTCTATTCACTACCAGACGACACTGTCGTCACCACATTCATATTCCTCGTCTTGATGCGAACAACTTTCGAACTTTCCTCTATTCACTACCAGAGTTCTGACACTGTCGTCACCACATTTCAAGAACAATTCCTCGTCTTGATGCAAAGAATTAGCAGCTTTCCTCTATTCACACCAGGTTCTACGACGCTGTCGTGCCACTTTCCAGTTCGTCTGATGCGAACAACAACTTTCCTCTATTCCAGTAACGATAATCGTCCCACACATATGTCCTCGATATGCGAACAACTTTCGAACTTTCCTCTAAACACTACCAGGTTCTACGTTCTGACCAAAGAATGCACCAACATTCATTCTACAAAACTGATCTTTCTCGTCTTGAAAGAACAACTTTCGAACTTTCCTCTATTCACTACCAGGTTCTGAATGTCGTCACCACACATTCCCAAGAACAATTCCTCGTCTTGATGCGAACAACTCGAACTTTCCTCTATTCACTACCAGAGTTCTACGACACCGTCGTCACATGAATTTCAAGAACAATTCCTCGTCTTGATGCGAACAACTTTCGAACTTTCCTCTATTCACTACGAGAAACGCGAACACTGTCGTCCCTCTAGAATCTTTCCAAGAACAATTCCTCGTCTGATGCGAACAACTTTCGAACTTTTCCTCTATTCACTACCAGAGTTCTACGATAAACCCGTCAGAAGAATTCCAAGAATTCCTCATCTTTGGTGCGAACAACTTTCCAACTTTCCTCTATTCACTACAGAGAGTTCCACACTGTCGCTCACCCATTTCATGACCAATTCCTGTCTTTAGATGCGAACAACTGAATTTAACTGCAGTTCTAGATTGCAACGACACCGTCGTCACCACACATTTGAATTGATTGATGTAACCATTCACTCCTAGAGTTCCTACGAACCGTCGTCACTTTTTTCAAGCACCAATTTCGTCTTGTTGAACTTTTCCTATTCACTACCAGAGTTCTACGACACTGTCGTCACCACACATTCCAAGAACAATTCCTCGTCTTGATGCGAACAACTTTCGAACTTTCCTCTATTCACTACCAGAGTTCTACGACACTGTCGTCACCACACATTTCAAGAACAATGTCTTGATGCAACAACTTTCGAACTTTCCTCTATTCACTACCAGAGTTCTACGACACTGTCGTCACCACATTTCCAAGAACAATTCCTCGTCTTGATGCGAACAACTTTCGAACTTTCCTCTATTCACTACCAGAGTTCTACGACACTGTCGTCACCACACATTTTCCAAGAACAATTCCTCGTCTTGATGCGAACAACTTTCGAACTTTCCTCTATTCACTACCAGAGTTCTACGACACTGTCGTCACCACACATTTCAAGAACAATTCCTCGTCTTGATGCGAACAACTTTCGAACTTTCCTCTATTCACTACCAGAGTTCTACGACACCGTCGTCACCACACATTTCAAGAACAATTCCTCGTCTTGATGCGAACAACTTTCGAACTTTCCTCTATTCACTACCAGAGTTCTACGACACCGTCGTCACCACACATTTCCAAGACCAATTCCTCGTCTTGATGCGAACAACTTTCGAACTTTCCTCTATTCACTACCAGAGTTCTACGACACTGTCGTCACCACACATTCCAAGAACAATTCCTCGTCTTGATGCGAACAACTTTCGAACTTTCCTCTATTCACTACCTAGAGTTCTTGATGCGAACACTTTCGTCACCACAGAGTTCTACGACACTGTCGTCAAGAACCAATTCCTCGTCTTGATGCGAACAACTTTCGAACTTTCCTCTATTCACTACCAGAGTTCTACGACACTGTCGTCACCACACATTTCCAAGACCAATTCCTCGTCTTGATGCGAACAACTTTCGAACTTTCCTCTATTCACTACCAGAGTTCTACGACACTGTCGTCACCACACATTTCCAAGAACAATTCCTCGTCTTGATGCGAACAACTTTCGAACTTTCCTCTATTTCACTACCAGAGTTCTACGACACTGTCGTCACCACACATTTCAAGAACAATTCCTCGTCTTGATGCGAACAACTTTCGAACTTTCCTCTATTCACTACCAGAGTTCTGACACCGTCGTCACAACACATTCAAGAACAATTCCTCGTCTTGATGCGAACAACTTTCGAACTTTCCTCTATTCACTACCAGAGTTCTACGACACTGTCGTCACCACACATTTCCAAGAACAATTCCTCGTCTTGATGCGAACAACTTTCGAACTTTCCTCTATTCACTACCAGAGTTCTACGACACCGTCGTCACCACACATTTCCAAGAACAATTCCTCGTCTTGATGCGAACAACTTTCGAACTTTCCTCTATTCACTACCAGAGTTCTACGACACCGTCGTCACCACACATTTCAAGAACAATTCTCGTCTTGATGCGAACAACTTTCGAACTTTCCTCTATTCACTACCAGAGTTCTACGACACCGTCGTCACCACACATTCCAAGAACAATTCCTCGTCTTGATGCGAACAACTGAACTTTCCTCTATTCACTACCAGAGTTCTACGACACTGTCGTCACCACACATTTCAAGAACAATTCCTCGTCTTGATGCGAACAACTTTTCGAACTTTCCTTATTCACTACCAGAGTTCTACGACACCGTCGTCACCACACATTTCAAGAACAATTCCTCGTCTTGATGCGAAATAACTTTCGAACTTTCCTCTATTCACTACCGAGTTCTGGGACACTGTCGTCACCACACATTTCAAGACCAATTCCTCGTCTTGATGCGAACAACTGAACCTTTCTCCATTCATCACCAGAGTCTTACGACAATTGTCGTCACCACACATTTCCCCAAGAATAACTCGTCCTGATGCGAACAACTTTCGAACTTTCTCTCTATTCATTACCAGAGTTCTACGACACTGTCGTATTTCCAAGCACCAATTCCTCGTCTTGATGGAACAACTTTCAATTTTTCCTTTTCATTACCAGAGTTCTCACGCCTCTTCAAACTAACAGAGTTCTACGACACTGTCGTCCGGTTGTGGAATCGCATGGATTTCAACAACTTTTCCTCTTCATTTTGTACGACACGTGCGTATTGCAAGACCCCTCGTCTTGATGCGAACTTTCGGTTAGACATAGCACGACACTGTCGACCCAATTTCTGCCGTTTGTTTGCCGACAAGGCTTCTGGACTTTTCCCATCACTAGAGTTCAAGAACGGAATTTGGAAATTTTCCAAGCCATTTCGTCTTGATGCGAAGAACTTTCTGAACTTTGTTTTTTCACTACCAGTCGCGACCTCCCACACATTTCCAAGTTCCACGTCTGAAGAAGAAGGTTGACTTCAACTTTTCTCTTTCACTATTCTACGACACTGTCAACCCATTACTTCCAAGCCCATTCCTCGTCTTGATGCGAACAGGAATATCTTAATTGACCACCAGAGTTCTACGACGTCGTCCCCATTATGCCAAATTTTTCGACCAATTCCACGTCTTGATGCGAACAACATTTTGAACTTTTCCTCCATCACTACCAGAGTTCTACGACACTGTCGTCCCCATTACTTTTGGGACCAATTCCACGTCTTGATGCGAACAACTTGTTCGAACTTTCCTTTTCACTTTCTGAGAGTCGTCCCCTACGACACCCACGTCTTGACACAACTTTGTAAGAACAATCGTCCCCATCGTCTTGATGCGAACAACTTCGAACTTTTCCTCTTTCACCACGCCAGAATTTACGACACGTCGTCCCACACATTTCCAAGACCAATTCCACGTCTGATGCGAACAACTTTCGAACTTTTCCTCTTTTCACTACCAGAGTTCTACGACACTGTCGTCCCCACATTTCCAAGACCAATTCCCACGTCTTGATGCGAACAACTTTCGAACTTTTCTTTTTTCACTACCAGAGTTCGACGACACTGTCGACCCTAATATTATCAAAGAACAATTCCACGTCCTTGATGAGAACAACTTTCGAACTTTTCCTCTTTTTCACTACCAGAGTTTCTACGACACTGTCGTCCCCATTACATTCCAAGACCAATTGTCTTGATGCGAAGAACTTTTCTCTTTTTCCTACCAGAGTTCACTACCAGAGTTCTACGACACTGTCGAACAATCCCCTTGATGCGAACAACTTCGAACTTTTCTCTTTTCAAGACCAACTGTCGTCACGTCGTCTTGATGCGAACAACTTCGAACTTTTCTCTTTTCACTACCAGAGTTCTATTACACTTTCGTCCCTTTTTCCAAGACTAATTCCGTCTTGATGCGAACAACTTCTTTTCCTCTTTCACTACCAGAGTTCTACGACACTGTCGTCCCCACACATTTCCAAGACCAATTCCACGTCTTGATGCCTCTTTTCAATTACCAGAGTTCGAACTTTTCCTCTTTTCACTACCAGGACGTCTGATGCGACAACTTTCGTCCCACTACATTCCATGACATCAATGTCCCCAATTCCTCGTCTTGATGCGAACAACTTCGAATTTTTTCCTCTTTCATCACCAGAGTTCTACGACACTTCGTCCCCACTTTTCCACGTCTTGATGCGAACAACTTTCGAACTTTCCTCTTTCACTACCAGAGTTCTACGACTGTCGTCCCCACACATTTCCAAGATCAATTCCTCGTCTTGATGCGAACAACTTTCGACCTTTCCTCTTTTCACTACAGACCACGTTCTAATGCGAACACTGTCGTCCTTTTCGTCCCAGAGTCACGACACTTTTTTCCAAGACCAATTCCTCGTCTTGATGCGAACAACTTTCCTTTTCACTACCAGAACTTTTCCTCTTTTCAAGAACTTCGAACTTCTCACTACCAGAGTTCGACGACACTGTCGTCCCCACACATTTCCAAGACCAATTCCGTCTTGATGCGAACAACTTTCCAAGACCAATTCTTTTGATGCCAGCTGAACTTCTTTTTTCACTACTAGAGTTCTACGACACTGTCGTCCCATACATTTCCACGTCTTGATGGAATAACTTTGAACTTTTCCACGTCTACGTGACACCGTCGAATTTCAAGACCAATTTCGATGCGTTTTCTCCTCTTTTCACTACCAGAGTTCTAATGACACTGTCGTCCCATTACAAAGACCAATTCCACGTCTGATCGAACAACCGAACTTTTCCTCTTCGATTATTCTACAATTCCAAGATCAATTTCGTCTTGATGCGAACAACTTCGAACTTTTCTCTTTCATCACTAGAGTTCAGACACTGTCGTCCTACGACACTGTCGATGCGAACCCACACACGACACTTTCCCAAGAAGACCAATTCCTCGTCTTGATGCGAACAACTTTCAAACTTTTTCCTTTCACTACCAGAGTTCTACGACACTGTCGTCCCCAAGACAATTTCCAAGAACTAATTTCCACTACTAGAGGTCTTGACACATTTCCAAGACAACTTGAACTTTTTTCCTTTCACTACCAGAGTTCTACGGACACTGTCGTCCCCACACATTTCCAAGACCAATTCCGTCTTGATGCGAACAACTTTCAAACTTTTCCTCTTTTCACTAATTAGAGTTCTACGACACTGTCGTCCCTACACATTTCCAAGACCAATTCCACGTCTTGATGCGAACAACTTTCGAACTTTTCCTCTTTCTACGACACTGTCTCCTATTACATTTCCAAGAGTTCACGTCTTGATGCGAATAACTTTGAACTTTTTCGTCCACTGGCCAGAGTTAGCGACACTGTCGTCCCCACACATTTCCAAGACCAATTCCACGTCTTGATGCGAAATAACTTCGAACTTTTCCTCTTTTCACTACCAGAGTTCACGACACTGTCGTCCTCACACATTTCCAAGACCAATTCCACGTCTTGATGCGAACAACTTTCGAACTTTTCCTCTTTTCACTACCAGAGTTCTACGACACATTTCCAAGGTCTGATGCGAATAACCCACTAGAGTTCTACGACACTGTCGTCCCCAGACCAATTCCTCGTCTTGATGCGAACAACTTCGAACTTTTTCCTTTTCACTACCAGAGTTCGACGACACTGTCGTCCCACACATTTCCAAGACCAATTCCTCGTCTTGATGCGAACAACTTTTGAACTGTCGTCCCTACACATTTCACTACGTCTTGAGAACAACTTTCGAACTTTTCTACGACACTGTCGTCCCCACACATTTCCAAGACCAATTCCACGTCTTGATGCGAACAACTTCGAAATTTTCCTTTTTCACTACTAGAGTTCTACGACACTGTCGTCCCCACACATTTCCAAGACCAATTCCACGTCTTGATGCGAACAACTTTCGAACTTTTCCTCTTTTTCACTACTCAGAGTTCTACGACACTGTCGTCCCCACACAATTTCGTCTTGATGACCAACTTTCCTTCACTACCAGAGTTCTTGACACTGCGAACAACTTCTCGAACTTTTTTCGAACTTTTCCTTTTCACTACCAGAGTTCTACGGACACTGTCGTCCCTAATACTTCCGGGACCAATTCGTCTTGATGCGAACAATTTTCGAATCCTTTTCCTCTTTTCACTAATGAGTTCTACGACACACTGTCGTCCCATTACTTCCAAGACCAATTCCACGTCTTGATGCGAACAATTGAACTTTTCCTCTTTCACTACCAGAGTTCTACGACACTGTCGTCCCCACACATTTCCAAGACCAATTTCGTCTTGATGCGAACAACTTTCGAACTTTTTCCTTTTCACTACCAGTGTTCTACACTGTCGTCCCACATTTCAAGACCAATTCCGTCTGATGAACAACTTTCGAACTTTTCCTCTTTTTCACTACCAGTGTTCTACGACACTGTCAGTCCTCCCACATTTTCCAAGACCAATTCGTCTTGATGCGAACAACTTTCGAACTTTTCCTTTTCACTACCAGAGTTCTACGACACTGTCGTCCCCTGCACACATTTCCAAGACCAATCTACGTCTTGATGCGAACAACTTCGAATCTTTTCCTTTTTCACTACCAGAGTTCTACAACATATCGTCCTCCACATTTCCGAATCAATTCCTCGTCTTGATGCGAACCGCTTTGAACTTTTCTCTTTTCACTACCAGTTCTACGACACTGTCGTCCCCACACATTTCCAAGACCAATTCCTCGTCTTGATACGAACAACTTTGAACTTTTCCTCTTTTCACTACCAGAGTTCGACGACACTGTCGACATTTCAAGTGGTTACGTCTTGATGCGACAACTTTCAGACTTTTTGCTCTTTTTTCACTACCAGGATTCTACATTACTGTCATCCCCACACATTCCAGACCAATTCCGTCTTGATGCGAAAGAACTTTTCCGAACTTTTCATCTTTTCACTACCCAGTTCTACGGCTTTCTCGTCCCACACATTTCCAAGACCAATTCCCGTCTGATGCAGACAACTTTCCAGACTTTTCCTCTTTTCACTACCAGGTTCTACGACACTGTCCCCCACACATTTCCAAGACCAATTCCTCGTCTTGGTGCGAACAACTTTCAGACTTTCACTTTTTCCTCTTTTTCCCCGCATTCCAGACCAGGATTCTTGATGCGAACAACTGTCGTCCCCACTACCCATTCTTGGATGCAAGACCAATTTTCCACGTCTTGATGCGAAATAACAACTTTTTCCTTTTCACTACCAGAGTTTTGACACTGTCGTCCCCACATTTCTTCAAGACCAATTCCAGTCTTGATGCGAACAACTTTAACGACAACGACACTGTCGTCCTCATACATTTCCAAGATCCAAAGACCAATTCCTCGTCTTGATGCGAACAACTTTCGAACTTTCGTCCCTCTTTCAAGACCAGAGTTCTACGACACTGAACTTTCCTCTTCACTACATTTCTACAAGACCAATTCCACGTCTTGATGCGAACAACTTTCGAACTTTTCCTATTTTCACTACCAGAGTTCAACGACACGTCGTCCCCACACATTTCCAAGACCAATTCCAGTCTTGATGCGAACAACTTTTGAACTGAACTTTTCCTCTTTTCACTACCAGAGTTCTACGACACTGTCGTCCCCACACATTTCCAAGACCAATTCCTCGTCTTGATGCGAACAACTTCTTCGAACTTTTCCTCTTTCACTACCAGAGTTCTACGACACTCGTCCCCACACATTTCCATCAATTCCACGGACTTGATGCGAAATAACTTTCGAACTTTTCCTTTTCATGCGGTCTACGACACTGTCGTCCCATACACATTTCCCACGACTTTCCACGTCTTGATGAACAACTTTCAGAAATTTTCCTATTTCACATCAGAGTTCTACGACACTGTCGTCCCCACATTTCCAAGACCAATTCTCGTCTTGATGCGAACAACTGAATCCTTTTCCTTTCACTACCAGAGTTCTACGACACCGTCGTCCCCACATTTCCAAGACCAATTCCACGTCTTGATGCGAACAACTTTCGAACTTTTTCTTCATCTTTTCACGTCCCTTACACATTTCAAGACTGACGTCTTGATCTACGACACTTTCGAACTCCCCGACCTAACATACATTGTCGTCCTCAAGACAATTCAAATTTTCCATTTCACTACTTCATCACCAGAGTTCTGTTGACTGTCGTCCCTAACCAAGACAAATTCCACGTCTTGATGCGAACAACTTTTTCCTTCTTTTCACTACCAGAGTTCTACGACACCGTCGAACTTTCCTCCCACACATTTCCAAGACCAATTCCACGTCTTGATGGAACAACTTTCGAACTTTTCCTCTTTTCACTACCAGAGTTCTACGACACTGTCGTCCCCACACATTTCCCAAGACCAATTCCTCGTCTTGATGCGAAATAACTTTCGAACTTTTCCTCTTTTCACTACTAGAGTTCTACGACACGTCGTCCCCTTACACATTTCCAAGACCAATTCCACGTCTTGATGCGAATAACTTCGAACTTTTCCTCTTTTCACTACCAGAGTTCTACGACACTTGTCGTCCCCACACATTTCCAAGACCAATTCCACGTCTTGATGCGAAATAACTTTCGAACTTTCCTCTTTTCACTACTAGAGTTCTACGACACTGTCGTCCCCACACATTTCCATTACCAGATTCGACACGTCTTGATGCGAACAATCTTGATCGAACAACTTTCGAACTCTTTTCACTACCAGAGTTCTACGACACTGTCGTCCCCTCACAAGACAATTTCCAAGACCAATTCCACGTCTTGATGTCGAACAACTTTCGAACTTTTTTCTCTTTTCACTACCAGAGTTCTACGACACTGTCGTCCCCACATTTTCTAAGACCAATTCCTCGTCTTGATGCGAACATCAACTTTCTTGATGCGAACTTTTCCTCTTTTCACTACAAGAGTTCTACGACACTGTCGTCCCACACATTTCCAAGACCAATTCCACGTCTTGATGCGAACAACTTTCGAACTTTTCCTCAATGTCGTCCCCTTTCACAACCAGAGTTCAACGACACTGTCGTCCCAGTGTCATTACCAAGACCAATTCCTCGTCTTGATGCGAACAACTTTCGAACTTTTCCTTTTCACTACCAGAGTTTTACGACACTGTCGTCCCCCACATTTCAAGACCAATTCCACGTCTTGATGCGAACAACTTTCGAACTTTTCCTCTTTTCACTACCAGAGTTCTACGACACTGTCGTCCCCACACATTTCAAGACCAATTCCACGTCTTGATGCGAACAACTTTTCGAACTTTTCTCTTTTCACTACCAGAGTTCTACGACACTGTCGTCCCCCACACATTTCCAAGACCAATTCCCCTCATTCGTCTTGATGCGAACAACTTCGAACTTTTCCTCTTTTTCACCACCAGTCGTTCTACGACACTGTCGTCCTTTCACACATTTCCAAGACCAATTCCAAGACGTCTTGATGCGAACAACTTTCGAACTTTTCCTACTTTTCGACACCGTCGTCCCCACATTTCCAAGAGTTCTATGCGAACAACTTCGAATCACTACCAGAGTCGTCCCCTACACATTTCAAGACCAATTCCACGTCTTGATGCGAACAACTTTCAACTTTTCCTCTTTTCACTACCAGAGTTCTACGACACTGTCGTCCCCACACATTTCCAAGACCAATTCCACGTCTTGATGCGAACAACTTTCGAACTTTTCCTCTTTTCACTATCAGAGTTCTACGACACCGTCGTCCCCACATTCCAAGACCAATTCCTCCTCTTGATGCGAACAACTTTCGAACTTTCCTTTTCACTACCAGAGTTCTACGACACTGTCGTCCCCACACATTTCCAAGACCAATTCCTCCTCTTGATGCTAGAACAACTTTCGAACTTTTCCTCTTTTCACTACCAGAGTTCTACGACACTGTCGTCCCCATACATTTCAAGACCAATTCCATCTTGATGCGAAACAACTTTTGAACTTTTCCTCTTTTTCACTACCAGAGTTCTACGACACTGTCGTCTTGATGCGAACAACATTTTCCTTTCAACCAGACCAATGACACCGTCGTCCCTCGTCTTTGATGCGAACAACTTCGAACTTTTCCTCTCACTTTCTACGACTAGGTTCTCCGACACTGTCGTCCCCACACATTTCAGAACAACAATTCCCACGTCTTGATGAGAACAACTTTCAGACTTTCCTCTTTTCACTACCAGAGTTCTACGACACTCGTCCCCCACACATTCCAAGACCAATTCCTCGTCTTGGTGAACAACTTTTCGAACTTTTCCTCTTTTTCACTACCAAGTTCTACGTACTGTCGTCCCCATTTCAAAACAATTTTCCTCGTCTTGATGCAGGCAACATGTTGAACTTTCCTCCGTTTTCACTACCAAAATTCTAGAACTTTGTCGTCCCATATTTCCCAGAGACATAATCCTCGTCTTGATGCAGCAACCTTCAGGCCTTCTCCTTTTTTCTTCTACTGAATCTACGACACCATCGTCCCCACATTCAAGACCAATTCCTCGTCTTGAGTGAACAACTTTCGAACTTTTCCTCTTTTCACTACCAGAGTTCTACGACACTGTCGTCCCACATTTCAAGATCAATTCCTCGTCTTGAGTGCGAACAACTTTCAGACTTTTTCCTCTTTTCACTGCAAGAGTTCTGCGACACTGTCCTCCCCACACATTTCCAAGATGAATTCCACGTCTTGATGCGAACAACTTTCAGACTTTTCCTCTTTTCACTGCCAGGTTCACCGACACTGTCGTCCCCACATTTCCAATTCCCTTCGTCTTGATGCGAACAACTTTCAGACTTTTCCTCTTTTCACTACCAGTGTTCTACGACATGTCGTCCCCACATTCCAAGACCAATTTCCACGTCTTGATGCAGAACCAACTTTCGAACTTTCCCTCTTTTCTCTACAGGATCTACGACACTGTCGTCCCACATTTCCAAAGATCAGTTCCTCGTCTTGGTGCGAACAACACCAGACTTTTCCTCTTTTCACTGCAGGTTCTACGACACTGTCGTCCCCACATTTCCAAGACCAATTCCTCGTCCCGATGCAGGCAGCTTTCGAACTTTTCCTCTTTTCACTACCGGGATTCCACGACACTGTCGTCCCCACATTTTCCAAGAACATTCCCGATGCTTGATGCGAAACAACTTTCAGGCTTTTCCTCTTTTCTACCAGAGTTTCTACGACTTTCGTCCCCACACATTTCCAAGACCAATTCCACGTCTTGATGCGAACAACTTTTTTCCTATTTTCCTCTTTTTCACATTCCAGACCAATTCTCCTTAGTACGAACAACTTTTGAACTTTTCTTTTCACTACCAGAGTTCTACATTCGTCCCGCATTTCAGACCAATTCCACGTCTTGATGCGAACAACTTTCGAACTTTTCTCTTTTCACTACCAGGAGTTCTACAGCACTGTCGTCCCCACATTTCAAAGACCAATTCCCGTCTTGATGCGAACAACTCGGTTTTCCTCTTTTCTACCAGGTTCTACGACACTGTCGTCCCCCACACATTTCCAAGACCAATTCCCTCGTCTTGATGAACAACTTTCGAACTTTTCCTCTTTTCACTACAGTATTTCTACGACACTGTCGTCCCCACACATTTCCAAGAACCAATTCCCACGTCTTGATGTGAACAACTTTCGCTTTTCCTCTTTTCACTACCGAATTCTACGGCTTCTGTCGTCCCACATTTCCAAGACCAATTCCACGTCTTGATGCGAACAACTTTCGAACTTTCCTCTTTCACTACCAGAGTTCTACGACACTGTCGTCCCCACACATTTCAAGACCAATTCCACGTCTTGATGCGAACAACTTTTCGAACTTTTTCTCTTTTCACTGCACAGAGTTCTACGACACTGTCGTCCCCACATTTCCAAGACCAATTCACGTCTTGATGCGAACAACTTTCGAACTTTTCCTCTTTTCCACTACAGAGTTCTACGACACTGTCGTCCCCACATTTCCAAGACCAATTCCACGTCTTGATGCGAACAACTTTCGAACATTTCCTCTTTATACTAGAGTTCTACGACACTGTCGTCCCCACATTTTCAAGACTAATTCCACGTCTTGATGAGAACAACTTTCAGGCTTTTCCTCTTTTCCTACCAAGTTCTACGACACTGTCGTCCCCACATTTCCAAGACCAATTCCTCGTCTTGATGCGAACAACTTTCGAACTTTTCCTCTTTTCACTACCAGGTTTCTACGACACTGTCGTCCCCACATTTCCAGACCAATTCCTCGTCTTGATGCGAACAACTTTCGAACTTTTCCTCTTTTCACTTTCAAGTTCCTTGTCGTCCCCACATTTTCCAAGACCAATTCCTCGTCTTGATGCGAACAACCCTCGAACTTTTCCTCTTTTCACTACAGAGTTCTACGACACTGTCGTCCCCACATTTCCAAGACCAATTCCACGTCTTGATGCGAACTTTCAGGCTTTTCCTCTTTTTCACTACAGAGTTCTACGACATCGTCCCACACATTTCCAAGACCAATTCCTCGTCTTGATGCGAACAGCTTTCAGACTTTTTCTCACCACTACCAGGTTCTACGACACTGTCGTCCCCACACATTCAAGACCAATTCCACGTCTTGATGCGAACAACTTTCCAGGCTTTTCCTCTTTTCACTACCAAGTTCTGACACTGTCGTCCCCCACACATTTCCAGACCAATTCCCGTCTTGATGCAGAACAACTTTCGAACTTTTCCTCTTTCACTACCAGAAAGTTCTACGACACTGTCGTCCCCACATTCAAGATCAGATTCCACGTCTTGATGCGAACAACTTTCCGACTTTCCTCTTTTCACTACCAGAGGTCTACGACACTTCGTCCCCATTTCAAGACCAATTCCACTCGTCTTGATGCGAACAACTTTCGAACTTTTCCTACTACAGAGTTCTACGACACTGTCGTCCCACACATTTTCAAGACCAGACCTCGTCTTGATGCGACCAGCGATTCCTCGTCCACGACACTGTCGTCCCCACATTCAAGACCAATTCCACGTCTTGATGCCAACTTTCGAACTTTTCCTCTTTTCACTGGAGTTCTACGACACTGTCGTCCCCACATTTCCAGACCAATTCCTCGTCTTGATGCGAACAACTTTTCAAATTTTCCTCTATTTTCACTACCAGGTTCTACGACATATCCGTCCCACATTCCAAGACCAATTCCTCGTCTTGATGCGAACAACTTTCGATTTTTCTTTTCCTGCCAGGTTCTGCGACACTGACTGTCGTCCCACATTTCAAGACCAATTCCACGTCTTGATGTGAACAACTTTCGAACTTTCCTCTTTCACTACCAAGTTCTGACACTGTCGTCCTCACATTCAAGATCAATTCCTCGTCTTGATGCGAACAACTTTCAGACTTTTCCTCTTTTCACACCAGAGTTCTACGGCCACTGTCACGTCCTCCACATTTCAAGGATCAATTCCTCGTCTTGATGCGAACAACTTTCCGAACTTTCCTCTTTTCACTACCAGGTTCTACAACCTGTCGTCCCCACACATTTCAAGACCAATTCCACGTCTTGATGCGACAACTTTCGAACTTTTTTTCCTCTTTTCACTACCAGAGTTCTACGACACTGTCGTCCCCCAAGACCATTTCAAATGCGAACTAACTTTTCCTCTTGATGTTCTGGCTATCGTCCCACACCACATTTCCGAACTTTCCTCTTTTTCTTTTCGAACTTTTCCGCCCTGCAAGTTCTACGGCTAATTCTGTCCTCGTCTTGGTGACCACACATTTTTCACTACCAGTTCCACGTTCCGTTTGATACGAACAACTTTCAGAATTTTCCTCTTTTTCACTACCATTGTTCTTCTCACGACACTGTCGTCCCCACACATTTCAAGACCAATTCCTCGCCTTGATGCGAACAACTTTCGAACTTTTCCTCTTTTCACTACCAGAGTTCTACGACACTGTCGTCCCCACCCCAGACCAATTCCTCGTCTTGAGTGCACCAACACCATTTTCCTTTTCACTGCAGAGTTCTACGACATATCGTCCCCACATTTCAAGACCAATTCCATCTTGATGCGAACAACTTTTCCTCTTTTCACTACCAGGTTCTACGACACTGTCGTCCTCACATCTTGATGCAGATCAATCTTTTCACTTCGTCTTCAAGACCAATTCCAACTTTCACCTCTCTTTTCACTGCAGAGTTCTTCACAAGACCAATTCCAGTTTGATACAACACCAGACATTTCTTCTTTTCACTCCCATTTCCAAGACCAATTCCTCGTCTTGATGCGAACAACTTTCGACTTTTCCTCTTTTCACTACAAGTTCTACGACACTGTCGTCCCCCCCATTTCCAAGACCAATTCCGTCTTGATGCGAACAAATTTCAGACTTTTCCTCTTTCACTACCAGTTCTACGACACTGTCGTCCCCACACATTCCAAGATCAATTCCTCGTCTTGATGCGAACAACTTTCGAACTTTTCCTCTTTTTCACTACCAGAGATTCTACGACACTGTCGTCCCCACATTTTCAAGACCAATTCCTCGTCTTGGTGCGAACAACTTTCAGACTTTTCCTCTTTTCACTACCAAGTTCTACGACACTGTCGTCCCCACATTCAAGACCAATTCCCTCAGATGCGAACAAATTTCAGGCTTTCCTCTTTTCTACCAGAGTTCTACGACACTGTCGTCCCCACACATTTCAAGATTTCCACGTCTTGATGTGAACAAACTTTTCCTCTTTTTCACTACCTCTTTCTACGACACTGTTCCCCACACATTCTACCAATTCCACGTCTTGATGCGAACAACTTTCAATTTTCCTCTTTTCACTGCAAGAGTTCTACCCACATTTCCAAGACCAATTTTCCTCGTCTTGATGCGAACAACTTTCGACTTTTCCTCTTTTCACTACAAGTTCTCTACGACACTGCTCGTCCTCCCACATTTCAAGACCAATTCCACGTCTTGGTGCGAACAACTTTCGAACTTTTCCTCTTTTCACCCAAGGTTTCCACTGCGTCCCCATTTCGACCAATTCCACGTCTTGGTGCGACACTTTCGTCCCCACACTTTTCACTACCAATTCCCCCACTCGTCCCCATGCAGACAACTTTTCACGACTTTCCTCTTTTCACTTACCAGAGTTTCTACGACACTGTCGTCCCCACATTTCCAGACCAATTCCACGTCTTGATGCGACAACTTTCAGACTTTTCCTCTTTTCACTACCTGAGGTTCTACGACACTGTCGTCCCCACATTTCAAGACCAATTCCACGTCTGGTGAACAACTTTCAAGTTTTCACTCTTTTCCTGCACACACTGTCGTCCCCCATTTCAAGACCAATTCCTCGTCTTGATGCGAACAACTTTTCCTCTTTTCCCTACCAATGTTCCACGACACTTCGTCCCCATTCTTTTTTGCAACAACTTTCAGAACTTTTCCTCTTTTCTGCACCAGAGTCTACGACACTGTCGTCCCCACACATTTCAAGACCAATTCCTCCTCTTGATGCGAACAGCTTTTCGAGCTTTCCTCTTTTTACTACAGTGTTCTACGACACTGTCGTCCCCACATTTCAGACCAATTCCCGACCAACTTTTCCTCTTTTCACCACACTGCTTTCCATTTCAGACCAATTCCATGTCTTCTACAACTTTTCTCTTTTCACTACCAGAGTTCTACGACACTGTCGTCCCCACACATTTCAAGACCAATTCCTCGTCTTGATGCAGGCAACTTTCGAACTTTTCCTCTTTTCACTACCAGTGTTTCTTTTCGTCCTCAACAGACCAATTCCACGTCTTGATGCGACAACTGTCGTTTTCCCTTTTTCACACATTTACGACACGTCCCCACATTCCAGACCAATTCTTCTTGATGCGAACAACTTTCGAACTTTTCCTCTTTTCACTACCAGTGTTCTACGACACTGTCGTCCCCACACATTTCCAAGACCAATTCCTCGTCTTGATGCGAACAACTTTCGAACTTTTCCTCTTTTCACTACCAGAGTTCTACGACACTGTCGTCCCCACACATTTCAAGACCAATTCCTCGTCTTGGTGGGAACAACTTTCGAACTTTTCCTCTTTCACTACAGAGTTCTACGACACTGTCGTCCCCACACATTTCAAGACCAATTCCTCGTCTTTCCATTTCTCTTTCCTCTTTTCACTGCAATGTTCTACACACTGTCGTCCCCATTCAAAGTTAATTCCTCCTCTTGATTTTCGAACTCTTTTTTCACTACCAGGTTCTACGACACTGTCGTCCCCACATTTCAAGACCAATTCCCACCTCTTGATGCAACAACTTTCGAACTTTTCCTCTTTTCACTACCAGTTCTACGACACTGTCGTCCCCACATTTCAAGACCAATTCCTCGTCTTTGCGAACAACTTTCAGACTTTTCCTCTTTTCTACCAGAGTTCTGCGACACTGTCGTCCCCACATTTCAAACCAATTCACGTCTTGATGCGAACAACTTTCGAACTTTTCCTCTTTTCACTACCAGAGTTCTACGACACTTCTACCCACACTTTCCAAGACCAATTCCTCCCCAACTTTCTCTTTCACTTTTTCCAAGACCACACTTCGTCTCGTCTTGATGCGAACAACTTTCGAGGGCTTTTCCTCTTTTCACTGCACCAGGTTCTACGACATATCGTCCCCACACATTTCCAAGACCAATTCCATCAGTCGGAACAACTCAACTTTCTTTTCACTACCAGGTTCTACACTGTCGTCCCCACACATTTCAAGACCAATTCCCTCGTCTTGATGCGAACAACTTTCGAACTTTTCCTCTTTTCACTACCAGGGTTCTACGACACTGTCGTCCCCATTCAAGACCAATTCCACGTCTTGATAGAACAACTTTCGAACTTTCCTCCGCTCACTACCAGTATTCAACGACTGTCGTCCCCACATTTCAAGATAATTCCTCTCCTCTTGATGCGAACAACTTTCGAACTTTTCCTCTTTTCACTACCAAGGTCTACGACACTGTCGTCCTCACACACATTCCAAGACCAATTCCACGTCTTGATGCGAACAACTTTCGAACTTTCCTCTTTCACTACCAGAGTTCTGCGACACTGTCGTCCCCACATTCAAGACCAATTCCTCGTCTTGATGCAGAACAACTTTCGAACTTTTCCTCTTTTCACTACAAGAGTCTACGACACTGTCGTCCCCACATTTCCAAGACCAATTCCTCGTCTTGATGCGAACAACTTTCGAACTTTCCTCTTTTTGCTGCAGAGTTCTACGACACTGTCGTCCCCACACATTTCAAGATCAATTCCACGTCTTGATGCGAACAACTTTCCAGACTTTTCCTCTTTTCACTGCAGGTTCTACGACACTGTCGTCCCACATTCAAGACCAATTCCGTCTTGATGCGAACAACTTTCGAACTTTTCTCTTTTCACTACCAGAGTTCTGCGACACTGTCGTCCCCACATTTCAAGACCAATTCCACGTCTTGATGCGAACAACTTTCGAACTTTCCTCTTTTCACTACCCAGGAGTTCTACGACACTGTCGTCCCCACATTTTCAAGACCAATTCCAAGATGCAACAACTTCCTTTTCGTCTTCACTGCCAGAGTTCAACGCGTCAACAACTTTCTTGAACTTTTTCCAAGGCACCGATTTTTCCTCTTTTCCAGAGTTCTACGACACTGTCGTCCCCACATTTCAAGACCAATTCCTCGTCTTGGGGCAACAACTTTCGAACTTTTCCTCTTTTCACTACCAGAGTTCTACGACACTGTCGTCCCCACATTTCAAGATCAATTCCACGACTTGATGCAACAACTTTCAGAACTTTTCCTCTTTTTCACTACCAGGTCTACGACACTGTCGTCCCACACATTTCAAGACCAATTCCTCGTCTTGATGCGAACAACTTTCGAACTTTTCCTCTTTTCACTACCAGAGTTCTACGACACTGTCGTCCCACATTTCAAGACCAATTCCTCGTCTTGATGCGAACAACTTTCGAACTTTCCTCTTTTCACTACCAGTTCTACGACACTGTCGTCCCCACATTTCCAAGACCAATTCCACGTCTTGATGCGAACAACTTTCCGAACTTTTCCTCTTTTCACTACCAGGTTCTACGACACTGTCGTCCCACGACCAATTCCACGTCTTGATGCGAACAACTTTCGAACTTTTCCTCTTTTTCACTACCAGTGTTCTACGACACTGTCGTCCCCCACATTTCAGGACCAATTCCTCGTCTTGATGCGAACAACTTTCGAACTTTTCCTCTTTTCCTACCAGTTCTACGACACTGTCGTCCCCACACATTTCAAGACCAATTCCCACGTCTTGATGCGAACAACTTTCAACTTTTCCTCTTTTCACTACCAGAGTTCTACGACACTGTCGTCCTCCACATTTCAAGATCAATTCCTCGTCTTGATGCGAACAACTTTCAAAACTTTTCCTCTTTTTCTGACACTGTCAGGTTCTACGACACTGTCGTCCCACATTCCAAGACCAATTCCATGTCTTGATGCGAACAACTTTCGAACTTTTCCTCTTTTTCACTACCAGAGTTCTACACTGTCGTCCCCACATTTCAAAGACCAATTCCGCGTCTTGATGCGAACAACTTTCAACTTTTCCTCTTTTTCACTACCAGATTCTACGACACTGTCGTCCCCACACACATTTCAAGACCAATTCCACGTCTTGATGCGAACAACTTTCGAACTTTTCCTCTTTTCACTACCAGTGTTCTACGACACTGTCGTCCCCACATTTCCAGACCAATTCCACGTCTTGATTGAACAACTTTCGAACTTTCTTTTCACTACCAGGATCTACGACACTGTCGTCCCCCCACATTTCAGACCAATTCCTCGTCTTGATGGGAACAACTTTCAGACTTTTCCTCTTTCACTACCAGAGTCTACGACACACGTCCCCACACATTCAAGACCAATTCCTCGTCTTGATGCGAACAACTTTCGAACTTTTCCTCTTTTTTCACTACCAGTTTTCGACACTCGTCCCCCACATTTCCTCGTCTTGACTTTCACCTCTTTTCACTACTGATTCTACGACACTGTCGTCCCACACATTTCAAGACCAATTCCACGTCTTGATGCGAACAACTTTCAGACTTTTCCTCTTTTTCACTACAGAGTTCTACGACACTGTCGTCCCCACACATTTCAAGACCAATTCCACGTCTTGATGCGAACAACTTTCGAACTTTTCCTCTTTTCACTACCAGGTTCTACGACACTGTCGTCCCCACATTTCAAGACCAATTCCTCGTCTTGATGCGAACAACTTTCGAACTTTTCCTCTTTTTCACTACCAGAGTTCTACGACACTGTCGTCCTCCACACACATTCGTCCCCAAGACCAATTCCTCGTCTTGATGCGAACAACTTTCGAACTTTTCCTCTTTTCACTACCAGAGTTCTACGACACTGTCGTCCCCACATTTCCAAGACCAATTCCTCGTCTTGATTCGAACAACTTTTCGAACTTTTCCTCTTTTCACTACCAAGTTCTACGACACTGTCGTCCCCACACATTTCCAAGACCAATTCCTCGTCTTGATGCGAACAACTTTCGAACTTTTCCTCTTTTCACTACCAGAGGTTCTACGACACTGTCGTCCCCACACATTTCAAGACCAATTCCACGTCTTGATGCGAACAACTTTCCGAACTTTTCCTCTTTTCACTACAGAGTTCTACGACACTGTCGTCCCACATTTTTCAAGATCAATTCCTCGTCTTGATGCGAACAACTTTCCTTTTCCTCTTTTTTACTGCAAGTTCTACGACACTGTCGTCCCCACACATTTCAAGACCAATTCCTCGTCTTGATGCGAACAAATTTCGAACTTTTCCTCTTTTTCACTACCAGAGTTCTACGACACTGTCGTCCCCACATTTCCAAGACCAATTCCTCGTCTTGATAAAACAACTTTCAACTTTTCCTCTTTTCACTACAGAGTTCTACGACACTGTCGTCCCCACACATTTCCAAGACCAATTCCACGTCTTGATGCGAACAACTTTCGAACTTTTCCTCTTTTCACTACCAGAGTTCTACGACACTGTCGTCCCCACACATTTCCAAGACCAATTCCTCGTCTTGATGCGAACAACTTTCGAACATTTCCTCTTTATACTACCAGAGTTCTACGACACTGTCGTCCCACACATTCCGACCAATTCCACGTCTTGTGCAGACAAATTTCGAACTTTCCTTTTTTTCACTGAGGTTCTACGACACTGTCGTCCCCACATTTCAAGACCAATTCCACGTCTTGATGCGAACAACTTTCGAACTTTCCTCTTTTCACTACAGAGGTCTACGACACTGTCGTCCCCACACCATTTCCAAGACCAATTCCTCGTCTTGATGCGAACAACTTTCGAACTTTTCCTCTTTTCACTACCAGAGTTCTACGACACTGTCGTCCCCACACATTCAAGACCAATTCCACGTCTTGATGCGAACAACTTTCGAACTTTTCCTCTTTTTCACTACCAGAGTTCTACGACACTGTCGTCCCCACACATTTCAAGACCAATTCCACGTCTTGATGCGAACAACTTTCGAACTTTTCCTCTTTTCACTACCAGTTCTACGACACTGTCGTCCCCACACCATTTCCAAGACCAATTCCACGTCTTGACACTGTCGATCCCACATTTCAAGAAATTCGAACAACTTTCGACTTTTCCTCTTTTCACTACCAGGAGTTCTGCGACACTGTCGTCCTCACATTTCAAAGATCAATTCCTCGTCTTGATGCGAACAACTTTCAACTTTTCCTATTTTCACTACCAGAGTTCTACGACACTGTCGTCCCCACACATTTCAAGACCAATTCCTCGTCTTGATGCGAACAACTTTCGAACTTTTCCTCTTTTCACTACCAGAGTTCTACGACACTGTCGTCCCCACATTTTCAAGACCAATTCCTCGTCTTGATGCGGGACAACTTTCCGAACTTTCCTCTTTTCACTACCAGAGTTCTACGACACTGTCGTCCCCACATTTCCAGAACCAATTCCACGTCTTGATGCGAACAACTTTCGAACTTTTCCTCTTTTCACTACCAGAGTTCAACGACACTGTCGTCCCCACACATTTCAAGATCAATTCCTCGTCTTGATGCGAACAACTTTCGAACTTTTCCTCTTTTCACTACCAGGTTCTACGACACTGTCGTCCCCACACATTTCAAGACCAATTCCTCGTCTTGATGCGAACAACTTTTCGAACTTTTCCTCTTTTCTACCAGAGTTCTACGACACTGTCGTCCCCCCACATTTCAAGACAGATTCCTCGTCTTGATGCGAACAACTTTCAGACTTTTCTCTCTTTTTCACTACCAGAGTTCTACGACACTGTCGTCCCCACATTCAAAGACCAATTCACGTCTTGATGCGAACAACTTTTCCGACTTTCCTTTTCACTACCAAGTTCTACGACACTGTCGTCCCCCATTTCAAGACCAATTCCACGTCTTGATGCGAACAACTTTCGAACTTTTCCTCTTTTTCACTACCAGAGTTCTACGACACTGTCGTCCCCACATTTCCAAGACCAATTCCACGTCTTGATGCGAACAACTTTCGAACTTTTCCTCTTTTTCACTACAGAGTTCTACGACACTGTCGTCCCCACACATTTCAAGACCAATTCCACGTCTTGATGCGAACAACTTTCGAACTTTTCCTCTTTTTCACTACCAGAGTTCTACGACACTGTCGTCCCCACACATTTCAAAGACCAATTCCACGTCTTGATGCGAACAACTTTCAGACTTTTTCCTCTTTTCACTACAAGAGTTCTACGAACACTGTCGTCCCCAGAGTTCTACATTTCCAAGACCAATTCCACGTCTTGATGCGAACAACTTTCGAACTTTCCTCTTTTCACTACCAGAGTTCTACGACACTGTCGTCCCCACATTTCAAGACCAATTCCACGTCTTGATTCGAACTTTTCCTTTTCCTTTTTCACTACCAGGTTCTACGACACTGTCGTCCCCACACATTTCCAAGACCAATTCCTCGTCTTGATGCGAACAACTTTCGAACTTTTCCTCTTTTCCTACCAGAGTTCTACGACACTGTCGTCCCCACACATTTCAAGACCAATTCCACGTCTTGATGCGAACAACTTTCGAACTTTTCCTCTTTTCACTACCAGAGTTTCTACGACACTGTCGTCCTCACACATTTCAAGACCAATTCCTCGTCTTGATGCGAACAACTTTCGAACTTTTCCTCTTTTCACTACCAGAGTTCTACGACACTGTCGTCCCCACACATTTCAAGACCAATTCCGTCTTGATGCGAACAACTTTCGAACTTTTCCTCTTTTCACTACCAGAGTTCTACGACACTGTCGTCCCACATTTCAAGACCAATTCCTCGTCTTGATGCGAACAACTTTCGAACTTTTCCTCTTTTCACTACCAGAGTTCTACGACACTGTCGTCCCCACACATTTCAAGACCAATTCCACGTCTTGATGCGAACAACTTTCGAACTTTTCCTCTTTTCACTACCAGAGTTCTACGACACTGTCGTCCTCACACATTCAAGAACAATTCCTCGTCTTGATGCGAACAACTTGATGCGAACAACTTTTCCTCTTTTTCACTACCAGAGTTCTACGACACTGTCGTCCCCACACATTTCCAAGACCAATTCCTCGTCTTGATGCGAACAACTTTCGAACTTTTCCTCTTTTCACTACCAGAGTTCTACGACACTGTCGTCCCCACATTTCAAGACCAATTCCTCGTCTTGATGCGAACAACTTTCGAACTTTTCCTCTTTTCACTACCAGAGTTCTACGACACTGTCGTCCCCACATTTCCAAGAACAATTCCACGTCTTGATGCGAACAACTTTCGAACTTTTCCTCTTTTCACTACCAGAGTTCTACGACACTGTCGTCCCCACACATTTCAAGACCAATTCCTCGTCTTGATGCGAACAACTTTCGAACTTTTCCTCTTTTCACTACCAGAGTTCTACGACACTGTCGTCCCCACACATTTCAAGACCAATTCCACGTCTTGATGCGAACAAATTTCGAACTTTTCCTCTTTTCACTACCAGGAGTTCTACGACACTGTCGTCCCCACACATTTTCCAGACCAATTCCATCCCCAATTCCTCTTTTCACTACCAGAGTTTTCAAGAGACCAAACTTCCTCGTCTTGATGTCGTCCCCAACAACTTTCGAACTTTTCCTCTTTTCACTACCAGAGTTCTACACTGTCGTCCCCACATTCCAAGACCAATTCTCGTCTTGATGCGACTTTCCTCTTTTCACTACCAGAGTTCTACGACACTCGTCCCCACATTTCAAAGACCAATTCCTCGTCTTGATGCGAACAACTTTCGAACTTTTCCTCTTTTCACTACCAGAGTTCTACGACACTGTCGTCCCCACACATTCCAAGACCAATTCCACGTCTTGATGCGAACAACTTTCAGAACTTTTCTCTTTTCACTACTACCACACTGTTCTCACACATTCCAGACAATGTCGTCCCCAACTTTCCTCTTTTTCACTACCAATTCCGACACTGTCTTGATTTCGACCAATTCCTCGTCTTTCAAACTGCTTTTCCTCTTTTCACTACCAGGTTCTACGACACTGTCGTCCCCACACATTTCAAGACCAATTCCCACGTCTTGATGCGAACAACTTTCCTTTTCCTTTTCACTACCAGAGTTCTACGACACTGTCGTCCCCACACATTTCAAGACCAATTCCACGTCTTGATGCGAACAACTTTCGAACTTTTCCTCTTTTTACCAGAGTTCTACGACACTGTCGTCCCCACACATTTCAAAGACCAATTCCTCGTCTTGATGCGAACAACTTTCGAACTTTTCCTCTTTTCACTACCAGAGTTCTACGACACTGTCGTCCCCACATTCCAAGACCAATTCCACGTCTTGATGCGAACAACTTTCGAACTTTTCCTCTTTTTCACTACCAGAGTTCTACGACACTGTCGTCCCCACACATTCAAAGACCAATTCCACGTCTTGATGCGAACAACTTTCGAACTTTTCCTCTTTTTCACTACCAGAGTTCTACGACACTGTCGTCCCCACATTTCAAGACCAATTCCACGTCTTGATGCGAACAACTTTCGAACTTTTCCTCTTTTCACTACCAGAGTTCTACGACACTGTCGTCCCCACACATTTCAAGACCAATTCCCGTCTTGATGCGAACAACTTTCGAACTTTTCCTCTTTTCACTACCAGAGTTCTACGACACTGTCGTCCCCACACATTCCAAGACCAATTCCTCGTCTTGATGCGAACAACTTTCGAACTTTTCCTCTTTTCACTACCAGAGTTCTACGACACTGTCGTCCCACATTTTCAAGACCAATTCCACGTCTTGATGCGAACAACTTTCAGACTTTTCCTCTTTTCACTACCAGAGTTCTACGACACTGTCGTCCCCACACATTTCAAGACCAATTCCACGTCTTGATGCGAACAACTTTCGAACTTTCCTCTTTTTCACTACCAGAGTTCTACGACACTGTCGTCCCACATTTCCAAGACCAATTCCTCGTCTTGATGCGAACAACTTTTCCTCTTTTCCTCTTTTCCCCACTTTCAAGACCAATTCTACGACACTGTCGTTTCCCCCACACATTTCAAGACCAATTCCTCGTCTTGATGCGAACAACTTTCGAACTTTTCCTCTTTTCACTACCAGAGTTCTACGACACTGTCGTCCCCACACATTTCCAAGACCAATTCCGTCTTGATGCGAACAACTTTCGAACTTTTCCTCTTTTCACTACAGAGTTCTACGACACTGTCGTCCCCACATTTCAAGACCAATTCCTCGTCTTGATGCGAAACAACTTTCGAACTTTTCCTCTTTTCACTTCAAGACCAGAGTTCTACGACACTTTCAAACGTCCCCACATTTCAAGACCAATTCCCAATTCGTCTTGATGCGAACAACTTTCGAACTTTTCTCTTTTCACTACCAGAGTTCTACGACACTGTCGTCCCCACACATTTCAAGACCAATTCCTCGTCTTGATGCGAACAACTTTCGAACTTTTCCTCTTTTTCACTACCAGAGTTCTACGACACTGTCGTCCCACATTTCAAAGACCAATTCCTCGTCTTGATGCGAACAACTTTCAAACTTTTCTTCTTTTCACACTGTCCCCCAGACCAATTCCACGACACTGTCGTCCCCTTTTCACACAGAGTTCTACGACCAATTCCTCGTCTTGATGCGAACAACTTTCGAACTTTTTCCTCTTTTCACTACCAGGAGTTCTACGACACTGTCGTCCCCACACATTTCAAGACCAATTCCACGTCTTGATGCGAACAACTTTCGAACTTTTCCTCTTTTCACTACCAGGTTCTACGACACTGTCGTCCCCACATTTCAAGACCAATTCCACGTCTTGATGCGAACAACTTTCGAACTTTTCCTCTTTTCACTACCAGAGTTCTACGACACTGTCGTCCCACACATTTCAAGACCAATTCCACGTCTTGATGCGAACAACTTTCAGAACTTTTCCTCTTTTCACTACCAGAGTTCTACGACACTGTCGTCCCCACACATTTCAAGACCAATTCCTCGTCTTGATGCGAACAACTTTCGAACTTTTCCTCTTTTCACTACAGAGTTCTACGACACTGTCGTCCCACACATTTCAAGACCAATTCCTCGTCTTGATGCGAACAACTTTCGAACTTTTCCTCTTTTCACTACCAGAGTTCTACGACACTGTCGTCCCTTTTTCACTACATTTCTACGACCAATTCCACGTCTTGATGCGAACAACTTTCGAACTTTTCCTCTTTTCACTACCACTGGTTCTACGACACTGTCGTCCCCACATTTCCCCTAAGACCAATTCCACGTCTTGATGCGAACAACTTTCGAACTTTTCCTCTTTTCACTACCAGAGTTCTACGACACTGTCGTCCCACATTTCCAAGACCAATTCCACGTCTTGATGCGAACAACTTTCGAACTTTTCCTCTTTTCACTACCAGTTCTACGACACTGTCGTCCCCACACATTTCCAAGACCAATTCCACGTCTTGATGCGAACAACTTTCGAACTTTTCCTCTTTTCACTACCAGTTCTACGACACTGTCGTCCCCACATTCCAAGACCAATTCCACGTCTTGATGCGAACAACTTTCGAACTTTTCCTCTTTTCACTACCAGAGTTCTACGACACTGTCGTCCCCACATTTCAAGACCAATTCCTCGTCTTGATGCGAACAACTTTCGAACTTTTCCTCTTTTCACTACCAGAGTTCTACGACACTGTCGTCCCACATTTCCAAGACCAATTCCACGTCTTGATGCGAACAACTTTCGAACTTTTCCTCTTTTCACTACCAGGTTCTACGACACTGTCGTCCCCACACATTCCAAGACCAATTCCACGTCTTGATGCGAACAACTTTCGAACTTTTCCTCTTTTCACTACCAGAGTTCTACGACACTGTCGTCCCACACATTTCAAGACCAATTCCACGTCTTGATGCGAACAACTTTCGAACTTTTCCTCTTTTCACTACCAGAGTTCTACGACACTGTCGTCCCCACACATTTCAAGACCAATTCCTCGTCTTGATGCGAACAACTTTCGAACTTTTCCTCTTTTCACTACCAGAGTTCTACGACACTGTCGTCCCCCACGTCTTGACACATTTTCGAACTTTCCTCTTCCACTACGTCTTGACACTGTCGTCCTCAACAACTTTCTTGATGCGAACAACTTTCCTCTTTTTTCACTACAGAGTTCTACGACACTGTCGTCCCCACACATTTCAAGACCAATTCCTCGTCTTGATGCGAACAACTTTCGAACTTTTCCTCTTTTCACTACCAGAGTTCTACGACACTGTCGTCCCCACACATTTCCAAGACCAATTCCACGTCTTGATGCGAACAACTTTCGAACTTTTCCTCTTTTCACTACCAGAGTTCTACGACACTGTCGTCCCCACACATTTCCAAGACCAATTCCTCGTCTTGATGCGAACAACTTTCGAACTTTTCCTCTTTTCACTACCAGAGTTCTACGACACTGTCGTCCCCACACATTTCCAAGACCAATTCCACGTCTTGATGCGAACAACTTTCGAACTTTTCCTCTTTTCACTACCAGAGTTCTACGACACTGTCGTCCCCACACATTTCCAAGACCAATTCCCACGTCTTGATGCGAACAACTTTCGAACTTTTCCTCTTTTTCACTACCAGAGTTCTACGACACTGTCGTCCCCACATTCAAGACCATTCCTCCAATTCCACGTCTTGATGCGAACAACTTTCGAACTTTTCCTTTTTCACTACCAGAGTTCTTGACACTGTCGTCCCCACACATTTCAAGACCAATTCCTCGTCTTGATGCGAACAACTTTCGAACTTTCTCTTTTCACTACCAGAGTTCTACGACACTGTCGTCCCCACACATTTCAAGACCAATTCCTCGTCTTGATGCGAACAACAACTTTCGAACTTTTCCTCTTTTCACTACCAGAGTTCTACGACACTGTCGTCCCCACACATTTCCAAGACCAATTCCACGTCTTGATGCGAACAACTTTCGAACTTTTCCTCTTTTCACTACCAGAGTTCTACGACACTGTCGTCCCCACATTTCAAGACCAATTCCTCGTCTTGATGCGAACAACTTTCGAACTTTTCCTCTTTTCACTACCAGAGTTCTACGACACTGTCGTCCCCACATTTCAAGACCAATTCCACGTCTTGATGCGAACAACTTTCGAACTTTTCCTCTTTTCACTACCAGAGTTCTACGACACTGTCGTCCCCACACATTTCAAGACCAATTCCTCGTCTTGATGCGAACAACTTTCGAACTTTTCCTCTTTTCACTACCAGAGTTCTACGACACTCGTCCCCACATTTCAAAGACCAATTCCTCGTCTTGATGCGAACAACTTTCGAACTTTTCCTCTTTTCACTACCAGGAGTTCTACGACACTGTCGTCCCCACATTCCAAGACCAATTCCTCGTCTTGATGCGAACAACTTTCGAACTTTTCCTCTTTTCACTACCAGAGTTCTACGACACTGTCGTCCCCACACATTTCCAAGACCAATTCCTCGTCTTGATGCGAACAACTTTCGAACTTTTCCTCTTTTCCTCTTTTCCTCTTTTCACTACCAGTCTACGACACTGTCGTCCCCATTTCAAGACCAATTCCACGTCTTGATGCGAACAACTTTCGAACTTTTCCTCTTTTCACTACCAGAGTTCTACGACACTGTCGTCCCCACATTCAAGACCAATTCGTCTTGATGCGAACAACAACTTTTCCTCTTTTCACTACCAGAGTTCTTGACACTGTCGTCCCCACATTTCAAGACCAATTCCACGTCTTGATGCGAACAACTTTCCTTTTTTTTTTCACTACCAGAGTTCTACGACACTGTCGTCCCCACACATTTTCAAGACCAATTCCACGTCTTGATGCGAACAACTTTCGAACTTTTCCTCTTTTCACTACCAGAGTTCTACGACACTGTCGTCCCCACACATTTCAAGACCAATTCCACGTCTTGATGCGAACAACTTTCGAACTTTTCCTCTTTTTCACTACCAGAGTTCTACGACACTGTCGTCCCCCACATTTCAAAGACCAATTCCTCTTGTCTTGACTTTCGAACAACTTTACGACACTGTCGTCCCACTTTTTCCTCTTGATTTTCAACTTTTCCTCTTTTCACTACCAGAGTTCTACGACACTGTCGTCCCCACATTTCCAAGACCAATTCCTCGTCTTGATGCGAACAACTTTCGAACTTTTCCTCTTTTCACTACCAGGTTCTACGACACTGTCGTCCCCACACATTTCAAGACCAATTCCACGTCTTGATGCGAACAACTTTCAAACTTTTCCTCTTTTCACTACCAGAGTTCTACGACACTGTCGTCCCCACATTTCCAAGACCAATTCCACCTCTTGATGCGAACAACTTTCGAACTTTTTCCTCTTTTCACTACCAGAGTTCTACGACACTGTCGTCCCCACACATTTCCAAGACCAATTCCACGTCTTGATGCGAACAACTTTCAGTTCTACTTTTCCTCTTTTCACTACCAGAGTTCTACGACACTGTCGTCCCCACATTTCCAAGACCAATTCCACGTCTTGATGCGAACAACTTTCGAACTTTTCCTCTTTTCACTACCAGAGTTCTACGACACTGTCGTCCCCACACATTTCAAAGACCAATTCCTCGTCTTGATGCGAACAACTTTCGAACTTTTCCTCTTTTCACTACCAGTGTTCTACGACACTGTCGTCCCCCCCACACATTTCAAGACCAATTCCACTCTTGATGCGAACAACTTTCGAACTTTCCTCTTTTCACTACCAGATTCTACGACACTGTCGTCCCCACACATTTCAAGACCAATTCCACGTCTTGATGCGAACAACTTTCGAACTTTTCCTCTTTTCACTACCAGAGTTCTACGACACTGTCGTCCCCATTTCAAGACCAATTCCTCGTCTTGATGCGAACAACTTTCATGACTTTTCCTCTTTTCACTTTCTACCTGTCGTCCCCACATTCACCAATTCCTCCTCTTGATGCGAACAACTTTCGAACTTTTCCTCTTTTCACTACCAGACTACGACACTGTCGTCCCCACATTTCAAGACCAATTCCTCCTCTTGATGCGAACAACTTTCGAACTTTTCCTCTTTTCACTACCAGAGTTCTACGACACTGTCGTCCCCACATTTCAAGACCAATTCCACGTCTTGATGCGAACAACTTTCAGACTTTTCCTCTTTTCACTACCAGAGTTCTACGACACTGTCGTCCCCACACATTTCAAGACCAATTCCACGTCTTGATGCGAACAACTTTCGAACTTTTCCTTTTTTCTACACTACCAAGACCAATTCTACGTCTTGATGGGAACAACTTTCGTCCCACTACAGAGTTCAAGACCAATTCCTTCCACGTCTTGATGCGAACAACTTTCGAACTTTTCCTCTTTTCACTACCAGAGTTCTACACGACACTGTCGTCCCCACACATTTCAAGACCAATTCCGACACTCGTCTTGATGCGAACAACTTTCGAACTTTTCCTCTTTTCACTACCAGAGGTCTACGACACTGTCGTCCCCACACATTTCCAAGACCAATTCCTCCTCTTGATGGGAGCAACTTTCGAACTTTTCCTCTTTTCACTACCAGTGTTCTACGACACTGTCGTCCCCACACATTTCCAAGACCAATTCCTCCTCTTGATGCGAACAACTTTCGAACTTTTCCTCTTTTCACTACCAGAGTTCTACGACACTGTCGTCCCCACACATTTCCAAGACCAATTCCTCCTCTTGATGCGAACAACTTTCGAACTTTTCCTCTTTTCACTACCAGAGTTCTACGACACTGTCGTCCCCACATTTCAAGACCAATTCCTCGTCTTGATGCGAACAACTTTCGAACTTTTCCTCTTTTCTTTTCACACTGTCGTCCCCACCAAGACCAATTCCTCGTTCTACAACTTTCGAACTTTTCCTCTTTTTTCTACCAGAGTTCTACGACACTGTCCCCACACATTTCAAGACCAATTCCACGTCTTGATGCGAACAACTTTCGAACTTTTCCTCTTTTTCTACTGCAGAGTTCTACGACACTGTCGTCCCCACATTTCAAGACCAATTCCACGTCTTGATGCGAACAACTTTCTTTTTCCTCTTTTCACTACCAGAGTTCTACGACACTGTCGTCCCCACATTTCAAGACCAATTCCACGTCTTGATGCGAACAACTTTCGAACTTTTCCTCTTTTTCACTACCAGAGTTCTACGACACTGTCGTCCCCACACATTTCAAGACCAATTCCATGTCTTGATGCGAACAACTTTCGAACTTTTCCTCTTTTCACTACCAGAGTTCTACGACACTGTCGTCCCCACACATTTCAAGACCAATTCCTCGTCTTGATGCGAACAACTTTCGAACTTTTCCTCTTTTTTCACTACCAGGTTCTACGACACTGTCGTCCCCACATTTCAAGACCAATTCCACGTCTTGATGCGAACAACTTTCGAACTTTTCCTCTTTTCACTACCAGAGTTCTACGACACTGTCGTCCCCACATTTCAAGACCAATTCCTCGTCTTGATGCGAACAACTTTCGAACTTTTCTCCTTTTTCACTACCAGACCAACTGTCGTCCCCTCTTTCACACCATTCTTCCCAATTCGTCTTGATGCGAACAACTTTCGAACTTTTCCTCTTTTCACTACCAGTGTTCTACGACCAGAGTTCTACGAACACTGTCGTCCCCACCACATTCCAAGACCAATTCCACGTCTTGATGCGAACAACTTTCGAACTTTTCCTCTTTTCACTACCAGAGTTCTACGACACTCGTCGTCCCCACGTCTTGATGCAACAACTTTCCAAGACCAATTTCCTCCGTTCTTGATGTCGTCCCCAACTTTCAAGACCAATTCCTTTTCCTCTTTTCAACTTTTCCTCTTTCACTACCAGTTTCTACGACACTGTCGTCCCCACACATTTCAAGACCAATTCCACGTCTTGATGCGAACAACTTTCGAACTTTTCCTCTTTTCACTACCAGAGTTCTACGACACTGTCGTCCCCACACATTTCAAGACCAATTCCTCGTCTTGATGCGAACAACTTTCGAACTTTTCCTTTTCACTACCAGAGTTCTACGACACTGTCGTCCCCACACATTTCAAAGACCAATTCCTCGTCTTGATGCGAACAACTTTCGAACTTTTCCTCTTTTCACTACCAGAGTTCTACGACACTGTCGTCCCCACATTTCCAAGACCAATTCCGTCTTGATGCGAACAACTTTCGAACTTTTCCTCTTTTCACTACCAGAGTTCTACGACACTGTCGTCCCCCACATTCCAAGACCAATTCCATGTCTTGTCCTCTTTTTCACTATTTACGACAAGACCAATTCCTCGTCTTGATGCGAACAACTTTCGAACTTTTCCTCTTTTCACTACCAGAGTTCTACGACACTGTCGTCCCCACACATTTCAAGTTCCTCGTCCCTTTCGAACTTTTCCTCTTTTCACTTTCTACGAAGTCGTCCCCACCAATTCCTCCTCTTGATGCGAACAACTTTCGAACTTTTCCTCTTTTCACTACCAGAGTTCTACGACACTGTCGTCCCCACATTTTCAAGACCAATTCCCTCTTGATGCGAACAACTTTCGAACTTTTCCTCTTTTCACTACCAGAGTTCTACGACACTGTCGTCCCCACACATTCCAAGACCAATTCCACGTCTTGATGCGAACAACTTTCGAACTTTTCCTCTTTCACTACCAGAGTTCTACGACACTGTCGTCCCACACATTTCAAGACCAATTCCTCGTCTTGATGCGAACAACTTTCGAACTTTTCCTCTTTTCACTACCAGAGTTCTACGACACTGTCGTCCCCACATTTCAAGACCAATTCCATTTGATGACCAACTTTTCCTCGTCTTGAGAGTTCTACGACACTGTCGTCCCCACAACTTTCAAGACCAATTCCTTTTGATGCGAACAACTTTCGAACTTTCGAACTTTTCCTCTTTTTCGTCCCCACACATTCCAGACCAATTCCAGAGTTCTGACGAACACTTTCGTCGTCCCCACACAGGTTCTACGAAGACCAATTCCCTCGTCTTGATGCGAACAACTTTCGAACTTTTCCTCTTTTCCCCACTATCAGACCAATTCCGTCTTGACGAACACTGTCGTCCCCACACTATTTCCCCAAGACCAATTCCACGTCTTGATGCGAACAACTTTCGAACTTTTCCTCTTTTCACTACCAGAGTTCTACGACACTGTCGTCCCCACACATTTCAAGACCAATTCCACGTCTTGATGCGAACAACTTTCGAACTTTTCCTCTTTCACTACCAGAGTTCTACGACACTGTCGTCCCCACACATTTCCAAGACCAATTCCACGTCTTGATGCGAACAACTTTCGAACTTTTCCTCTTTTCACTACCAGAGTTCTACGACACTGTCGTCCCCACACATTTCCAAGACCAATTCCTCGTCTTGATGCGAACAACTTTTCGAACTTTCCTCTTTTCACTACCAGAGTTCTACGACACTGTCGTCCCCACACATTTCAAGACCAATTCCTCGTCTTGATGCGAACAACTTTCGAACTTTTCCTCTTTTCACTACCAGTGTTCTACGACACTGTCGTCCCCACACATTCCTCAAGACCAATTTTTCTCCACTCTTGATGTCGTCCCACACATTTCAAGACCAATTCAACTTTCGAACTTTTCGAACTTTTCTCTTTTCACTACCAGGTTCTACGACACTGTCGTCCCCCACATTTCAAGACCAATTCCTCGTCTTGATGCGAACAACTTTCGAACTTTTCCTCTTTTTCACTACCAGAGTTCTACGACACTGTCGTCCCCACACATTTCAAGACCAATTCCATGTCTTGATGCGAACAACTTTCGAACTTTTCCTCTTTTCACTACCAGAGTTCTACGACACTGTCGTCCCCACACATTTCAAGACCAATTCCACGTCTTGATGCGAACAACTTTCGAACTTTTCCTCTTTTCACTACCAGAGTTCTACGACACTGTCGTCCCCACATTTCAAGACCAATTCCACGTCTTGATGCGAACAACTTTTCGAACTTTTTCTCTTTTCACTAATTCCAGAGTTGATACGACACTTTCCTCCCTACCACACGACACTTCGTCCAAGACCAATTCCTCGTCTTGATGCGAACAACTTTCGAACTTTTCCTCTTTTCACTACCAGTGTTCTACGACACTGTCGTCCCCCACTTTCAAGACCAATTCCTCCTCTTGATGCGAACAACTTTCGAACTTTTCCTCTTTTCACTACCAGTGTTCTACGACACTGTCGTCCCCACATTTCAAGACCAATTCCTCCTCTTGATGCGAACAACTTTCGAACTTTTCCTCTTTTCACTACCAGAGTTCTACACTGTCGTCCCCACATTCGTCCCCAATTCCACCTCTCTTGATGCGAACAACTTTCAACTTTTCCTCTTTTCACTACTTCGTCCCCACACATTTCCAATGTGCGACTACCAGAGTTCTACACTGTCGTCCCCACCCAATTCCACGTCTTGATGCGAACAACTTTCGAACTTTTCCTCTTTTCACTACCAGAGTTCTACGACACTGTCGTCCCCACATTTTCCAAGACCAATTCCACGTCTTGATGCGAACAACTTTCGAACTTTTCCTCTTTTCACTACCAGAGTTCTACGACACTGTCGTCCCCACACATTTCCAAGACCAATTCCTCCTCTTGATGCGAACAACTTTCGAACTTTTCCTCTTTTCACTACCAGGGTTCTACGACACTGTCGTCCCCACATTTTCCAAGACCAATTCCTCCTCTTGATGCGAACAACTTTCGAACTTTTCCTCTTTTCACTTTCTTTTCACTACCAGAGTTCTACGACACTGTCGTCCCCACACATTTCCAAGACCAATTCCACCTCTTGATGCGAACAACTTTCGAACTTTTCCTCTTTTCACTACCAGTCTTGTTCTACGACACTGTCGTCCCCACATTTCCAAGACCAATTCCTCGTCTTGATGCGAACAACTTTCGAACTTTTCCTCTTTTCACTTTTCTTTTTGTCGTCCCCCCCACATTTCCAAGACCAATTCCTCCTCTTGATGGGAACAACTTTCGAACTTTTCCTCTTTTCACTACCAGAGTTTTCTGTCGTCCCCACACATTTCCAAGACCAATTCCTCCTCTTGATGCGAACAACTTTCGAACTTTTCCTCTTTTCACTACCAGAGTTCTACGACACTGTCGTCCCCACATTTCCAAGACCAATTCCTCCTCTTGATGCGAACAACTTTCGAACTTTTCCTCTTTTCACTACCAGAGTTCTACGACACTGTCGTCCCCACACATTTCCAAGACCAATTCCACGTCTTGATGCGAACAACTTTCGAACTTTTCCTCTTTTCACTACCAGAGGTCTACGACACTGTCGTCCCCACACCGATTTGATGCCAACTGAACTTTTCCTCTTCCACGAGTTCTACGACCAATTCCACGTCGTCCCCCACACATTTCAAGATGCAATTCCAACTTTGATGCGAACTTTTCCTCTTTTTCACTACCAGAGTTCTACGACACTGTCGTCCCCACACATTTCCAAGACCAATTCCACGTCTTGATGCGAACAACTTTCGAACTTTTCCTCTTTTCACTACCAGAGTTCTACGACACTGTCGTCCTCACACATTTCCAAGACCAATTCCTCGTCTTGATGCGAACTTTCAACTTTCCTCTTTTTCACTACCAGAGGTCTACGACACTTCGTCCCCACTATTTCCAGACCAATTCTACGACACTTTCGTCCTCTTTTCACACCAGTGTTCTACGACACTTCCCCCACATTTCCAAGACCAATTCCTCGTCTTGATGCGAACAACTTTCGAACTTTTCCTCTTTTCACTACCAGAGTTCTACGACACTGTCGTCCCCACACATTTCCAAGACCAATTCCTCGTCTTGATGCGAACAACTTTCGAACTTTTCCTCTTTTCACTACCAGAGTTCTACGACACTGTCGTCCCCACACATTTCCAAGACCAATTCCTCGTCTTGATGCGAACAACTTTCGAACTTTTCCTCTTTTCACTACCAGAGTTCTACGACACTGTCGTCCCCACATTCAAGACCAATTCCACGTCTTGATGCGAACAACTTTCGAACTTTTCATCTTTTCACTACCAGAGTTCTACGACACTGTCGTCCCCACACATTTCAAGACCAATTCCTCGTCTTGATGCGAACAACTTTCGAACTTTTCCTCTTTTCACTACCAGAGTTCTACGACACTGTCGTCCCCCCCACATTTCAAGACCAATTCCTCGTCTTGATGCGAACAACTTTCGAACTTTTCCTCTTTTCACTACCAGAGTTCTACGACACTGTCGTCCCCACACATTCCAAGACCAATTCCTCGTCTTGATGCGAACAACTTTCGAACTTTTCCTCTTTTCACTACCAGAGTTCTACGACACTGTCGTCCCCACACATTTCAAGACCAATTCCTCGTCTTGATGCGAACAACTTTCGAACTTTTCCTCTTTTCACTACCAGAGTTCTAGTCGTCCCCACATTCCAAGACCAATTCCTCGTCTTGATGCGAACAACTTTCGAACTTTTCTCTTTTCACTACCAGACGTCCCCACATTTTCAAGACCAATTCCTCGTCTTGATGCGAACAACTTTTCCTCAAATTTTCCTTCACTGAAGATTGATGAACTTTTCATGCACCTCTTTTGAATTCTAAGCTTTACGAACCAGTTTAAAAAAAGATAACATTACACACACATTATTAAACCTCGCAGTGAATATTTGCCCTTGTTGTGTATGCTTACAGATTTGTGATATCCACCGTGTCGATACTCAACGTGATCTGATTGCAGAGTAAAATTAATAATGAGTTTCTTTAGTGAGAAAAAGGGGTCATTTAACACATGCACAAAATAGTAAAATATAGATAGCCAGGATTAAACGACAAAATGAGTCTGGTGGAAAACATATATGAAATTTTATTTGGATAACAAATAATCTTGTCTTAACAGTGGAGACTATCAGAAAAGGTAAGGTCTTTTTTTGCCTGTATGCTGTTAGTAATATGTAGAGACTAATAAAATGTTAAAGTTCCGCACCAAAACAGAAAACCAAGATGGCTAAGGCGGGAAAAGTTTCTTCAGAATGAAAGTTCTGGAATATAGTCTTCTAGTACAAAAAATGTAAGCATACACAAGGAAAAATACTCACTGTGAGGTTTAATGATGTGTGTGTAATGTTATCTTTTTTTAAAACTGGTTCGTAAAGGTTAGAATTCAAAAGAGGTGTATGAAAAGTTCATCAATCTTCAGTGAAGGAAAATTCTGAGTTTTTCGCATCAAGACGAGGAATTGGTCTTGGAAAAGTGTGGTACCAGCCGTGTCGTAGACTCTACGTTTCTCTAGTAAGAAAAGGAGGACAGTTCGAATTAGTTATTCGCATCAAGACAAGGAATTTGGTCTTGGAAAAGTGTGATGACGACAGTGTCGTAGAACTCTGGTAGTGAAAAGAGGAAAAGTTCGAAAGTTGTTTGCATCAATACGAGGAATTGAACTTGGAAATGTGTGGTGACGACAGTGTCGTAGATTCTAGTAGAAAATGAAGTAGGTTCAAACATGTTGTTCACTTCAATACGAGGAATTTGGTCTTGGAAAAATATATTGACGAATATATTAGTCTATACATTTTCTAGCTGAAAACGGAGGAAAGTTCAACATGCTGTTCGCATCAAGACGCGGAAATATCTTGGAAAAGTGTGATGTCGACATGTTGAAGTTTTGGTTAGTTAAGAATAAGATATTCCGGCCCGCGTATGGATTAGGGGCACGGAATAAATGAGTTGACCTTCTAGCTTGAAAATCAGGCCGCAACTAACTTGAAAACGCTATTCGTCTGTGACGTCAGGACACGCGCGGGAAAAAGATTCAAATTCTGATCCTAGACGGTATCAGGAGTAGCTAGCCAGCCTTCCTCACGTCGGCGGTTACTGCTATATCTAGCCAAACATGAAAGGAAGGGGTGCAATACGCGCGTGCGCACACACGCAAAAGGGTGGAATTCACGATTCCACATAGTTATAAGACATGACATAATCAGATCGAGACAGACTTAAATATAAATTGACTTCGATAATTCAATTCTTTATTCATGAACCGAGAAATATTCTGTTCTGTTTCCTTTTCATATCAATCTTTTTCATGGTGTCGTTCAAACATACAGCTTAATTTTAAACTCATATCATTGACATTGTGTTGGCATTTCAAATGAGTTATGTCTTTTTATTCCGTAAGAGAAAATTAAGATTTCTCTACTGCAAGCCTCGACACCAACCCCATGTTGCACTGCGACTTGCTAACGGTCTTCTTATAAAATGCTCGCGTTTATTTCAAATAAGGGTTTCACAGAACTTTAATAATATTTTTTTTTATCAGTCGGGTGTGCATGCGCGTCGTGGTCTGCCGGATATCGGTTCAGACTGAGAAATTGGAGAGCCGTATTCGAATTCTGGTTCGTTGGATTCACTTACGCGCCAGTACCCTATGGCTTGAATAACGGAACAAACTGGGTCCTAAAGCTAGTTTGGCAGCCAATCTACCGCAGGTAGAAAGAGCAACCAATTGAGGGAATGTATTTTCCCTAGTCATCTGTGAATCGAAAGAGACGTGTGTGTATCATAAATGGCACTTAACCGACTGTTCAGGCCAAGAGAAGTTTGTATATGTCTCATGCGAATCGCTAGAAGTAAACGCGATTATTCTGTCGTTTTACTGCGAGTTGTGAACACCACACGAGCTGTGCCCGAACATAATTGTTTCTTGTGATGCACGGTGCTTCAATTTCTGGTAAAGAAACTCATCACACGTCTCGTGTTCCGGGCTAAATACAAAAAAGTAATACCATTTTTTTTTTTTCTTCCGAACAACATGGGTTTTTAAAATAGCCGGGTATTGAACTTTTCCTCAGATTATGAACGAACTTTTGAAAACACCCTCTTCCTATTATCCAACAGAACTGCGTCATTTTCCACTGTATATGACGCAAGCTATTGCAAGCAACAAAAATAGATGCGCGGGTAGTTTAACTGCTAACCCTGCCTTAGTTACCTCGGATTTCTGAAAAGGGATAGTCCCGTGGCGTTTGCCTGCCTGTCGCGACCCCTGAGGTACAAACCCTCCCTGGGTCAGGACAATAGTGGGAAAGAGCCAAAGAAACAAGATAGGAATTACGAGTACTTTAAAAACTGTTTGGGTTGAGGGGATAACAAAAATAAAAAACATGTGACGAACAAACCACGAGTAGTAATTGGCGAGCCGAGTTCAATTTCAGGTCCGGTACGTTACATTAAGTTCGTTTCACACAAATACCCAAGGGTAACATAAGAATTTCTTCTCCCGCAAGCAATGGGTTAAATAGCAATGTAGACTGGGAACTGTAGCCTTAAGGTGGCAACCAGTTCAGGTGAAGGTAAACTCTTAATTCAAAATCAGCTTCTCTGGTGATGGGATCAGACAGGTTATCTTACCCTATGTTTTTATAGTTTATTTTGTTTTACGGCATACCACTATCATTGGGTTATTTATTGCCGACAGGATTTTTCGGATAGGTTCGTATGAATAGAATATGTATTCTTTATAAGAATGCAGTTTGAAGATCAGGTTTTATTGACGTATTTTTGTCAAGAGTGTAGAGAGTCTGGTTTTGTTTGGTTTATTTCGTTTTACGGCATATCAACACCTCAATGGGTTATTTAATGCAGAGAAGATTTTTAGAATAGGTTTGTATGAATAGAATGTGTATTCTTTGGATGAAATCCGTTTGAAAAACAAGTTTTATTGACGTATTTTTGTCAAGAGTGTTTGTAGAGAGTCTGGTTTTGTTTGATTTTTGGTTTACGGCACAATTGATTATTTAACGCCGACAAGATTTTTAGAATAGGTTCGTATGAATAAAATATGTATTCTTTGTGAGAAATCAGTTTGTAGATCAGGTTTTCTTGGCGTATTTTTGTAAAGATGATTTTTGTCGAGTGTCAAATGTATTGCTGTTAATTTTTTTTTTTTCAAAAATGTATTGCTGGTATTTTTACTATAAAAACACATTTCTACATTTTCATAGTGTTTTGACGCCAGTTTAGGAGTTAAGTATTTGCTTACAGCTGGGAACCTAACAGGTGCTACTACCCCGAGTCATGTGGGGCCTAAGAACAAAAGCAATTAAGTGGGAGTTCTATGTTTCTTAAAACCTCCTGATCCGCCTTGCTGCCGGATGTAGTTTATCGTCAAACCCAGGAAGCTATCTTACCCTAGGCACGCCATTCTTGTTATGCCTGCTGTACATATCATGCGTATATGAGACAATGGCTTACCGGATTCTTGATGTGGCGTGCCGAAAAAGAAAAGTTCAGAATCTCTGTGATTCATCAGGAATTAACAATTAGTATTTTAAATTTGGGAGGCACGTTGGGGTAATTGATTTAGGGAGCCGAGGTCGAATTCCAGTCGAGTTTATTACATTCACTTACGTAAAAATAGCCTTGGGAAACGTATGAATCCATCACCTTCCCCTACAGCTGCTGAGCCCTATAGCCTTGGTTGGAATCCAGACCAGAAGAAACTTTTAATTCAAACCAGCCTGAAGAGAATTAGGATCCTTCAGGCTGTCTTGCTATGGCTGCAATAGATGTAATGTCAGTGCGCCCCTGGGGGTTTACGAGGATTCGTGTTTCTATGTATGTAGATCATTTAGAAACAGGTTCGATCCTCACAGTAAGCATCAAATGGTAATTTTAAATGTTCTGAAATTTTCGTCGTTCGGTTAAGTTGAGTTTGGATTATTTGAGATTTTCTCCTGGGAAATCAGTTTCAAATATTCATAGCATCTTGATTCAAAGTTAGTTGAAATAAAAATTAAAAAAAACAGTCTGTTTTCCTCAGTCAACTTTCATTCTAAATTTGTGAAATAGAGAGGAAATATATTTCCTGATTTAACTTCTAAACTAGCAATATAACCCGTCTTTGCCCGGGTGTTTCATTACTGGGAATTTTTGCAGTTCAATTGGAGCTGCTTAAGTTTAAAGTCCACCCGAAAATCAATATTTGTAACAACAATTGGGTGCAACCGAGGCACATACCCAAATCGTGGGGTTAACAATTTGAATGGGGGAGGGATAAAAAGGGCCGTTTTTGTGTTCTCAATCTTGCAATGAAGGTACGTTTCCATGGACCGTCATAATAATAATAATAATATAAGATAATTTTTATTTATAATATAATTTTTGTTTTTATAATTCTTATAGTCTTTTGCGTTAGATTTCAACTCTCTGAATTGATTGTACGCT